>NDXB01004624.1:0-19456 GCA_002631895.1 Agapornis roseicollis
TGTTGAGGACACCAGAACTACACACAATACTCCAAGTGAGGTCTCACGAGAGCAGAGTAGAAGCTCAGGATCACCTCCTTTTGATGCAGCCCAGAATACGGTTGGCTTTCTGGGCTGCAGGCACACTTTGAAACTGGCTTATGTTCATTTTCTCATCAACCACCACCCCCAAGTCCTTCTCTGCAGGTCTGCTCTGAATCTCTTCTTTGCCCAACTTGTAACTGTGCCTGGGATTGCTCCAACTCAGGTGTAGGATCTTGAACTTGGCATGGTTAAACTTCATGAGGCTGACATCAGCCCACCTCACAAGTGTGTCCAGGTCCCTCTGGATGGCATTCCTTCCCTCCAGCGTATCCACTGAAGCACACACCTTGGAGTCATCGGCAAACTTGCTGAGGGCGCACTCAATCCCACTGTCCATGTCACCTACAAAGATGTTGAACAAGATCGGTCCCAACACCGATCCCTGAAGGACACCACTCATCACTGGCTTCCAGCCTGACACTGAGCCATTGACCAGAACTATTTGTGTGCAGCCATCCAGCCAGTTCTTTATCCACTGAGTGGTCCATCTATCAAATTGATGTCTCTCCAATGTAGAGACAAGGATGCATTGCTTCAGGGACAGATTGCTTAAGATTCGTGTTCTTCTTTTCTCCCGAGGCAAGAAACACTCATAGAAGGAGCAACACTCAGGACTTCTTTGTCTTGTCAGGAGCGAGCTGGTGAGTCCATTTTTCTTCAGTACCCGTATCTGCTCAGTAAGATGGCAGTGTGCAGAGCTGCTTCTCTCCATTCTCATGCACACAGCCCAAGAAAGCTTTTTATGTCTTCCCTCTCTGCTTGCAAAGAGCAAGTTATGAGATTACTTTCACTATTTGTCTCCTTTAGATACACTGAATAGATGGCTTCCCATCATGGCTCTGCATGTTTATTCTAGTAAATTATTTAACTTATTCTGTGTGGGGCAAATTAATTTCTACAGCAGTTCAGCTTTTCTACAGCATTTCTGCTTGCTGGAACAGATGAATTCTGCTATATAACATCATTTCTGGTTTTCTTCAGCATTTACACAGATCTTTCATTCAGACAAAACTACTTTTCTTCTCTTGACTCCCCAGTTCTCTTCCACTACTGATGTTTCTTGGACATTATGTAATGTTTATTCTTGGGAGTAAAAAGTTTTCCAAAAAGTTGATAAAGTCTCTGAATCTAAAAACCATTTTACATTTTCCACATCTCTTCCCTTGGTTTGCTCAAACCTAATTTTCACAGATACTCGTTGCTGTAACTTCCAAACACATGTATTGTAATACAACAAATCCTCAAAGTGAAGGGATTTGAATAGAATATTCTAATAAAAGCAGGAAACCAAAAATAAAGTGCAATCTGCAATGCTCTGCCACTGTCATTTAGCCATGTAGGATCTACTTACTTGTACACCCAACCAACTGCTAACTGCCTGCACTGACCTCCTGAGTGGTAAACAATGTTATCCACATATGAATGATTGACGTGTTTGACATCCTTTTTTAGTATCAGAATGTTCCAAAATTAACTTGGTTTTTTGTGTAACACTACATCGTCAGCTTCATAATGCAGAGTTTATCTAATATAAACAGGAACAAAATTCAAGACCTTCGTATAATGTTGACCTTTTGAATTCTCCTATTCAGAAAAACAAACTGGAATAAGAAAGAATTTAGCTTTTAACTCCTATAAATCCAGAGATTTGAAAGAGGCATAGAGCTCAGATCTCCAAAAATTATTTAGAATTTTGCAATCAGAGAAGTCAAAATGCCTTCCAGCTTCTACTTCTGATTATAAGGGCACAGGTGAAATATGTAGCAATAATAATATACTAAGGTAAATATATACGTGAAATAAACTTTATGAGCCAAAATCATTGTTAATCACTGTTTAGTCTTTTCACTGTAAGAAGTTACACCAATAGCAGTAAGCTTTTCAGACTCTTTGAGGAATTTCCGGAATTCCCAGTTTAGTCGTTCAAGTAGTCCCAGGAGGAAGATATTTAGCCCAATCTCTCTTAGGCTATAAAAGATCACAAAATCATAAAATCTAAAATTCTGAAAGATATACTTTGTCATTAGTCCAACCCTCTACCATCAAATAGGTCTCCAAATTACATTTATAGTCTTTTCTCCACACGTAGCTTTGGTTTGAGAATCTTATCTATGGATTTTTTATTATTTTATTGGTTTGATCAAGAATTTTAAGTAAGCCTTTTCCGTCTCCTTTTCATGTGACCCTGCTTGGCACGGCACCCTCAGTTATTTATAGACCTGTCATTATAACATCTCCTAACTTTCATTTGGCCAAAAGGATGTATTTAACTCTTGAAATCTTTTATTATTATTATTATTATTTTTTTTTATTTTTTTTTTTCAGAACTCAGTACTTGACTGTATTGTAAATCACTCCTTCCTTTTGTACAAAGAAATTTCTTGTCTGACCCAAAATAGCCAGAAACTACTTGAAAATGCTGTTACAGAACTACTTGAAAATGCTGTTACAGATCTTTCCCTGCTCAAATCTGGTATAATAGAGATCAGAATCCTGCAGTGTGACAGAAACAAATAAAAATGTTGTGAATGATATCTGGATGACAATATGTAAAGTTTTTCAGATCATTAGTAACACTACTTTCCAAAGTAAAAAAAAAAAAAAAATAAAAAAATCAGAGGTTTAATCAAATATAAAATCATTATTTTCCTTTTCTTTTAATTTAAACTCTCATTCTACTCACTGTTCTACATATCAAATTTGTTGTGATTCAATAGGTTAGTACTTTACAGAAATCAGAGGAATTAAGCAGTGCCTATTAACCTTACGTTCTGTAACAAATTGTTGAATTTTCTTTGATAGAAGTTTAAGTTAATGATTTCTTTATTATGAACTTTTGCTATTCACAATTTTCCTCAAGATGCTAAAGGATTTATTGAATTATTTCTTTGATCTCATACCTAGTACTTACTTAAAAGACTTGTAAAACTAATTCTGTAAGTGGCCCAATCTACTCTCTGAATTCTTTAAGATGATACTTGATAGTTCTGATTCTGATGCTAAATTAGTAAGTCTGTTTATACAATTCAGCCATGATAATGCTTTCACGTATATAAAATTTAAAAGATACATTCTTTGCTATGATTGGATGTTTTATAATTTTTTCTGAATGTTCTGGATTTACTGTGAACCACTAATGAAAAAACTGATGTATGGAATACATCAATAAAAAACAAAGTGTCATATTCAAAACTCCTGCTAGCAACAGTCCATTTGCCTGAAGCACAGTTACTGATTATGGAACAGGTGGCATAGAAGTCCAATGTCAGACACTATTTTTTAAACTTCAATTTACTGGAAACTAAACAAGAAAAGAGAAAAAATCTCTTAATTTCTAATTTTAGACACTAAGAATATTCCACTCATATTCTGAGATCCAGTCAAAGGAAATCTCTAGGTAGGTTGATCACCTTCACTTCCTCCCAGGTTTTACAGGTTGATCACCTTCACTTCCTCCCAGGTTTTACAGGTGATAGGGTTTCATAAATTATTTTATTCAATAACCACATAGAGTAAAACTGTATAGAAATAATCAATGTATTAACTTTTAATGTAAGTTACAACAGTGTTAATATCTGAGGTAGCATAAAAACAAGAATGCTTTAGAGATGGTATACTTAAGTTTAATTACAGCTTTCAAACTTGTTTTATTTTGTTTCTGAACTTTTCTTTCTTTAAGTCAATTTGATCATTCAAGAAAAAAAATAATCAGTCACAAGTATAAACATACAAATATCAGATTCTACTGCTTCACAGCAGTGTAATAAGTATCAATAAGAGATATTGATACAAGGCTTTACAATTCAAAATTACTATTAGGGTCCTGTACAGCTCTTCTCAGTATGTTATTTTAACATCTGAGACATCTGGTGCTTTATCAGGTTCTATAAAATATTCCTAAAGAAACCCTCAAGGGAGAGAATGTCTTCACTGCAAAAATGCTTTATAGACTCAGGTTCCTGGCCCCTGCCTGTCAGCATCAATAATAGCACCAATTTTCAGCTGTACCGAAAAATGTAAAATGCAATTAATCCTTTCTTTCACATTAAATGAATAGTTTATGCATTCACAAATTTTCTTTAAACTTTCAAGCCAGTGATGACGAGCAAATACAACAGTATCTTTAGGATTTGACTTATAGCCAAAAATGTAAAAGAATTCAAAATCAAACAGAATCAAAATCCTTCATTCCATCCATGTCACCCTGTATTATTCCCCTAGTCAGAATTTTAAATGTGAGACATATCCAGATTGAAGAGTCATATTGTGTTAAGTTCCTGTACGTAGCACAATATGAACAGTGTAGTAGTCATGAAACATCAAAGGAATAGTATATCTGCTGAAAGTTGATGCAATTTTCATTTGATGATAGGAAGTGAAATGAATTTTAACCTGTTACTATGCAGCTTATTGATACTTTCAGGTTATTAATACTCTGCAAAAATGAATTACATTGCTATGTGTGTTTGAGTACAATTATAATGTGCTTCAGCTCCATCGGGAACGACGAAACTTCCTAAAAATAATCATGTCATTTTCTTTTCTTCCTGCACCATTCCTTCCCTGTCAGTGTGTCATTATGTTACAAGAACTTCAGATACTTGGGCTCAATATAAGCAAAACAAATTAATGAAACTATACCACAGTGTGGTATTTGAACCTATTTATTATGAGTCCACTGAATTATTTAAGCAACTCATCTGTCTAGTATTTAGGAAAGAGTCTTGTGGTTAAAAACTCTATAGAAAGGCAGATTTAGTAAACTTTAATTAATGAAAGCTTACTAACTACATTAGTGATTGACAATTATAAATATTTTATAGAACCAAGGAGTTTGGAAAAGACCTCTAAGATCAAGTCCAATCAATACCTCAGGACTATCAACTAAGCCATATCACTGAGGGCCTCATCTATACAGATTCTGAACACTTCCAGGGATGGTAATTCCACCACTTTCCTCGGAAGCCTGTTCCAATATCTGACCACCTTATTGGTGGAGAAATTTTTCCTAATATCCAATCTAAACCTCCCCTGGTGTAACTTGAGGCCATTACTTCTTGTCCTATCACTTGTTACTTGGGAGAATAGACCAACTCCACCACACTATTGACCAACTTCACCACCTTACTCCTTTCAGGCAGCTGTACAGAGTGATAAGGTCCCTCCTGAGCCTTCTCTTCTCCAGACTAAACAACACCAGTTACCGCAGCCGTTCCTCACAAGACATCCTTCAGACCCTTCACCAGCTTTGTTGCTCTTTTCTGGACCTGCTCCAGCACCTCAATGTCTTGTTTTGCAATGAGGGGCTGTTATGGTTTAGACTCAGCCACGCAGCTGGTTCACTCACTCAACCCCCCTTTCTTGCCCTCCCCTGCTTCCAGAGGGATGGGGGGAGAATCAAAAGAATGCAACTCCCACAAGTTGAGATAAGAACAGTTTAGTAACTAAGGTATAACACAAATCACTACTGCTACCACCAATAATAATAACGATAAAGGAAATAACAAGGGAAAAGAATATAGCATCTCACCAACCACGGACAGATAACTCACTATACACTAACCCAACCGAGTGCTGACTGACCACCTCTTCCAACCACCCCGAGAGAACTAGGCCTTCCGGATAACTCCCAGTTACCTCCTGGGCATGACATGATATGATATGGAATACCTCCCTGGTCAGTTTGGGTCCTGTCCCTCCTTCCTCCCGGCCTCCCCTCCTCCCCGGCAGAGCATGAGGCTCACAAAGTCCTTGGTCAGGGTAAACATTGCTTAGCAACAACCAAAAACATCGGTCTTATCAGCCTTGTTCCTGGGTTAAGTCAAAACACCAGCTACTAAGAAGAAAAACTGACTGCAACTGCTGAACCCAGGACAGGGGCCCAGAACTAAACACAGTATTTGAGGTGTGGCCTCACCAGTGTCCATTACAGGGGCATGATCACTGCCTTGGCCCTGCTGTCTATCCTATTTCTGACAGCACTGCACCAGCTACCCGGGGGAAAAAATGACTGTTGCTGCTGAACCCAGAACAGAAATGAACATTAAGTCTTGGAAGCCAGACGCAGGGACTGTGAGAATGGAGATCTTGGGCCCACTGTAGGAGAGGATCTGGTTCGAGACCAGATGATGGGACCTGATGAAATCCATCCACGGGTCCTGAAGGAGATGGCAAGTGAAGCTGCTAAGCCACTGTCCATCATATTTAAAAAATCATGGCAATCAGGTGAGGTTCCCGAAGACTGGAAAAGGGGAAATATAACCCCCATTTTCAAGAAGGGGAAAATGGATGACCCGGGGAATTACAGACCAGTCAGTTTCACCTCTGTGCCTGGAAGAATAATGGAGCAGATTCTCCTGGAAGGCATACTAAGGCATATGAAAAACAACAATGTGCTTGGTGACAGCCAGCATGGCTTCACTAGGGGGAAATTCTGCCTGACCAATTTGGTGGCCTTCTACTCTGCTCTCGTGAGACCTCACTTGGAGTATTGTGTGTAGTTCTGGTGTCCTCAACATAAAAGGGACATGGAACACTTGGAACAAGTCCAGAGGAGGGCCACGAGGATGATCAGCGGACTGGAGCACCTCCCATACGAAGACAGGCTGAGAAAGTTGGGTCTGTTCAGCCTGGGGAAGAGAAGGCTGCAATGAGACCTCCTAGCAGCCTTCCAGTATCTGAAGGGGGCCTATAGGGATGCTGCGGAGGGACTCTTCATTAGGGACTGTAGTGACAGGACAAGGGGTAACAGGTTCAAACTGAAACAGGAGAGGTTTAGATTGGATATAAGGAAGAAATTCTTTACTGTAAGGGTGGTGAGATGCTGGAATGGGTTGCCAGGGAGGTTGTGAGTGCTGAATCCCTGGCCGTGTTCAAGGCTTGGATGGTTGTTGCAGTTTTTTTAACAGTAAAACATAAGTGCAGCAATATTTAAGTTTTTAGTGTCATCAGTATTTGAGGTAATTTTAGTTTCTTGGCTTAAAGTGTATAAAAAGAAGAGACATCTCACTCCAGCAAGGCAACAATGGGATTTCCAGAAAATGGACTTCTATTTAGTAACCCATATGACAGAAATGATACTGATGAACAAAGACACAGTCTGAACAACCATGTTAGTGATATATTTTCTGCCAAGTAAATTTAACTGACCTCTGTCAATACATTTCACTGTCACAGAATTCTGTAAGACATATTTAGACTTCAGGATGGCATATATGCTCTTTCTCTCTCCCTTTCTCACTTTTTGTCTCTTATTGCCAAATATAATTTGAGCATTCTTATCTAAGGTTGAGCTGAAAGCAAGGACCCACATCCAAGTAGCCAAAACAGTACTCAAAGAAGTTATCCTTTTATGTTAGACAAACATCTAACAAGGGCAACTTAAGTAACTAGAGTAATTCATGTTTGGAGTCAGCTGAGTCATGTGAGGGAAATATTTAATGCTTTCTGTCTGCCGTGTAGCAGTTACATTTTTATTTCTGGGTACAACTCACTATGTTACTTATCCTGAGTATAGCCTCAAGTCATCTAAGACTCAGATCAGAAACAGAGCTAGTATCAAACTTTCTAAGACAGACAGATTTTTTTGTTCCATACAAGACTATGATTTCTATATGACCTATTTCCTGGTGTTTTGAGAAGTTGTAGGAAATATGGCCATTCGAGGACCTGAATTTGGCATTTTTCAATTGCTCCACAGCAATCTTCAATCAACTTAAACCAGACAACCATTACAAAGTATAATTCTGTCCATAATTATCTTCACCTGCTCATCAGGACTTCATTGCTGTTTCCTTGTGTTACCTTTACTTATTTTAGTCTATGGTATGTATCATACATAAGAAAAAAATATATGCCAGGCTATACGATCACTGTAGCTGTCAAAAAACCTCAAAGGGGAACATGCATATAGGTATGAAAAGAAAACTTGAGGTAAGTGTACAACTTTCATTATGCATAATTCACTTCAAAAGTGGGCCATCATGATCTTCTATTCACATCTTTCCCAGTCCCTGCTTAGTACCACATATAATGTGTGAAGTAGCTGGATCAGAAAGGTGAGCCAAACAAAGAGACACAAAGAATTAAGAAGGGCAGGAAGAGAGATGACAGAAAGGAGAGCAAAACCACCTGCGTTAGTAGCAGTCCTCAATTACATTAGATTAAACATAACATAAAACTTCCTCCTTTGATCAATCTAAAATGATTGTGAAGCCTCAGGGCTAAAAGTTTGATTATGTCTTGATTCAAAGCTTCTTTGAATTAAATTCAGCTGTGAAGACAGTAGTTCTAATGGATTTAATTTATTTCCTATTAACACAATTTGCAGTGAGCACTAACAGAAGGTGTCAGTTAAGTTACCAATAATACACATAGTCTCAGGTGGTAGCAAGCAACAGAAAGGTACCAAATACAGAAAGGTGCTGAAAATAGAGGTGGAAAAAATGCCTTTTGACCATTGATTCCTAAAAGTTCTGACTTGGTCTCTGTTGTTTAGTATAGCCTGAAGTTCTAAGGTATAAGATTTTTTCCCAACATTTTTCTGGCTACTGAGATGTAGTGGCAATGAGTTTTAAAGTTCAATTTGACTGGAGTGCCTCTTAATTTAAACAAATGTCTCCTGTTTCCTAAGGATAGAACATGGAGAACAGGTATTCCTGATCACCTGGGTTTTATTGCTTGTGTTTTTGTTTATGCTTTTACCATATAAACTATTTCTTACCTCCTTCCTAACATGTAAGTTTAGGGGTTTCCTCATCCTACTCATATGAGACATTTTCCTGTATTCCACTTTCATCATAGATCAATGATGAAATTCTTTTCTTGAAATGTGATGACCAGTGTTAAACAAATTATTCAGGATCAAAATATGGCACTGACTTTCTTGAAGGGATTACAGTATTTCATTATGTACTGATGCATTACTACACAAGTAATACTTATGTATTACTTTTCCTAATGTATCATTAGGATAAAAAGTATTTTTAAATGTAAATGCAGATTAAGCAAAGTTCTTGATTGAATCATCTACAGCATAAACTCATCCATTTTCAGTATGGTTATCCCCATAGAATTCATTGCACTTCAGATCTGTATTTTGGTTGGCAGACAAGTAATTCACAATATCTGGTGAAAATATGTAGTAATGATTAATAATGTTAAGAGTTTAATGCCATTTTTTATAACAGAAATCACATTCAGTATAGACAACAGAGGCTTCAAACAAGCCATTGAATGTAGTTAAGAAAAAAAGTTTCAAATTATGTAGTATATACACCATGTAATACATGGAAATTATATGCATTCTTCCAGTGCTGGAATGTAAAATCAATCCTTTTGTCAAGTGTTCCTATTGTAGACTGCCATGTTGGAGACCTACATTCAAACAAAGGACACGGAGGGTTGGGCACTTAGCTTCCAGGGAGAAGAATCTTCTGTCATTCAATAATTCTCCTCAGTTGCAGGCAACAAATGAGCTACTGTAGGTAAGAAACTTCAGAAAAGCTTCTGAAAACCCTTTTGATAAAGTCTCGCATCTGAGGATAATGACAACACCTAAGGTGTGGGACTCATGTAATAAGCGTAAATCTGACTTGGAAAATTAAAAACAAAGAGTAGGAAACAAAGAAAAAAGTAGAAGTAGTTTGAAAAGAATGGCATTATAGTCAGAAGGAGTAAATAATGAGGAACAATTCAGTATGATACATGAAGTCTTAGATGATTTAGATACTAAAAGATGAAAGTTAGTTCAAAGCAGCTAAATAGAGAGCAGTGACGGGTTCCTAGGGAAAAAAAGGATATCAAACAATTGGGTGTGTCATTAAATGTAAGAAATCAAAAGGTAAAAAGAGTCTAAAAGATAATTCTGTGTGCAGCATTAAATATGAATGATAAGTAATAAGATGAGAAAAGAAAAATCTATGTCTAACATTAAAAACAAAGGAATATTACCAACTATGCCTAAGTAGGGCAAAAAGGAGCTGGGTACAATTTATTAATATAAACAAAATCTAGAAGAAAGAGACTAACTAAGAAGTGAATAACAGAAAAAGGATCCACTCTGTTAAAAAAACTAAAAGTTGATTCACTCCTAGGAGATAGGAGTACAACAAAGATACATACTTCTTATACTGTACAATTAAAAGCTCTGCTAGTCTGTAGCTTTTGCTTGCTGTACCAATGGCTAAGCTAAATGATCACTGTTTGAACATCGTGCCTAGAGGTTGCTTTCCCCATGTATTTATTTAGAGGAGACATTTGAGACACATGTGATGATTCATTATGAAAAGACAAAGCAAAAGAGACTGGATTTTCAAAACTACTTGAGTCACCAAAACTTAAAGATTAGAAGAACCCCAAAATCTCAAAATCACATCTCACAAAAACCTCTTAAAATCTGCACCATATGCATTGCTAACAGAATTCTAATTAGCACTATGACTTCTAATGTATGGAGTCCATTAATAGTAAAACCCACCAGTGTTAAATCCTGCTACTATTACATGACATAACAATATTAAGAAACTGACATTTAATTTTTTTCTTTTCTTCAACATAGATAGTCTACATTCTCATTAAGAGAATGATCCTGTCATAGTTGACTTCCTAGGTTCTTCTTTTTTTGTGGTGTTGAACTCATGTGAGTTTGTCCATGACAAATCTTTCCTGGCATACCATTCATGATACTACTATAAAAAATTCACTCAGGATTTTGGCAAAAATGGTGGATGATTTGGAGAAGCAGTGATTTTTGTTGTTTGTTTTGTAGTTTGTTTTTTATATCTATATATTTTCTCTTTGTAAATTAGAAATACAGAGCACGCTTTAAAATTCTAAGCATTCTAAGGAGATTCAGTAGCTGAATTACTGACAGAAGTAACATTCAGGAATATGGTAACCGCATGAAATACTGCTATGTCCCTATCTAGCCTCTGCTTTAGTCCATTTTTATGTAGCATTTACTAAAATGAACACTGGAGCTCAGAAGCTGTGATTTATTCCATTTTCTGGAGCCAGGAGGGTTCACTGCAGCTTTAGTTTGGTGCTTTAGTTCAGTGTAGCAATCTCTGTGGGACTGCTAGTGGTCATCTTTCAGCACCCTTAGTCCAGGTTACTGTGCAAAGTTACACTGCAGTATATGCCTGTATTGATAATTCAATCTAGCTTGCCAAGGTTTTCATGAGTGTAGTGCAAGGAACACTGTTATCTGTAGTACTATATGTTGACCCAGTCAAAAGTGTGGGAGTATTATAAATTTTAACTGAACAGAACGTATGAATTGTTTATATCACACAAAGCTAAATGTTTTTCTTTAGAAGGAAGAAACCCAACCAAACAATTTTTTTTAAATTAAAAAGAAAACAAAATCCCTCCACCTCTCCCCTTCCCAAAAATAGCTTTTCAGAATTATTTAACTGCTAAACTGAAATTTCCAATGAGAAAAAATTAAGAATTAACATTGTTTGGGTGGGCCTGGGGAGATTGCTTTTCATTTGTCTTTTTTTTAAAAAAAAAAAAAAAATCTGAAAAGACTGTAAAGCAATAGAAAAAAACCCTGCTACACTAAATGCTCAACAACCTCACTAAAGTCTCACCCTTACTAGGTCTAAGTATTGAAGTTAGAAAAAGCCTTATATGAAGATGAGACATGCAGGCAAAATATCTTGCACAAGCACAAGGGGTAAGGAAAGATTAGCAAGCTGCTAAAGTGGCTATGATTAGTGTTCTTGACAACACCTCCATCTTCCAAAAGTAAATGTAGATTAAGGAGAATGGTAGTTGGTCTCCAGTTCCATCTTGGATTAATTTGGGCCACCCAATTTCCTACTACCCTGTAGTACAGTGGAAGTATAGTGAACTGTGGAAATGAGACAGAAGCTCTAAGATACACTAAAAATAAGATTTTTTTTAATAAAAAATCATTTTAGGAGATCATTTTAGATCAGTTCTGTAGTGAAAGGGGAGCAGATGAAGGTAAAGAAGAAAAAGCAAGTGTTCACAAAACCCAGTTCTCTAGGACTGTACTATGTCTCTATGTTGTCTTATGCAGTCTAGGCTCTTACAGAGCTGTGACCCTTTAAGAGTCTAGATGAAGGGATCCAACAAGTATACTGCATAATAAGCAACAGCACACTGAACACTTTAGACTCCTTAGAATTAGGACTTTGTGAGATGAAAACAAAAAGAGATGTTATGTTACAATACCAGAGATAAAGGAGAGATAGTATTTCTTTTTAGCAGATATGGAGTGGAGCATGAGTCATATCTTTGGGCTAATTGCACCTATGTATGTGTAGCACAGACCAGAGTGGTTTGAAGTCCAGATGTCTTTAGTCTGAACAGATGTTGAAACCTCTGTCTGTATCAAGGGCAGTAAATTAAACTGTACAATGCCATCTAATTGTTGGCATGCTGCCTGGCACAGTTTTTTGTGTTAGCCAATTAGCATTTCCTATTGAATGCATATACTTCAGTTATACTACTGAATCATGTTCACACACTTCTACTACCCATCGTGTCTTGAAAAACAGACTGACCTCATTACTTGCTATAAGACTAACTATGGTTATTATATCTTGCCCATACAGGTCCCACAAACATGAATTTTCTTTGCATGATCATCTTGGTATCAAATATCAATACAAATGGTGTCTTACATCCCTGGAAAACATTCTGATACTCTTTTTAGTCATAAAAAAGGCATCGCTTACTCACAGTAATCATCTGTAAAAATTCATTTATGACACAAAAGTATAAAATAAGATGCTGAAGACCAATACCTGCTGCTGTTTCATTTCACACTTTAGAATAATACCTTTCCTTTCAAAGTGACTGAGCTTCCCATAAGTGGCAGTTGTAATTCCAGGTCTATATAAACTACCTGAGATCTATTTAAAATCCTTAAAAAGGTAGTATTCACCTGCTTTAAGGGTTCAGTACATTCCAACTCATCTTCATATTTACATAATAATAATTTTACCATTTCAGTAGACAGAAGTATCATCATTCTTTTTACTACCTCTCAGCAAAAATGTACTGCTTCTCCTACTACTACTTCTAGTTTTTTTAGTCTTTCTGAAATTACATGATTGTTCTACATCATAAGCAATGCTGTACTGATTTTAATTTTTTTTGTCTCTGAACATACATATTTTCTAATTTTCCATTAGTAACTTGTATTTTGAGAGATGATCTTTTTTCTCCAGATAATGGGTAAAAGGAGTTGATAATTATATGCAGTCCTGCCTAATATCTGTTCTAAAGTTAAATCAATCATTATATTCTCTCTGCCTGAACATCAAACCTCTGTGACTTCAAAGGACATAATTTTTAATCTACTAAGTCTAGCAGATTCAAATGCAATCATCCAGATGTGATCTAACACTTCAGGAAAATCTAAAGAGCCCTAGACCACTTTCATGTTATTCTCACCATTTTCTCAGAGATACATATGTATTTCCTTGTTCCACTGTTTGCATGTTGTATTGAAATCTAGTTTATTATCATGACAAAAAGGTTAATGCAGTATGTATAACCTCTTCAATATTTTCAGAGAACAAGAGGAAATGAGAATGAGTTAAAAGATACCCCCAGATATTTTAATGACTGAGAATCATGAGGAACTCTCAAGGTCTCACACCCTTTTTCAGGTATCAAATCCTGTTGAATAGTTAAATTGAATACTCAGAGAAGTTTACATCTTATATTTTAAATTAATTCTGCTTCTGACATTCGCTATTATAAGATTTTTTTGTTTTTCTCTTTCTTTTCTCCTCAGCTCGCTCAAACACAGGTTTTCACTACAGAATAAGAAAATCACAGAACAGCTGTTGTGGGAAGGCATCTATGTACTGTTCAGCTCCCACCTTAGGACAGGGTCAGCTACAGTGGGGTAATCCAGAGCTATGTCCAGATGAGTTTTGAATATTTCCAGTGATGAAAAATTCACAGCCTTGCTGAGCATCCTGTACCAGTGTCTGCCCACTCACACAATAAAAATGTTTTCCTGATGTTTAAATTAAATTTATTGTATCATCGATTATGCCCATTGCCTCTTATCCTTGGCTACCACTGAGAAGAGTCTAGCTCATATTTATACAGGAATATACACACATTGATAACTTAACCCTGGACATTTTCTTCTCCTAGCTGAACAGTCCAAGCTCTTTCAGCTTTTCATCATATAGAATCATAGAATAGTTAGGGTTGGAAAGGACCTTAAGATCATCTAGTTCCAACCCCCCTGCCATAGGCAAGGACACCCCACACTAAACCATGCCACCCAAGGCTTCATCCAATCTGGCCTTGAACACTGCCAGGGATTCAGCACTCACAACCTCCCTGGGCAACCCATTCCAGCATCTCACCACCCTAACAGGAAAGAATTTCTTCGTTATATCCAATCTAAACCTCTCCTGTTTCAGTTTGAACCCATTTCCCCTTGTCCTGTCACTACAGTCCCTAATGCTGAGTCCCTCCCCTGCTGCCCTATTAGGTCCTCTCAGATACTGGGAAGCTGCTAGGAGGTCTTCATGCAGCCTTCTCTTCTCCAGGCTGAACACCCCCAACTTTCTCAGCCTGTCTTCATATGGGAGATGTTCCAGTCCCCTGATAATCTTCGCGGCCCTCCTCTGGACTTGTTCCAAGTGTTCCATGTCCCTTTTATGTTGAGGACACCAGAACTACACACAATACTCCAGGTGAGGTCTCATGAGAGCAGAGTAGAAGGGCAGGATCACCTCCTTTGACCTGCTGGTCACACTCCTTCTGATGCAGCCCAGGATACGGTTGGCTTTCTGTGCTGCAAGCACAAACTGTTGGCTCATGTTCATTTTCTCATCAACCACCACCTCCAAGTCCTTCTCTGCAGGGCTGCTCTGAATCTCTTCTTTGCCAACAGACTCCCATTCCTTAATCATCTTTGTGGCCCTTTCCTGGGCTTCCTCCAGGATGCCCATTTCTCTCTCACAAAGGAGAGAAATGGAGGCATCACTTCAAATGTGTCTCAGTGCTTAGTAGAGGAGTGACCTCCCTGTACCAGCTGGTAGCACTCCTACCTGTACAGTCCAGGAGGCTGTTTGACTTCATTGCTGCAAGGACATATACGTTAAGATACCTAAAGACATCTCTTGTTTGAATAACCCATCTTACATATAGGACACTGAGAGTGACATCTTTTAAATATGCTTAGCTACAAATTATTTTAATGCGAATTTGGTACTTCAGTATTTCAGAGAATGTGGACCAGCAGAAACTTGTTTATTGTTATGCAGGAAGTTACACTAAAAAAAAAAAAGAAAAGATGGTCAGATCCCCAAAAATTCCTGTTCCTAGACTAATCTACCTTACTAGATATATTTGACATTAATTTAATAGATTGCAAGGTACTGACATTATGATAGGTATCTAATATTGACATTAATTTAGATGTACTTTTAATCTTGGTAAATCTGAAAGGAAAGGCACGATTTATTCCAAGTAAAATAAAATACTGAGAAAAACAACACCACTATTTTTCAAGATAACCATTTATATACAGAGCTGTGTAGCAGCAGGAGATCTGACTGAGGAAATATGAAAAACTAAAAACTGTCACATCCTCAAATATTTTTCTTCAGTCTTGATTTCACAGAAAAAAAAAACATGCA
Source organism: Agapornis roseicollis (assembly GCA_002631895.1). Classification (NCBI taxonomy): domain Eukaryota; kingdom Metazoa; phylum Chordata; class Aves; order Psittaciformes; family Psittacidae; genus Agapornis; species Agapornis roseicollis. The sequence continues at coordinate 15,732 of NDXB01004624.1, forward strand.
TAAGATTAAGGTAATAATTTCTTATTAACTTATAAGTTAATAAAGAAGTTTTCAGAAACATTGTTTGTATTAAGAAGCCTGGACTAAAACTGAAAGGTGCCACTGCAAAAATGTACTGGAGTAAGAAAAATAATTAGAAAATTTCTCTGCTGCACAACCCAAAGGAAGATAAAAATAACATGACAAAATAAAGGAAGAATTGAAAACCTGTGCTATCCTAGCAATGCCTTCTCTATATAGCAACAATATTAATATTACATGAATAAAATGAATTTTATGTTTACTAGTAAAAAAGGTCATTGCTAGCATAATTCAAGAACTTCAGAAGTCATTAATAGGATCTGATACAGAAGTATTCACATGCTGTAGTGAGTTTAGAGGATTATTTGTTTCTAAATACTTGCTGTCTACATAGGCAAGAAAAATGTATGTAATATGTGTACATGGCAATAGTTGCAGACAATTTGTACCATCACAATTGTTGGCTAAGGTCTTGGTCCACTGAGGATTTGACCTTATACTATAGAGACCATGCTTTTCCCAATAGATTGTTGAGATGATGAGAATTTGCAAGGTCAGGCAAAGCTCTTGTATTTGAAGGAGAGTGATGATTCAGAATAAATTTAGAAGTCACTACATAATGAAATCAACTAATACTACAATGGCTGACTTTAACCAAGCTAAGCAAATTCAAGGCTCAGCAGCCTTTTTAAATCTACATACTGTTCAGGGCCCTTGGCTTTCTTGAGTATTCTGTTGGAAGTGCATGAGTGTAAAATAAACATCATATTCCATTCCTGTGATCATACATGCAATATAAATAAGGGAGGACAGAACCAATGATTTAGAAGGAAAATGAAGCAATGATCAAGTAATAGTCAAGAGACCAAATGGACCTTGCAACCTGAACAGTGGTAAAAGAAGGAAAGTAATGTAGGTCCCATTTGTGTTATTTGCTGCATTTTTTATCTTTTCCAGCCTCCTCGACGAAGTAGAGTTCACCTCATTACTTTAGTCCCCAGAGGTGGCTTGCAGTGCTGCAGTTCCATGGGAGATGACAGGACAAGGCTTTTAGGTTGCTCTGCTTCTTGCCCTGTTGTACTTCACCATGTGTTCAGTCAGCAACAAGTACACTGCCTTTTCTGCAATTTTGTTTTAGCATCTGGGAGCTAATCAGATGGAGGAAGATGCATTAGGAATACTTGGGTGAGAAGAATTCCAAAGCATACAGTCACAAAGCTGAGCCGGAGCTACTCTAGTTCATTTTGAAGTTGAATGTGTTAGCCTTGCATGTCAATGCTGAGCAGCTGTCTCCATCTGAGAGACTATTTTTCAGGGACTACTAAAAACCATAAAACTGAATTCACTCTTAAGCAATTAATTAGCTTGGTCCAAAATACTAGTCTGTCTTAATTAAGCCAATTCCATATGGACCAAAATAGGTTTGCTAACTGAATTTCAGTCTAAATGGAAGCATTTAAGACTAGGAGTATGTTATTAATGAGACCCCTTTAATGAAGGTGGTGATTTTCTCAAAAGCTAAATAAAGGGGACAGAACAGTACCTACAAATAGAACCCTGCATATTCATTTTTTTTTTAGTGAAATAATGTATTTTTTCCCATAAAAGGGTTTTTTTTTGGCAAATATGAGGCACTATCATTTAATTATTACAAATATGAGGCACTATCATTTAATTATTGTGCTATGTAAGCAAAATGGCATTTTTTTAATACCACACTCACTCAATCTCCCTCAAAATCATCCCTTGACAAATGAATGATGTAGATATGTAGAAAGTTTTCTGATTGTCTGTATTTCCAGTCAGAACTGGAGGCCATGGCATATTACCACCACAAAAAAAAAAAAAAAAAAAAAAAAAAAAAATTATGTGCTGTTTGGGTNAACAACAAACCAGTTATCTGTATGTTTATTATGAAGTCTCACCATGCTTCTGAGGCCCAACCTCACATCATTGGCCATCTCCAGAGAGAAAGGAAAAGAAAAACGTGGGGAGAAAAAAAAAAAAAATTATTGGCAATTTGGTTAAAATCTGTACAAAATATCTATTTTCTCTCCAGCAAAAGTACGGTAGTGTAATGCCACAGTTTGTAGAGTGCTGAGTCTCCATCTTTCTGCTATTTTCTACTGAATAATGGAAAGCTCATGGATATCTTCACAGTACCCATCCAGGGCAGGAGCATAACCAAAATCCATTTCATTTGGTCACAAATCTTCTGTATAGGATTTACAGTTCTGACAGACTGAGGAGGCTGCGTTAACTCACAGTCTGAAATGATTCTCCATCTGCACATTTTCATTACCACTGAGACAACACAGTTGCACTTATGACTTGCCAACTTCTTGTTTTCTTAAGTAAAAATATTCGAGGAAGAGGAAGAAGGAATTGCTCTTGTGAAAGGAATATCCTGTATTTGTTAAAGCTTTGAAAATTCAGCTTCATTTGATTGAAAAAGTAATTAAATCACCCTTGAGATACTGATAAAATCCAATACATTTGTGCTATAAACCTAACTATTTCAATAATATACTTCTCCATTTTTAATATGTTGTGTTTAGCTGAAAAAAAACCCACAAAAAAACACATGCATTTATAATGCCCACATAGCTTCTAATTTAAGTTGATCTTATAAACGCAAACTGAAAGCAAGTATAAAAAAGTTCTTTAAACTGAAAGCAAGTATAAAAAAGTTCTTTTAACTGAAAGGTATGGACTTGTTTGCACAAAAATATTTCAAAATTAATCTAGGAAACCACCAAGAAGCAGGTTTTACATTTTCACTATCTTCAGTTCTTGCAGAGTTTAGGAAGAACATGCACTACACTTTGGACTGCCTGACCCAAATGACTTTTACCATTGTTCATCCTGGAGGAAATATTCTGGTCTACTGCTTTAACTGTTAAAATTCTTCACCTACACTGCAGACACCTCCCTATGACAGTGTTGTACTACCATAATTTTGTGTGATGATACAAGCCATGTCAAACTTGTTAAAGATGCCTATTTAAAAACAGCTGTATGACTTACTCATTCTCTAAACTCTGCAGAAATTTCCCTGTTTCCTAAAGCAAAGGGACAAAAAATATAATAGTAAAAAAGGTAATCTCATTATATAATTCACCAAATTTAGAATAAAAATCTTTATAAAAGAAAAGACTTTGTAATTCATAGTATAGAAGAAAATCACTGGCTCCTGTAATAGGAAATATTTAAAAAAAAATACTGAAAGAAAAGGCTATGCACTTGAAGTTTACACCCAATATGTTGTGGTCAATGGGGCAGAATCTAGCTGGAGGTCTGTGACTAGTGGAGTCTCTCAGGGGTCGATGCTGGGACCAGTGCTGTTTAATATTTCCATCAATGACCTGGATGAGGGAACTGAGTGTACCCTCAGCAAGTTCGCTGATGATACTAAACTGGGAGGAGTGGCTGACACCAGCAAGACCTGAACAGGCTGGAGAGTTGGGCAGGGAGAAACTTGATGAAATTCAACAAGGGAAGTGTAGAGTCTTGCATCTGGGGAAGAACAACCCCATGGACCAGTACAGGTTGGGGCTTGACCTGCTGGAAAGTAGTGAAGGGGAAAGGGACCTGGGGGTCCTGGTTGATGGGAGGATGACCATGAGCCAGCAATGTGCCCTTGTGGCCAAGGCCAATGGCATCCTAGGGTGCATTAGAAAGGGTGTGGTTAGTAGGTCAAGAGA
>NDXB01004624.1:27878-52840 GCA_002631895.1 Agapornis roseicollis
AAGGGGAGGAAAAAAAAAAAGAAAAAATTAACAAGCTCAGAACTGTGTAATGTTCACTTTGTCTAAAAATCATTTCCATATTTAATCAGACTATAGAGATGATTATTAAAACGTCATGGTTTTTTTATAGACTGACAGGTTCCTTCACATTAGAATGTGTTCCCTATTAGAGCAAAAAAACTTGAATTTTCCTCTCATCCAGCTTCTTTTCTATAAATTTGACTTATTGTTCAGTACTAACTGTCAAAGCAGTATGAGGGCTTTATTTAGAAGGAATCTGAGAACTGATGTAACAGGTTTGCTTTTCCTATCTTCATTGCCTGAATAAGTCCACAAAAATTCCAGTCTCCTCTCCTTTGCACACTGGCTCTCAAGGTATCAAACCCACACAGCCTACAGATTAGAAAAAAAAGCCCTTGTGTCTGTTGAGACCGTAAGAGTGAAACCCATTCAAACAACCAGCCAAACTTCCACTGATAGTAACAGTCTTACAGGTTACTCTAAGTATGGACTTCTTACTATTAAGTGTTTCTCTTTCCCTTTTTTTCCCAAGAAGCCGTAATTTTCTTTCAATGGCAAATGTCTGTTAGTTGAACAGACAGCTAATACATTACCAGATCCCTGAAAATTTATCAGAATAGTAACATATATCCCTTTTGTTTCAGTTATACCTTAAGCAATTTCAATTTGAGCATCAGTATCTTCAAGAATTAATTCTTTACATCCTATTTTATATCCCTCATATTTTGCCAATGAGTTTCTAAAAGTGCATATGAAACAGGAAGAGGGAAGATGAGAAGTAACAAGTCACACAAAGATGTGAACAGAAGCATAATACTTTTGCCTCCAACAATAATGGTCACTAGTTGACATTTTAAGTGATGATAAGACATGAAATGAAACATTTGAAACATAAGAAAAACTCACTGCTAATGAACATGTGCTAGGAAACTTTAGGTTCATGTTTGCCCTTTTGTTCACGTGCCTCCAAACTGGAATTATGTTAGGGTTTCAACTTTCAAAATGCTGATTTTTCTCTTCAGGGAGAAAACTTTGTTTAAAAAAACCCAAAATTTCATTGTGTCTGGAATCTACAAAAAAGCTCCCCCCTTCCCAGCCCCCATGAGAAGTTGTCTACAGTAAAACATTTTGATGGAATAGTATCATCTGCTTTCTTCTATAAAACCCAGTTTGCATTCTTTTATTAGGGAATAGTAATGTTGATACCATTCACTTTCAGAAAAATAGAAAAGCTACTCCTTCTCTTTTTAGCTATTTCCAGAAGACCATAATAAGCATAAAAACAGCGTTAGTGAGTTTTAATACCCTCTTCTATTTTGTATTCAAATCAAATTTATCATAATAGAGAAATATTTTATTTACCTTTTTTTCCCAGCTACTTTCCATAAAAAAAAATAAAATTTGGAAATAGACCTCTCATGAGTTCTCCAGAATTAGTTTATGAAATGGGGAGCTCGGTAAAAGTGAAGGTTTCTTCCATTCATTGTATTTTTAATATGCAATTCTCCTCAAACTTTCTGAAGAATGATCTATCAAGTTGAATAGCTAATGCACTTTGAACACTTAGCTCCAAAAGGTAGATGACAATTTTTCATTAGTTTAAAATTTATATGCTACCATATCTGTCACAATAATAATAAAATCTGACAGTGAAGATCATATGGGTATTTCACACAGCAGAGGTAACGTGTTCTTTGGAAGATAAAATGACAATTTGTTCAAATCATAGATTTTTAAATTTTATACAAACAAGGTAGCCCTCACTCTATGTATCTCATTCTTTCAAAATAATTTATATGCCAACAATACTATGGCAGGACCCAGACTACCCATGTTCTGTCTCTGTGGGGCATCTACATTCTGTGGGAATCTGACAGATTGCAGATGTCCAAACAGGTGACCCAGAAAGCCAGCTCTGCAGTGCTGTTTACACCAGAGACACTGAAGTGCCGCTAGGTGCTGCTCTGCACAGCCTGTGATTTCCCATGACCTCTAAACATCATCTTTAGCCTATTTCCAAAATCACCTTCCATCAGTAAAAGGAGGGCCCTGGCTCCTGCATCCTCACCTGGGATGTCCAGCATGATATGAATACTCTTTCACAGTGAGAAAAGCAAAGGCCAGCAGTCATAACCACTTTTATTTAAAACAAAACAAAACAAAATAAAATAAAAAAACAAGCCATGTTGATGGAAGAAGAGGAAGGTGGTTGTCTGTTGAATAACAACTAATAGTAAAGTCAGGCTGCCAGGAACTGGAAGGTCTATTATCTCTGGCTGAGGGTACATAACTATAGCTCCTAATTCCAGCTGCTGTGTCACATCATCACTGTTGTCATCATTGTCGTTGTGTAGGCAAGAAAACCAGAATCCTGGAGACAATGCTAAAAAAAAATTAAAGAATCTCTGACTCCATTATCTAGAATTTAAGAATTTAAGACACTTGGTTATCATTAAATTCTGACAGGCTGGTTAGCTCTACAGCTATACCTTAATGTAACACATTCCCTTTACATCTGAGCTGTGTATAGCACTTGCATCTATTTACTAAAGCTGACTTGTTTGTACCTATTTATTTTCCAACAGAGTGATGCACTGCACCGTTTAGACACAACTGAACTTCACAATTACCTTATTCCAAAATTAATTCAATTCTCCACCCAACCACATCTTTAAAAATAAAAATAAACTTATGTTCTGCCATTGTTGAGGAAGAGAAGCATGAAGCTCTTTACAGAATAAACTCCATGAAGCTCTTTACAGAATAAACTCATGCCTTTCCTGTTCTCATTTTCTTTCCTAGGACTTTCACTCTTTTTGCCACTTTGCGCTGTGCTCAGTAATGCAAATTTTTAAGGACACACCCTCAGGTATAGAAAGACATTTTTCTTGCACAAACAGAATTAATCACAGATAAGTCTAGCATTAACCAGTAGTATTTACAATATCATCACATTTCATAAAAGAGATGCAAAACCAGGAACCAGGAAAGGAAAATAGCTGATTGGTGTATGCATTAGTTGTCATTGCAGCAGAAATCTTCCCGGTCATCTCTTAAAGCCTTTAAATTCAGAGCACCCACCATGGTTTTATTTTTGTACAATAACTAAGTGTGTACCCGTTCTTATTCCTTCTTCATCCTCCATAAAGAAAGGCCACTGTAACAAACTAAAACACTGTGTAACCATTTGTTCCTATTTTGAATTCAGAATCTGTAACTTCTACCCAAGCTTTTAAAATAAAGAATTAAAATCCAAGCACAGTAGGATCCTTGAACACTGGAATGAGGATTCATATTTTACTTTTAAGCTTTAACTTATTTCTTTATTTTAAAGTATACTTATGAAAAGACAGTTACCAACATTTTCTCATGCTACCTATTTAGATCCAGGTTATCCAAATAAATTTAGAGGATTCAATAATATATTTGCTGTATGAATATACAGTATTGCATAGATAATGTTTAAAAGCTTTTAAAAACATATTCCACAAAGTAAAAACATAAAAATGAATAATAAAGTATTCAGGGTCTTTGTCAGACAAAATCTTTGCAAGTTTTCAAACATTTTTTCTATTAAAGGAATTATTTTACAATAAATCCCTGGTTGCTATTAATCTTATCTAGTCTTCTGCTTCCTGTATCTGGAAAGGTCTGTTGCTTTGCTTAGATCAGGTTATCTTCCCCAACTGGGTAGTCTTCCCTGACGTTTTGCTAAATGTATTCCAGAGAAATTTGGTATCTTGAGCCAAAAGATTGATACCACTCTAGTAAAAAAATACATGATTGGTAGGCAATAATTCTAACTCCACAGCAACTCCATATTTTACAGATATGAAATAAGCCCCTGCTGTGCTCTAAAAGTCACAGAGTGAGAGTCTCAGCTCCTGTAAGCCCAGATGTACTTTAAAAAATTGTGGATCTGTGTCATCTTAAATTACTTCCAGATCTATTCCAATATGACAAAGACAGGGGTATCTTCAAAGGAGCTATACATGCCAACTCTGTTTGAAAGACTTTTCCAAATATTTATAAATACCTCTTTTCTTTGCTTTTCAGCTAAGATTAGCATGTGACTTTAATCAATTGGACTTCAGTAAGCTTCACACCTCTCTTTTATAGTGGTCTGTTAAGATGTTAAGACTTGTGAAGCTTTGTAAGTTTCAAATATGCTGTTTTCGCTGACAGTGGCTATTTCTAGCATACAGGAGCTCTGCATATAGGAATGACTCAGGCCCAAGAGAATTAAGTGGAAGAGTATATTTTAACATTGCTGTTGACAGTTCTAAAGAGAATTGAATTGTTTAAATATGAATGTATCTCTCTTTAATATTCAGCAAATGGTCTGAATATTCCAAAAGCTAATGTTATATATCAGCTTTCAGGAGATCTTAATCTATACAGCTGAGATTGGACCACCAGTTAGAAAGGATAAGTGACAGGCTAAACATTCAGCAGAGATATAATAAAAAATTGAATGTTGCCAGACATTAAGCTATTCTCAAACAGCAAGGGGGAATGAGATTCTGTTGTGTACTTTGGGGATGGCATCTTCTGCATTAAGAATCAGCAGATAAAATGCACAAGTGGTCCAGAACTCAGGATTCTTTGTCCTCCAGGAATATCAAACAAATGGAGTATAAGATTTGTAATCTTACAACCACATTGTATGTTCAAAAGATAGGTCCCTGGAGCTCTCTCAGACTACAGCTGCATTAGCAAACTGATCAGGATGTGAACACAGGCTGTAGGGCTGGCTGTCCATACTGCTTGTGTGGACAAATAGCAGTCTTCAAAGAAATGCCAAGGACTGGCTCAGGGAATAGAGTAGACTGAGGACTGTGCCTAGTAGGAAGATTTTTCCCAGTATGCATGATAGCCACACAGTTTCGGAGAATGAAAGGGACAGAATTTATTCAAATTATTATAACCTGAGCTATGTGAGTTTTAAGATGGGAGAGTTCTGTTGCCATGTGTAAGTGCATAAGCAAGGTTGTGGAGGTAGTGGTGATGCATGTAGTCATGTAATATTCCCATAAATTATCCTTCAATTACGTAAGTGTCTGTGTCCCAAAAATATCTTGACATTTTATCTCAAAGGAACATACACTAAAAATTTATAAGCCTATAATTAATAGAACCTCCCCAGTCAGAATAAGAAGACTTTCTATGCCATATTATGGAATGTTTGTCGCTTGAAAGATTTTGTTAATTATTACCTCATTTTCAACATATTTTAAAACAGCATGTCCTATAAGTTTTCCTAGTATGCACTATTTTGTAATCTATTTTTATACACATTAAACAAATAATAAGTTGAGTTTGAATTTTTCTGCTACTGTTTTTAAAATACAAGTCATCATATAGGTTATGATCCCAGGGTTTAATTAGGTGACTATACTGAAAATATTTTATAAAACTACTTAGATAAACAAAACAAGGTCAAAATGCTAATTTATTTTCCAGAGGAGAAATATCCTTTATGTGTAATTTGTCCTAACAAGGCACTTAGGTTGCAATAACTTGTACCAAAAGGAGTTACAAGAGAGCAATGTAAAGTAGAAGAAAGATTTTACAAATGTGATGTACAATTTTAAAGGAGAAAAATCTAATTTGTCTGTAATTTTTCTATCTGGAAATGTTTGTTGATGATTTTTCTTGTTCCAGTTGGAATCAACTGTGAAGGTAAACTGCTGAAGAAGCAGTTTACTAACCTAGTTTATGCATATTAGAGAGCACTACCTTATAATGTGTAATGGGAAAATAAGTCTCACTTTTTATGCAGAATGTGTCCATTTATGTAGCCTTTACAGACCCAAGTATATATATATATATCTGCTTCTGTGAATACTGAGGGCATTCTGTTTTAATTTTGATTAAACTAAGTTTCTATACTAAAGCATCACTGGTGTTTTTCATGGTCATGTAAAATGCTTGAAACTACTAAACCTCATGTTAAAAATGTAATCTTTAAAAATGAATTTCATGCTTTCTTTGTAGAACAAGTATGACCTTAATTGGACTGGCTTAAGTAAACGTTTCATCATTCAAGATACTGCTAAAGTTTCTATTAAGCTATCAAATTAAAAAAGAAAAAGAGGAAATGTCAGAGCAAATAATCCCTTGGAATATCATTTCTCTTGCAATCAATCCAGGCTTGATGACTTTCGAAGCCAGAAGCTGTACCTCTACCATTTTGCTTATTGCTTACCTGTGTACTTTTATTGCTTACCGGTGTACCATTTTGCTTACCTGTCTACTCCTCTTCCCTCAGTTTGTCTAATCCTTTCTTGAACTCCATTTCAGGAGGTAGTTTTGGGACGTTTTGGGAGTTTTTTTCCTTTTGACATTCACAATATCCCAAGATAATGAGCTCTACAATTTCAACACTAGGATTAGAAGCTATGCAGACATTTGCACAACTTGTTAAATGTGAAGACATTTTTTGATTTAGAAGTTCAAGATCTGTCCAAAAGTTCAACTGGGCCTGCTGCACATGTTCATTTTCAGTGACGAAGGACAAGATGCTCAGACAAGACCTGGAGGAAAAAATGAAGGACAGAACAGTCAACATTAAATATTTAAATACAGAGAATGATCTGCATAAAAAGAAAATCATGTAGGATGATTCAAAAGCTTTACTTACACTTAAACAGACTTGTTGAACCAGTCTGTCAAGCATGCTGTCTAAATGTCCTTGTCATAATTCCAGCCTGGAGGCTGGAATATCGCCCACAGGGCACGTGTTTGCACCTCTTGCTTCCCTCCAGGCTCTTATACAAGTGAGTTATGTAAAGATTTGAAGAAAAGCCTATTTATATTCACTCTCACACCATTCTTTTTCACAACTGAGAATATTTCTTTACACAAGATAGAGTTACACTGCTGGGTGGGAACAGGATGAGGAAAGAAACAAAATATAGGCAGTTGGGAACGGTTCAGATGAGATCCAGAGTAAATACAGGCAATGAAGAGACAGTACATCAGAAGGCTGCCAAAAAAAGCAGGATGTTACAGAGGAAAGGTCTGTCACACAGTCTGCCTGGGGACATGTCAAGCAGAAGGAACGTGAAGGAAGGGGCAGTGTGATAAGTTCATGTTGCTTCTTCTGATCTAAAAGTAGGATGGTGTTCCCTGAGAGATAAATGCATTATTCAGAAGTCATTTCAGGCCTTGGCCAAGGCTGGACTTGAGGGTGAATATAGAAGTATGAATGCAGAAGAAATCATTTCATTGTTAGTTGCTTACTTTTACAGAATGCATTAATGAAGAGTGGGGAGGTTTTTCACATTGCTAACTTCAGTAGAATTTTTTTAAAAAAGGAGATGTTGAAGCTATGCATGTATACATGTGTGAAGACGGGCTGAGAAAATTTGGGCTTTTCAGCCTGGAGAAAAGAAGGCTGCATGGAGACCTCATAGCAGCCTTCCAGTATCTGAAGGGGGCCTACAAGATTGCTGGGGAAGGACTCTTCATTAGGGACTGTAGTGACAGGATAAGGGGTAATGGGTTCAAACTTAAACAGGGGAAGTTTAGACTGGATATGAAGAAGTTCTTTACTGTAAGGGTGGTGAGGCACAGAACAGTTTGCGCAAGGAAGTGGTAAATGCTCCATCCCTGGCAGTGCTCAAGGACAGGTTGGATGGAGCCTTGGGAGACATGGTCTGGTGTGAGGTGTCCCTGAGATGATTTTAAGGTCCTTTCCAACCCAAACCGTTTTATCATTCTATGATTCTATTACTTACTTCAGCCTTTTTTGTAAGGGTGGGGAAATGGGGGAAAAGGGAGACAAAAACCACACTTTTTCTTCCCTTCATGTAAAGGAGGGAAAGGTGAATGTAATTTGGAGACTGAACCATGAAATACCAATGCACTATGCTATCACTTCTATTTGTTTCTCAGGCCAAAAATAAACTGAAAAGTAGGCCCTGAAGTGCAATAAAAATAGAAAAATACTGTAGCTTACAGTGGTAAGCTTAATGGTAGAGAATAGGATATCTAAAGTTAAGATGTAAAGCAGATGATTAGTCATGTCCAGTCTGGAGGTCAAATTTTGTGGACACCAACATTTTAGTATTGTTATTTTTTTATATGTGCTAAAAAAATAATAGCTGAGTGGTATAATTTATTTACAGTATACAGAGAAATATTTTGCACACTGTGTAACATCCATGATGTTGAAAGTTTAATTCTGCCTTCTGAGCTCTACAAGTCGTGTTTCTCCTGGATATTTCAGCATCTTATTGCAAGTTTTCTTCAGATTGCTTACTGGATCTTCATTCTGCTTGCTCAGGAGATTTTTAAACCAGGGCAAGCAGACTAAAAATTCTGTAAATAAACTGAAGAAAATGCAAGATAAAAGCTAGTGTTCAAAAAGTAAGAAGAGCTGCAAATACCTTGGCAAGGAATTAACTCTAAACAATATCTGCACACAGACACATATGCTATATGCATGCATGCTTTCATCATGTGCATTAAGAAGATTTTATACACAGTGGCAGGTGTGGTTTGTCCTACATACCATGCATAACAATGCATCAGCCATTAGCTGTTTCCCATTTAATTAAATAGGAAAGCCATAAGTAAACTGCTGAGAAAGACACAATATCAGAGACATGCTTAGTGGCTGCCACTAAGCCACATTAATTAATTTAATTAACTTAAATATATTACAACTGAGTAGAGAGGAGAGCAAAATCTAAGTATTTTTGAATCAAATTATTCTCATGTGTGTACAAACGTAAAACATGCTCCTAAAAACAGATTAAGAAACTATAAATAGAGTTGTAGAGGAAAACATCTTAAATGTTCTGTTACTTTTCTTTTGGAAGGTTCATTGCACTGAAATTGGCTTTTGTGGGGTCCTAAGGAATAAAAAGCTCCCTCATGCACCATTTTTAATTCTCTCTTCATCTGTAAAAACAAGCCGAGAAGTGGTTTAATTTACTGTTGATCACTGGGGAGGAAAAAAAAAGGAATGCAAAATTTAAATGATACTCACACACAAAGTTAATAGCTTTTATCACTCTCAGAAGGAAATTGTAGAGGAAATATTACTTCCTATAATATACAACCTGCTTTCAGCTTTAGAGTCCCTACAGCTAAGGTAGTATTCTGCAAATATGCAGACACATTAAGATATAACAGGTATCTCACCAAGGCAATAGCAGTAGGTCTAATAGTGCATTGGATTTTATTGTTATCACAGATTTATTCAGTGCTTTTCATGCATAGATTTGTTTTTAACACTGTAATAGCTAGCATCCTAGTCTAGTGCACCTACTTGCTTCTGCTTCTTTCCAGGGAAAACAAACAAACAAACAAAAGGAAACACAAAGGAAAGCTGAGCTAACACACTGGCATGAAATAAAAGCTTCACATTTTGATCAAAATCCATCTGATGAGCAATAGAAAAGAGGAGGGTGTTTTGTACATTTCAATTCTTATTGAGGTAAAACCTGGGCAATTATTTGTCAGAGTTCATGAACAGTAGTAGAATAAACAATTTATACAAAGTGCGAAAAGTTGCACAGATGAAAGTCCTGTCCTAAAGAACATTTTATCTCCTTATTTAGAATACTCTTCTCACAAGTTAAAAGGGCTTAAAAACCTTCTGATGAATTGATCAGGGGTTTGGCCTTCAACAGCTATAGGTAGTAGATAAGGAGAAAGTCATTCAAAGTCTAACTTTTAGCTGTTAAAAATAGGCCTCTGTAAGACAAAATATTTAATTTTTGATCTAACATTGAAATTCAGTCTAGCAAATTCAGTTCAGTCACTCAGTTATTTCTGCTCTTCACATTTCTCACTTGGAATGATCCCATGGCCTAAAAGAACAATAGCTATGGCAAATATTAATTTTGTTTGAAACCTGATGTATTTTTCTTAATTATGCAGTACCTGCTTATACTCATATATTTGAAAAGTGAATGATCCAGTATCTGTCAGAATAAATTCTATATGTGTATTCATAATTACTACTGCACATGTTACTAATTCTTTCTGCACATGTTAGTTCTTTTTCCTTCTTTTGTGTGCTTCAGGAAGTAATTTCTGTCTTTAGGTTGGATGTAATTTCACTGAGCTGAAAATATAAGTCCCAGCCAAGCAAACTAGATTTGAGGAGATTTTTTTCCCTCCTCATCATCTGAAGATGCAGGATGCAATTAATATGATGGGACTATAGCAGGTATCCAATAATGGTATTACCAACTGGCTAGCTCAGCAGTATGTTTTCAGCATTTTTATGGCACAGCAAACATTGGAGAGATTCCTCCCTGTCAGAACAAATCAGCTGCACACTCCAAAGAATGGCAATAAGCATACAAGTCACTAGCAGAGTTAGTACTACTATTGACATAGTTTTCAGTTTTCTCATCAAATCTACAGCCTGCTTTTTCCATGTATGAAGAAGTCTTTCCCTGTTTCCATTCCCTACTGTAGGTAATAGCAATAGCTTTTCCACTGATATCTTCCCCTGTGAAAAAAATTATCTCTTAGGGAAGGATGAAAAGTATGACATCCTCATTAAGACCAGCTGAATCAGTTAAAATCCAATGAATAGTTAATGTACTAACGATAATGTGCGACTAGTAAACAGAGTTTATTGTTATTTACACCAAATAGTGCCTTATTTATATGCTTCCATAAATCAGCATCATCAGAGTATGACCCTGCCTTCCAGCCCATTAGCACCATCTACTGCAACTTGACATAACAACAGTCTTTGCCACAATAACCACAAGTTTCAATGTGGGTTATTTTCTTATGTCTATCATTCTTGGGATTTTCTGTTTATTTCCATTTACTGCTCCACTGTGGCCTGTCAAAAATGGTCTTAATTTGCAATTTCTGAAAAAGGTTCTGGAAATGTGACTTGTTTTTCAGAAAAAAACGTCCCGCAGACTGGGATTCAACTGGTTGAACTCAATAATTGTAGAAGTTTGAAAATGCTTAAGGTCAAAACATATTTTTAGTTTCTCCTGCTTTTACCTGTCAGGGTGGAGGCAAAGAACAGAAAGAATAGGAAAAAAAAACTTAAAAAACACAAAAACAAACACAACCCCAAAAAACCCTCATAAAACCCCAAACTAAAATTCACTATAAACTAAGTCCCTAAAATCCTTTCCTGCAAATAAAACAATAGACCTTTCTTATGTCTGCTCAGAATTGAATAGGAAAGACTTAGTAGAATCCCATCAGGTTACCAAATAGATTCTAGACTTTCAGCATAGTCCTCCCACACAAAGCATTAATAGTTTTGCCTCTGAGGCAGAGACTTCCTTTTACAACCCTAAACACCATCAGGAAAGAGACTTAACGCATTTGATAAAGGCTAGAGATTTACTAGCTGTCATCTTATCTAATTTTAGCTATGTAACTTTCTCCTTTGTCTCCTTCCTTTCTTCCCTCCATTCAATGATAGTCGAATCTGCAAATCAGTCTGCAGATTTTTGTTACACTGTACTGGACTTGCTGCCTTACGATACCATAAACTAAATCTCACCTGTTTATTCAGATTAATTCTTGCACAACTCCAACAGCTGCAGTGACTATTCTGACTCCAGAATCACACTTGGGCAAAAGAAAAAGTCACATGCTTTGAAGTATGTTTCAGTAGGACCTGTCACATCCTTGGCGAGATAATGCATACCATTTATAACCCCCTGCTGGGAAAGGAGCCACTATGAGGAAATTAAGAAAATAAAAAATTACGAGAAAAAAAGAGAGATATACTTTTTCCCCATACAACCCAAAGTAAATTTTAGATTTCCCCTTTCAGTTCACTTTACTCCATAAAGAGTACCCTAGCGCAGGTTACATTGGTCCCTCAGACAACCCTGACAAACAATCAGCTTATTTGTGCCACTTACTTACAAAAACATGCTTTCTTTTGTGGGCTTAATAAAATTAGTATGCTTTATTTTGAAGTTGTTTAGTCATTTAAAACTCGTTTTCTTGTAAGAACTGCTGTTACATAGACATAGATTTTTAAAAAAATGTAAATTGGTGAGGATATAGAAATAAATTTAAGTGCTTGGCATGCTATGTATAACAGAATAGCAATCTTCCAGGAAGAATGGTGAAAAATCCCACTTGCAGACTGAGCTTATTCCTTTATTCTCCTTCTTATTCAGGCATATGATAATTTCTAAAACCTTTTCTATATTTTCTTTTAGTGATTTAAAAGTTAAAAATTCCTAAGAATATATGACTCATTACCTGCTATTCTGGGTTGTACAATGGCTATTTCCTTCTCAGGCAGGCAGACAAATCTAGGAGAACTTAGGAAACATAAATACATAATTGCATCTTTCAAATATATAACCAAAACAAACTAATTTTTGATGTGAGCTCTTCATTCTTAAAAGACAGATACTTATTTTTCTTACAGTCGCAAAGTGTTGGTGGGGGAACATTTCCCTTTTAGTATGTCCTTCACACTCTTCCCTGTAGTCTCTTGATACTTAATATATTCTTTTCTTTTAGTTTCCAACTCCTCTTTTACCTGTCCATCAACCTTCTATTCCATAGATCCAAGCACGGTTTTCAGGTTTTCTTTCCTTTTTTCTCCTAGATGAAAGGAGGTTGGTTTTGATTCTTTTCACTGCAGTAGAGGGAGATGGAACTTGAATCACTTTAATAAAACTTCCTTTCTATACTCCAGTGTTAAGACATCCTTTCCACATACTGTATTTTGTTGTGTTAAAACTTATTCTCTATGAAAGGCAAAGTTTTACAATTCCAGGAATTGATTACATTTTTAATATTCATTAATTCATCCATGTTGGACATTTTTAGTGTAGCACAGACATTAAATTACCATTATGACTCAGGAGCTAGTCATAATGTTGAGATTAAGGATATCCACACAAAAGAAACCTCAGAACAGAATAGTGCAACACTTTTTCAAGCACTGACTGATTTATATAGCTACAAATGCCTAACAAATGTTAATATTACAAAATGTATGCTGTATCTTTTCAAATACTGAATTTGCAGTAAGTATTATGAATAAAAGTCTGGGCATTTTTCCAATTTCAATGGAATATGTCTTATTGAAATCAATATTGGATAGTATTTTAAGCAAGCCTGCACTTGGTGAGGTGGACAGGATCTAGAGCAAATGAAAGCATTTGCTTTTTAAAAACTGACATAGTGTTAGATTTTTATTCAGGGTAGTCTCTGCTGAGTTTACAGAATAAATTCCCCAAATGGTGCCATGTGGTCTCATGGAAGAAGAGCTCTTCAATATTTCAAAGAATCATTAGATCAGCACTAAAAGATTTTTTTGATTCAAGGTTTGTCAGCATTAGTGCGAGGATTAAAATATCTCAGATATGACTAACAAAGACATTTGAAGTGACAGCAGATAGATAAAAAGTTCAGACAAGAAAGGTTAAAGATATTGTTCAGCTTCTGTGAAATAAATTACTAAGTAGATGGGAGTCTTCATTCTGGAAAAGTAGTTAATTATATCAAAGTGTGATTAGAGTGTAGAATATAGTATATGGTATCTGAGTGCCATGAACTGACTGGATACTTATTAGTTGTTCTACGTCTTTTGCAATGACAGAACTATGAGGAACTGAATGAAGGTAACAGAGATACTAACAGTTAAAAAATTACAATAATAATAATTCATAAATCAGGAAGCTTGGGAGACTTGTTGCCAAAAGTTTTTGCATTGAAAATTGGAGACTGAGAAACAAAAAGGAGGAAGGAATTCTTTTCCAGGCACCCTATTACAGATAGTCTTTAAGAAAGGATAAAGTAACCTGCCAGAAGTGAGAAACTTTAAATTGTGGTGAAAATTTGTATGTGCCCAAAACTCACAGTAATAAGCAAGGTCTTGCATTAACCTTTGATGTGATGCATCACTAATGTCCTTTCCAAACTCTGAGTCCTATATTTTTCCAAATTTCTTTTTTGGTCTCTTTTTATCACCTATCGATAGATCCTTTAGGTCCAGCCAAGTCCATTTAAGCTTTCTCTGCAGCAGAATACAGGTCTACTAAAGCTACTAAATGTCCTTCTTGGGTGTGTGAACTTTTAAAGGAATTGAATGGTGTTAAGAGCACATGAACAAGTCAGTATTTAAACCATATAATGTCTCTAAATTAGAGAGACACAGATGTGATGGATAGGACACGCATAAGGAATTGTCCGGATGGTCACATTGAGAGATTTGCAGTTAACTGCTCAATAGCCAAGTGGAGACCAGTGACCACTAGTGTTTCTCAGAGACTGGTATTGAGATGAGCAATGTTTAACATTTTTGTCGACAACATGTGCAGGTGGAATTGGGTGCACCCTCAGCATATTTTCCAGCAATACAAAACTATGTGGTGTGGTCAACATGCTGGAGGGAAGGAATGTCATTCAGAGGGACCTTGATGAGCTTGAGAGATGGGCCCATGCAAACTTCATGAAGTTTAACAAGGTCAAGTGCAAAGTCTTGCACCTGGGTCATAGCAATCTCAAGCACAAATACAGGCTGGGTGGAGACTGAAATGAGAGCAGCCCGGAGGAGAAGGAATCATAGAATCAACTAGGTTGGAAAGGACCTGGTAGGGTTGGTTGGGGAGAAGCTCAACATGAAGTAGCAACATAAGCTTGTAGCCCAGAAAACCAGCTGTGGGGTACTGTGTTCAGCTGTGAGGCCCCACCATAAGGACATGTACTTGTTTCAGGAAGTCCAGAGGAGGGTCATGAAGATGATCAGAAGGCTCAGCACCTCTTGTATGAAAACAAGTTGAGAGAACTGGGCTTGTTCAGCCTGGAGAAGGCTCCAGGGAGACCTTAGAGCAGCCTCTCAGTACATAAAGGGGGCCTACAAGAAAGCTGGAAAAGGACTTTTTACAAGGGAGTGTTGTGACAGGATAAGGAGTAATGGCTTTAAACTGAATAAGGGTAGATTTAGATATGACATTATGAAGAAATTCTTTATTGTGAGGGTGGTGAGACACTGGAACAGGCTGCCTCAAGATGTGGATGACACATCCCAAAGGCCAGGCTGGATGGTGTTTTGAGCAACCTTGTCTAGTGGAAGCTGTCCATGTCTGTGGCAGGGGTTGGAAATGGATGATTTTAAGGTCCCTTCCAACCCAAACCATTCAATGATTCTACAAAACTGTCTCTGCTGCAAAAAAAGATATAAGCTGTTTATACAGTATAAAGCATATAAATCACTAAATTATAGAGTAGAAAGGACTCTTATATCAGCTACTCTTTCTCTGACATGTCTGCTGCTCATTAAGCTGCAGAATTTTGCAAGCAATATGCAGTGTGGGGTGATGAAGAGCTTCCAAAAGTAACCTGATAAAATGACAAACTAATCCCAGAAACCTTCAGACCTAACAAATTTTACATCAAGAAAGCAATCATAGCATAAATGCCTCCTGCAAGCCTGTGCTAATGATTTCAGATGGTTCATAGTATTCCACTTTTCCAAAAATTTCAAATTTTTAGAAGCTGTAGTTAAATGGATCTTTACCAGTATCACGTAACCAGAAGACTCTTGGGTCTTGTGGACATGGCAAAATCCCAGTGCAAGCTGTCTTTAGTGTATTTCTGCAAAACAGTTAGCTACATGTTCTCAGTGTAGATGTAAATTACTGGTACACATAGCTGTAAATAACTTCAAAAATTAGAGGTCGATGGCAATTCTACTGGGTCTTAAGACTGAAATTTTATTACTGGGTTCATGGTCAGACAGTAATGACAAGAATTAACTTCTGTGACCATCTGAGCAAATAGTCTGGTTTACTTTCATTCACTGTGCATCTAGAATTAACTTCTCTGACTTAGAGACTGAAATAAAGAGCTGCAGAGCGTAATGTACTTGTAGCGTACATCAAGTTTTATTATTTGAAAAGACTAAAACAACATGATGCACACACCAGAAAACATCTAGTGCAATATTTATTATATATTACCTTTTTTGCATTTTATGTTATATTCCACCATCATTCAAGCCACAATGGAGAACATTTCATGTAGCTTAATAGAGACAGCTTCTTAAACAAATAAAACAAGCATCTTGTAATCTATTTCAGATAGTCTTCCACCATGAAAGTTTGGTTTGTTTTTAAGGAACTACAAGACAACATTCAATGAATCTTATTATGAATCTTACTATGTTTCAACTAGGAAAAGTATATGCCCTGTCATGTTGTATAAAGCATTTCAGAATCACTTTGATTCAGCAACATACTTAAAAAAGAAATGGAAATCCTTCAAAATGTGAGTCTTATGGATAACTATCAACTATAACATATTTTGGAAAAAGTCCTGAAATAAAAAGTTAAGCTGCAAATATAATTTTCAATGGAAACACTAAAGCTTTGCATACTTCTGCTTGGGGAAGAAACAATCACCAAGAACCAGCCAAGCAACAGTAATTCTTAATTACACTGCAGATTTTTTTCCTGTTATTCTGGTTAGGTCTGTTAGAAGTCATTTAGCTGTAGTTTCAAATTTCATTCTCTCACAAATTTAGTTTGTACCCAGTAATTACAACTGTCATGAAAGAAAAGCAGCCCTTAACAATACCAAAATCCCAATACATGTATACGCATAAGCTTGGGATGTGACACTAATTGTTATGAAAGCTTTGACAGAATCCTCTCCTGAACCCACAAAAATTATTAGCTCAAAATATTGTTACTAATAAAAGACTTTAGAGTTACTTACACCAAGTGAGATATAGGAGGCCAAATGCTTTCAAAAGAGGTTAAGGAGTCATAATAATTATTAAACAACTATTATCTCACAAAGAAACTTTCCACACAGTAATTTCTTTTTACACTATAAACTTTGAAACTGGAGCCAGGCTGGAAAAATTGATCAAACTAATATGACTGATACAAGCACTAAAGTTTAGTACATTAGATCTGTATTTAAGACAGAAATACAAAACAGTTTGCAGTGGCCTGCATATTTGTCATTACGTAAATGCAAAATAGCTGTAAGCATGCCTAAACTAAGACTGTGACAGACAGTACCTGATAATACAAATGAAAATGAAAAAGAAAAAAAAAAAAAAAAAAAAACCCTGTGCCAGACCATGTATTCTTATTCAGATATATTGGCATAAGATACAGATTTGTTAACCCAATATTTATATCAACCTGTAGGATCAGTAAAATTGATAGTCACTAAAATAAGAAGTCCCTTAAAGTTAAGACTACAGATTTTTACTTTAGTCATGACAGCACCTAGACGTAAGATATGTAGCACCAGAACATAGAATCATAGAAAAGTTAGGGTTGGAAAGGACCTTAGGATCATCTAGGTCCAAACCCCCTGCCATAAGCAGGGACATCCAACACTAAACCATGTCAATCAAGGCTTCATCCAACCTGGCCTTGAACACGGCCAGGGATGGAGCACTCACAACCTCCCTGGGCAACCCATTCCAGCATCTCACCACCCTAACAGGAAAGAATTTCTTCCTCATATCCAATCTAAACCTCTCCTGTTTAAGTTTGAACCCATTATCCCTTGTCCTGTCACTACAGTCCCTAATGAAGAGTCCCTCCCCAGCATCCCTATAGGCCCCCTTAAGACACTGGAAGGCTTATAGGAGGTCTCCAAGAAGCCTTCTCTTCTCCAGGCTGAACACCCCCAACTCTCTCAGCCTGTCTTCATATGGGAGGTGTTCCATTCCCCTGATCATCCTCACGGCGCTCCTCTGGACTTGTTCCAACAGTTTTATGTCTTTTTTATGTTGAGGACACCAGAACTGCACACAATACTCCAGGTGAGGTCTCACAAGAGCAAAGTAGAGCTGCAGGATCACCTCCTTCAACCTGCTGGTCACATTCCTATTGATGCAGCCCAGGATATGGTTGGCTTTCTGGGTTGTGAGCGCTCACTGCTGGTTCATGTTCAGTTTCTCATCAACCAACAGCCCCAAGTCCTTCTCTGCAGGGCTGCTCTGAATCTATTCTCTATCCAACCTGTAGCTGTGCCTGGGATTGCCCCAACCCGGGTGTAGGATCTTGAACTTGGCATGGTTAAACTTCATGAGGTTGGCATCAGCCCACCTCACAAGCGTGTCAAGGTCCCTCTGGATGGCATTCCTTCCCTCCAGCGGATCCACCGAACCACACAGCTTGGTGTCATTGGCAAACTTGCTGAGGGAGGGCGCACTCAATCCCACTGTCCACGTCACCTACAAAGATGTTGAACAAGACCGGTCCCAACACCAATCCCTGAGGGACACCGCTCGTCACTGGCTTCCAGCTGGACACTGAGCCATTGACCACAAATCTTTGTGTGTGGCCATCCAGCCAGTTCTTTATCCACCGAGTGGTGCATCTATCAAATTGATGTCTCTCCAATTTAGAGACAAGGATGTCGTGTGGGACAGTGTCGAACGCCTTGCACAAGTCCAGGTAGATGATGTCAACTGCTCTACCCCTGTCCATCAGTTCCGTAGCCCCATCATAGAAGGCCACGACATTGGTCAGGCAGGATTTCCCCCTAGTGAAGCCATGCTGGCTGCCACCAAGCACCTTGTTGTTTTTCATGTGCCTTAGCATGCCTTCCAGGAGAATCTGCTCCAAGATTCTACCAGGCACAGAGGTGAGACTGACTGGTCTGTAATTCCCTGGGTCATCCATTTTCCCCTTCTTGAAAATGGAGGTTATACTTCCCCTTTTCCAGTCTTCGGGAACTTCATCTGATTGCCATGATCTCTCAAATATGATGGACAGTGGCTTAGCAACTTCACTCGCCATCTCCTTCAGGACCTGTGGATGGATTTCATCAGGTCCCACGGACTCGTGCATGTTCAGGTTCTTAACATGGTCTCAAACGAGATCTTCTCCTACAGTGGGCCAGAGATCTTCATTCTCACAGTCCGTGCGTCTCACTTCCAAGACTTGGGTGGTGCAGTCAGAGCCTTTCCTATTGAAGACTGAAGCAAAGAAGTCATTCAGAACCTCAGCCTTCTCCAAATCCTGTGTAACATCAGACCAAGCTGCTTAAGGCACACGTCTAGGCTTCCCATAATGTCAGAGAAGAGCAAAAAGGCCAAAAGGAGAGAAGATGGAGAAAGAAAAGAAGGAGAAGAAGAAACAATAACTATTCAGAGTCAGTATGTATCATGTGGAAAGACATAATCAATTCAATAAGAGAGAAAATCAAGCAAGAAAGTAGGAAATCCTGCAAATTAATAGGTACTTTACTTAGGAATTACTCTTGCCATTTGTTCAGGGAAACAATCTACTAAGGATGGTGTTCATTTTGCATTGTAGAGTCTAAAAGTCACTCCTTGTCCATCATTAGCATGTAAGACTCCAGTCCAGGTACAGAAATGAGAGACTCTTCCTGCCATACATGCATACAAGCGCTATGGCTCTCAGTCTTCCTGAATGATGAACGAAAAGCTTTCAGGCTAAAGCAGAAATTGACAAACCAGGTTCCACTTCCCAGGTTAGCATTCTAATCAAAAGAATATTATGCAAAATATAGGGGGTTTTGAATAAACATTACTATTTATATTTCTGTGGATGGATTGAAACTTTCAAATTATATCGTGGCAGCATTCCTTACTTTCTTATCACAACCATCTCCCAAGTTTGTGTGATTCTTAGTTTTCAAATGTCTCTGTGCATTCAAGTGACAGATGAAAAACCCAGTGAACATAGATTTCTCAGGAGGTAGAAAATTATGAAAACTAGGCTGTGTATATAATTCTTCAAGGACCTGATTCAGGTTCCATTAAAGTTAATAGAAAACCATCCACAGATTTCAAAAGTGCAACGAATCAGTGAGGAGTGCTGTCTGGCCTAATAAGTATTTTGATCTTTATAGTCAACATGCATTTAGCTAAGATTTTAGATGTAATTGATAGTAGTATTCATAATAGCTTGTCTAGTTAATCCTAAATTGAAAGAAAAACACAATTAAATTGCCTGCTAAACTTAAAAACAGTTCATTATGTTACTTAAATTATATTCGCTGCAATTACTTCAGCATACTGGCTTTCAACATGCACTAAAAATGACTAGGTTTTTGGGGGGTTTCTTTGGGTTTTTTTAACACTTTTTAAAAGGAATACTAGCTAGCAAGGAGAATACCAGGTATCAACACTCAGCTTTTGGTAAATAGCTCATGAAGAGAAGATTGCATGGAAACAATCTGAAATGCTTCATTAGCCAGAACTTCCTCACATATCATTCGCTTGTTCATACCTCACGATCATAAGGGCCATTTTAAGCCCCTATGGAAAAAACTGAAGTTACTAACAGAAGTATTAGATTTGCTGGTGTTTGAACCAAAACTGTAGTTTCAAATTCACAAAGGCATTGAGAGAATTGCTTTTTTATTGTGTGTTTAAACCTACTGACAAATATGTATCAATTTTATTAGTTATAAACAATAGCTTTTTTTCCATCTCATGTATCTTCAATTCACCTGACCTCATCTGCTAACAGTGTGCTTCTAAGTTAACTCTGTGAACCAGCTCATGATGAGATACTCAGAATCAAACTGCCAGTTGACAGTTCCAGTCGCCTTTTCCTGTTAATGAAGCTGATTTAAGAAGTCCGTGATGCAAACATAAACATCCCCCAACAGTTACAGTTTGCCATCAGTTCAGTTCTCCAAGTATTGCTGCCTAGTACTACAGTTTATATGCAGTGTTTAAATATTCTAAATGCATTTCTATATGTTATTTATATATAAATATATAATTTATATGTATATTAGTATCTGTATGTGTGGTTTTGTGTATATATTACAAAACATATTGTATAGACCAAATCAAAGACATGATTCTGGCTTAAAAAGGAAAACAAACAGGGAGGCAGGAAGAGATGGATATGAGTAGTAATAGATAGCCAAAACAGAGAATGTCTCACACTGTCTGTCAGAAAGAAAAGATACATGAAACCTTGTATAAACATATATTACCTTGCTTTTGATAAACGTAACATAACTTGAAAACAAAGTAGTGTGTAGGAAGAAATTTAGGGCCAAACCCAAGGAAAGAATATTCTATATCAGGAACTGCCACCCTCTGGCTCTTTTTTTACCCGGTCTACAGTCTTCCATACATTCCTACGTTTGTTCTTTATATAAATTCCACTCTTGTTGAATTACTTTCCACATTTCCTCCTTAGATTTAACAACCCATTTTTAGGGGTTTTGAAATATTATACCAAAATGTGTTGGCACTGCAGACCTCAACATAGCAGAAAAATATCTGAGCTATCCATAAACAACACACAATAACTTTACAGGGCTTATCTAGCCTGTCTTACCATGGCAAAAATGTGCCAGGGATGTGAGTTAGCTCATTGGCAATACCAATCAGTTAGACAGAAAACAAAGTTTCCAGGTCTAATGATAAGAATAGCACATACTCTTAAACCACTGAATGAATCTTGACATTGTTTCTTTGGAATGACTACCATATGACAACCTAATATCAAATTGAATGAAAGGTCTTTGCCTTATGGAAGAGAAATATTTCTAATGGACTAATCAAGAAAATGTTGACAGAAATATTCTGCTTATGGTGTGCAGCTGTTCCATGTACGTTTCCAAATGAATAAAACTTGGGTAAGCGTGATTTTTGTAGACACAGTATGATCCATAAGGTGACAGGAGACAATATGTGTATCTTTAATATGGAACAACAGATGAAATCCCTGAGAGCCTTCAGAAAACATCACTGAGGCTAATGTGTTATTGTTAATGATCCTATGGCTTACCATATGTCCAGGCAGTAAAGTTAACTAACACATCATTGTTTTTCTCCAGTTTCAATTTCTTCATAAAACAAGCTGATAGCAATATAACAGTATTAACACTAGAGAATAGAAACTACAGAAGAGAAGACGCTTGGTTTAGTTCCAGGGAATCAGTATTCAGACTTCTATTTTTAGATATATATTACACTCATTGTTTACAAAAATGTACTTTCTGACAGTGTCCACTTGTATAAATTCTGACCTCGATTACCAGTATGACCTATATGAATATGCAAGAAGCAGGCATTTCCAACAACAGGACATGGATTTAACAAATTGACAAGTACTGGACTATATATTCAATTGAAGTTTCAGAAGTGATAAGGAAGCAAAAAAAAAAAACAAAACCAAAACCAAACAAACAAAATCAAAACAAAAAAATTTGCTGAATGCAAGAAAATGTGGGAGACAAACACAAATTATGAAGACGCTTGGTAGCTACTTCACAGTAGCTTCTGAGCAGCAATAAATGTCTCACAATTTCAGCTCTAGAAATTAACAACTTCAAAGAAAGATTCCAGACAAGAAATTTGTCTCATTCTTGTTAGTATAAAGACAGAGGAGCTGCAGGGTCAGTGGAACTATCTTAGGTACAACTCTTCTCAATAGCTAGACTCCAGAAAACTACAAGTGCACAATTTTTTTTCTCTTTTTTTTCCCTCTCTCCAGAAAATATCTGGATTGCTTATTTTGCTTTGTATTTCTGTGTTCTGTATTTTCAGATCAAGACTTTTTTTCATTTCTTGTTATTTCATAATTCAAAGAGTAAGGATATGTATGACCACACAAAGCCACATAGATGCATAAGTTAGTTCTGAATTTTACAAAGGAAAAATGTCAGCTTCAGAAAATAAATTAACGTTTTTTACTTTGCATGTCACAGTTAGGAATTCCTCATTGCTGTATGGAAGACTGCATTAGTTTTAAAATACTGAATGTTTCTGTTAAAGTGAATTTGAAGCAACTATTAAAAAAAATATTTTTTAATTTTGCCTGAATGTCCTATTGTTAAAAATATATATAAAAATGTATATCATTCAGACTGGTCTAAATAAACTATAACCCCTTTTGGGTTACAAAAAAAAACCCCAAACAAGCAAACAAACAAATACAACAAAACAAAACCATTGACTATTTGTGTAGTTACAACATGCAGTAAAGTTTATAACTTGTTCTTCCTCTTCTGGCCTAATATCCCACTTTGCCTTATGCCATTTCAAACCAATAAAATGGCCATAAAAAGCATAAAATTACAATGGTTTTCACTAGGATGGAGCTGTTGAGGAGGTCACATAAGCAGGTATCCAACTCTCCTGAGAGCCTGTAGGCATTTGCTATGCTTTTTTTCAGATGTTGGTCATCACCCTAAAGCTGAGGCTGGTGTTAAAAGGAAGCATTATTTCTGCTTCATTCTACTGGAAAGGTGAATAGCTTCATTTAGTCCTTTCATAGCTTTTGTTGGAAGAAAACATTCACTCAGGCATCTTTATTACAGAAGGGGGCAATTTAATAAGTATACTTAAGTCTCTCCACAACTCCATTCAGAGAAAACAGCTGGAAGCTTAGGTTTCAACGTTGCATTGACATAAAGTCAAGAAGAAATTTTCTCACAGTCATGCATTGCTCAGACAAGGGGGATGTCTCACAGTAGTCTCACAGCTGTTGATGTCTGCATTCCAGCTGAGATCACAGCTTAAGGTATGGGTGTTTTTTCTTCTGTTCCCTACCACAGCAAAGTTAAATGGCAGAGCTAGAACAAGCAACAGTCTCTACATAAAGGAAGGAAAAACAGAATAATTGCAGCCCGGGGCAAAAAGAAAGCTGCTACTGTTTTTCAGTTCAAATACATCAAATGTGGATATATTTTGCATGTTAGCATGCGTTTTATATATGAGTTTGGGATGAGACTTCAGGTCGAAACCATAAAGACCTAACCAATATATTTCAGAGGATAGAGTGATCTTGAATACCTCATTTGCCAAAGTACGTGTTACTTTCTCAATTTTTCTATTATTTTAAACAGCCATTTTTACAGAAGGTGAAAAAACAGTGAAACAGGAAATAGTATTAATTCTATAGTATCCATCCATCTATAGGTCATAAGTTCATCTTCAGTCAGCCACTTCTCAGCCAAGAATATGGAAAATATAAACGTTTTTACACATTGCCCAGTGAGTGCTGCTGCCGAAATACTATGATGGAAAAATCTTGTCTCATAAAGATCTTTTCTTACATTTAGCTTTAGGAAACTCTCAAAGGTTTAAAGGGATAGTACTATATATAATTGTTTTAATTGACTGTCATTTCTTAGAAAAAGCATCCCATTTACAAATTTAATTATAATGTTAACACAGCTTTAAAACTCTGAAGCAATTATGTCTTTTTAGGAGGATCTCATCACAACAGGCCCTTTACTGGGCCATCTGCTTTGTCCAATAACATTAATTACAGTCTGGGAATGTCTGTGACTTCCAAAATTATACAAAATGCCACTATCAGTAATACAGAGTCTTTAAGAAATGCAGAAAAAATATACAGCTCAAGCAGTTTAAAAGCCTCCATAACCAACAAAAGCATGACAAGAAATTCACTGCACCACACTTGTCAATAAGCATTTGTGCATTCCTGTGCATTCAGATAACTAAAGATCATTCCGCATATTGTAGTTACAGTCCTTATTTCTTTTACCTGCTCTCTATATGATTAGTTTTTATACACATGGCTGCAGTCTGCATTTGTCCCCTTCATGCACTCTGTCACATTCTGGTGTTAGTGTACACTATTTTTAGTTCCTGCACACTTTATGTATTCTGTTCTGTCTCAAGCGTGATTTATGACCATATCTTTTTTCTACTGCTTATCAGACAACATAGATAATACAGATACACCATTTTGTTTCCATTTATACCCATCATTCTCTTCTACAGCTTCTTGTTTTAATACCATTCACCAGTGTTCAAAATAGAACTGATGATGCTTAATATGAATGTGTATGGAATAAAGACTTGTCACCTCAGCAGATTTTCTCCTTCTTTTGCTGTTCATGCAAGTGTCTTCATACTCTTGGCTGAACACTTTATTACACATTTCTTCTATCAACCACAGCAAGCCACCCTGTTTATAATACTGACAAAAAAAAAAAAAAAAAAAGAAAAATTTAAACAAAAACTGAGATAT
>NDXB01004625.1:0-23564 GCA_002631895.1 Agapornis roseicollis
CCTCCTTTGCCCTGCTGGTCACGCTCCTTTTGATGCAGCCCAGGATACCATTGGCTTTCTGGGCTGCAAGTGTACACTGAAGCTGGCTCATGTTCATTTTCTCATCAACCACCACCCCCAAGTCCCTCTCTGCAGGGCTGCTCTGAATCTCTTCTCTGCCCAACCTTGTAGCTGTGCCTGGGATTGCTGCAACCCAGGTGTAGGACCTTGCACTTGGCATGGTTAAACTTCATGAGGTTGGCATCAGCCCACCTCACAAGCAACCTAATTACAACTTCTGTAATTAATACATATTGTAGGTTGTTTCTGCTGTCATTTCATGACCTTTATGGTTATTTTCCAGAGAAATGGTAAGAGGAAGCTTAGAACACAGAAAAAATTCTAAGAGCTATCTTGAATAAATTGTATATGTTCACATCACCTCCTTGCACTCACCTAACATTCTCCAGGTAAATGCCTCTGTTGTCAGTACTAGAGAGGGATTCAAACAAACAAACATGGCGTTCCTCAAACTCTCATGCCTACATAGGGAGTGACCAAAGCCAGCATGGTCATGTTTCAGGAGTCTTGTTTAGACAACTGAAATTAAATTATATTAGTACAGGGTATCATGCCACTATATAAAATAATTTCCAGAAGCCAAATAATGAATTTTTATATTTTAGAACAGTAGAAAAATCAGATCTACTAAAAATGAAATGATTGTTTCAAAAGCAGAACAAAGATGACGTTTTTATTTGAGGTATTAGGTGCAGGTTATACATTGTAGGCAACTGTTACAGTATCCTGTATTTTCCACCACTCTCACATGAAGAATATCACTATCAACTTACAATTTTGTAATTCATACCTTCATTCACTTCTAAAGGCAAAATATATGAATTTGGCACAACCTCAGAACTTCACATTTGCACTGAAATTACACTCCTTTACTAACAGTACACATTTTCAGCACACTTATATTTACTGTGTTATTTAACGTCATCAGTGATTTAACATCATGAAACTTACCCTTACTTTACATATACCTGGCCACTTCAGTTGCCAAAAAAACTTTTAGTAATGGAATTTCTTAAAAGCTCTTGGGAGTCAAGATCGAGTGTTTTGTATTAGGCAAATCCATTTGTATCACTCAGTGACTATCCACATTCCAGCTGCAGTAGCTTTTCCCTGAGACAACAAAAGCATTTTAAAATCTGACAAAATTCAATATGGACAATGCTGCATACTTCTTGGTTGCAAAAAAGCACCTCTAGAACAGCAATATATCCACTTGAAACTACTGACAACATTTGGGAAATGTGATTAATTACATGCTGCAGAATGGAAGTCTTTGATCCAGTTAAACCAGCTTACTACCAAGGCTGGGGGTTGCATTTGCTTATCTTTTTAATTTAACTCATGGCAGGTAAAAGATCTCAATGTATGAGTGAGCAAAAGAACTGCTTAAACAAAAATGGTCTCAAGTTCTCTCTTAGGAATGATTAGGAATGAATTTGATGATTTAATACTAGTTTTCTACTTAAGCATGTTACAATGTATGTATTTACAATTCAAGTCTCTTGTAATCATGTATGATATATTTTGCATTTTCATTAGTAAATCTTGGTGTGCTTCTGAGCTCCCAGGCTTAGATGTGAGCCTTAGCTAACTTCATATTGAAATAAGACTTCAGTACACGACATTTTTTCTTTTCTCAACCTTTGGACCCCACTTTTCATGCAAACCAAACTGGGCCATGACATACTGTTGAGAGGAATGCTGAGGGTGCTGTGGCACTTATCAGCAGATAACTGGATAAAGAGACCATGCAGCTTCAGGAAGGGGCATGCTGAGCAAGTCTTCTCAGCTCTGTATCAGTTCCAGTAACCAGTACTCTTCTGTTGACAGGCTGGAGGTGCTTAATTTATACCTCCAGAGTATAAGGTTCAGACTTGCTCTTTAACTATTTACTCACAACTGAGCTAAATCCCTAAGCAGCTTGCTGACACCCACACACACCAAATAATGACTCAGCAAAGATCTTCAGAGAAAAGGAGAAATAGCTGTGAACTACCACTTCTTGCACCACATCATGGTTTGGTCCAAAATTATTACATGAGTTTCCAAATCCCTTTATCTTTTCTGTAGAGACATCAGACTGGGTGGGGAGGCACGTAAAGCAGATTAACACTCCTGAAAAATTACAGAAGGATATTTGCTCTTTCTTGTGAGATCATTGTTTATCTACCTGGATCATGTTTATTGAAACTTTGTGTTTATGAAGACTATGATTTGCTCACAATTTTTTGAAAGCAAAGAGAAAAGGAGAATACTGCCATTGATTACCTTTTAAAAGTCTAAATAAAAATAATACAGTTATGCAAACCACAGTTCTATTCCTGCTGAGCTTCACTGTGTATCCATATCGGTTGTTATTTTTCTCATTCTTTTTTAAGACAGAAACCTGAAGTAGGAAATTTGTTTTTCTAAAATTTTTTAGAATATAAGTATAAAGGATGTGATTTATGGGTATTCCGTTTCAAATTACTGTCACTTAAAAGTATATAGATGTGCGTGTATATATATATACATATATACATAAACCACTATATTTGTAACCCTTCTTCAACCTTACAGATCACCCTATTTGTGTCAATATCTGTTTAACATATTTTATCTGCCTTGTCAGTAAGTCAGGAAATCATAATTTGCCAATTACAAAACCTTATTTTCTAATTTCACATAATTACAAAAGCAACCAGAAATAAATTGCACATGGTTTAATAATACATGATAATGTTTTAGAGAACTTAAAAGAAGTAAATTACTTTTGCAGTAGTAGTGTAATCTATTATGTAACATTAATATGCATAACAGATGGCTCTCACAAGAGTAAGCATGTATTATTTTTATTTAATTAGATATATATTGTCTCTTTATATATTACTCAATACAGTAGGAGGATTTTATGCATAGTATTCAGAGATTTGTTACACTCAGAAATTTTAAATATCATTGATAAAAGACCACTATTTTGAACAGTTTTCAAAAAGGCACACTACTTTTGATGATAATTTTTATTGGTTTGAACAATGATAGAATGTTATTGAATGAAGTGTTAATTTTAAGTGTGTATTTTCATTTCACACACACACACACATATATATATGTATGCATTGTTCTTAAAAATTTACATATGGTTTGGTATTAGAACATTCTTTTATTTGGCCAATAATAATTTCTAAATCTATACAGCCAGGAGGATTCAAGGCCAATACATTCTACCCTCACTTGTTCCTTCTTCGTGTAGTCTTTAACTACTGTCTGTTGAACAAAAGGTTTTTCCACTCAGAATTTTGTTACTTTTACAGATTTTTAAAGTGCACGTGGTTTTCTAGAGTTTAACTTCTTCATCGTACTTAATTATTGTGAGTTTGTAGTAAGTTGCGGTTCTGGCAGTTAGGTAAGGAAGGGACTGTTGACAAAATAAAAATTTAGCCCATTTAAAGATCCTGCCTAGAGAATTCTTATGATAACTTTCATGATATAAACTGGGAAACTGTACCCAAAAGGGATTGCACAGAGACCACCAAATCTTTTTATTATTTGGCCTAAACCTCAAGTACCTATCAGATGTTAACAGATTTTCACCACCATTTACTTGCATTTGACTCCATTTGGAGATGTAAAGGCTAAAGTCTGATGTTTAACTCTCAAGTCTTAGGTTATTCAGTCTTTTGCATTCTCTATTTTATTTTTTTATATATATTGCATATACCAAAATAATGCAATTTCTCTTGCATTCTTTCTATTCGAAATGCAATGAGCTGTGACCAAAGAGCTAAACTTATAGAAATACATAACAAAAACAAAACAAAAAGTAGAATGAATAAAACTTTTAAACTGAAGCATGGCAAGTTATGATTGTTCCATTTTTATAAAATAAATCTGATTTCAATTAAAACAACCTCTGGAGGTAGACTAGTGTATATTATAATAAACGAGTAAATGTAAGGCGTGGGAAAAGTTCAGACATTCCTTCCAGCATATTGAATCAATTAATAGCATGTACAAGGAAACCCTGATTATTTGAAGGAGTAGAGAAAAATGACTTGATTCTTTACAAGTAGTACAGACTATTATTAGTATTCCAGATAGAGTGTGTTCTAGGGAGTCCATCATAAGCTTTGATCTCTCTGCATCCACAGCTGGAAACTTTGTGCCAGTCTCTGGAAGCAGCACGAACTGACAACAGTCGCCTCCATCAGGAAAGTGAGTTAGTGGTTGCAAATGTTAATCAGTGGATCAAAGAACAAAAGTGAGTAAAATTGGGTCTCTTTTTTTTTTCCTCTTCGATCTGATTTCATTTCCTATGGCCCCAAACAATTAAAGCATTCATAAGAACTCCTTTCTCAACTTACTGCCATATCTTTTATCTGGAGCTCTGCAATAGGTCTTTATAAACATGCTATCAAGGTTTTTTCACCATCACATTTCTATCCTTTTGAAATAGCACAAATAATCAAATAATAAATAAGTTATCTGCAAAAAAAGTAAAATTTGAGACCTGTTAATAATGTACAATGTAAAAGAACTGAACTCTGTAGATATGAAAATATATGTATATGTTCTTACACTTTGTGATTTTCTGTTTAGATTTTACAAATCTTCAGTATTGATGCTTTTAATTCTTAAATGTATTTTTTGTTTGTGGCATTTAGGAAGATATCCTTGATGATAAAAACTAATTTGCCTTCTCAAAAGTCAAGAGTTAAATTAAAAAGTAAAGTTAGTGAGAAGTATCAAACCTCATTATTTCTCATAAGGTAGGCATATACCTGTAATTCTGAACATACATGCAACAATAAAACTAATCTTCACCGTCCTTTGATTATTTGCATAATTTAAATATTTTTTGCTATCTTTAACATTAAACTATAAATGACATCTATAATGCTTCTCTGGCAAGTAAAGATGGGTTATTTTATTAAAGTCTATAGTTTCTTGTGTATTTCTACAAAACTGTCCAAATCAGGAAGACAGCTGAAATGGACTAGATAATTGAATTACCCTGAGTCTATCTCACACTGATATGCAGAATGAGAATGCAAGAATAGGTCCACAAGAAGAAATGAATCCTCTATAGAAATTGCACGGTCTTATGAGAAATTATTGCAAATTTGTTATGTCTCTCTGCAAGCACCTTTCCTACACAAAATAATTATTGAGATATGGAACTGTATTTTCTTTTAATTGCAAGTGTTTACACAACCCAGTTGTATCCCTTTATAGTTCCCTTTGTATAGTCTGAAAAGCCCAGAACTTAGGTCTCCAGCAAATCTGGTCAGTTTAAAGTCTTTTAAAGATAAGATGACTCATTTCCAAAATTCCACTGTCTATATTGATTAACTACCCACTGACTACGAAAAAAGCCCCAAATGATATTTGGGTATATAGTTAGCTTATGAACCTAATTTAGAAATTTCCCTGTCAAAGTTAGACCATCTATCTGGTCCACTGAAAATCACAACTCTGGCACTGTAGATTCCTTAATGCATTGGTCATTTTCTGTTTTAAATACCAAGAGTCTACAGTAGAATTGCAATGGTCTTTTCTTACAAGTCAAAATTCTATAACTGCTTTTATTCCTCACTTTGACAAAAATTTATAGAATCATAGATTTTCTAGATCTTTGTCAAATTACAAAAATGCCATGAAACTGTTTTCTGATTCTGTTTTATTTCTTTAATACACTTGAAAAAAAAAATCCTCAAGTTTAATAAGGACATAATATTAAAAAATTGAATTTAGCTCTCTCTTATAGAGGTACGATGTTATGTGGGTTTTTTTAACACTTTTTAACTTATTTTGAAAATAGTCTACGTTTGCTTAGGGTACACAGGGGTTTGAATAAGAAAATTTATTTTAAAATAATTTTTGGTATATTTATAATTTACATTGTAATGAATAATTTTAAATGAAAAGCATTTTTCATAAAACAAAATTTCTCAGTATTGATTGTTTTGGAGTTTGTGTGTACATTTCTCAGTTTCAGAAGAGTAACAAACTGTGCAACTTTCTGTTCAGTCTCTGAAATTTTCACATTTTAATTTAAAATTAATTATTTGGAGGGTTTTTAAGGTTAGTTGAAACTGAATCATAAAAAATAGTTTCATTTTCAAACTTAAGCTTTTTTGAAGTGATAGAGTAAATCAAATTAAGGCTACAAGAGAAATTTATACTTAAAATTCAATATAGGCAAACTAATATCAATTAAAAAAAATTAATAAACTTGCAAATTGAGTAATTAACTGATTACAACAGTACAAAAGTGCTTTTTTAAGTACAAATTTACAGAAGTAATTTTTGTTTCAGGATTACAAGTTTTCCCATGCTACCACAAGGATATTGAAATACACAATTTTGTTACAGGTGAAGGTGAACAGAGTGTTTTGCAGAGCAATCTGCCCTCTAGAAAATTCTTTTTTTGATCACACTATGTGGTGCCCAAGTATTGGACCCATGACAAAAAGAAAACATTCACAGTTTATTTTTTCTGTAGTCCAGAAGGTGAAATAAAGAACCCCTTTGATATTAATTTCATTTTAGAATCACCTCATTGCTGGTTAGTCTTCTTAACACCTTGCTAAAGTTAGACTTGACACTGCCAATAACCTAGATCAAAGATGTCATAATACATAATTGAAGGCCATACGGGACATACATGGTAATATTTCGTTTTGCAGAAAAAGAGACTCATGATACTTAACATTCAGTTGCTCTTTCTATGCAGACAAAAATTTTGAAAGGGTTGCTCCAATAAGAAGGAATAATTATGGTAGTGCAAGGATACACCAGGCCAAATTTACTACAAGTTCAGTTATTTTGTAACACTTTACAACTTTCCAAAAACATGGAAATATTGTTATCCAACTTGAACAGTTTTTGGTTTTAGAGCATTTCTTCAGAAGAGATGAAATAACAAATGAGTGACAAGGTCTTGAAATATAGATGGTATTTGATTTATTTCCATGCAGTGCTACACCATAGAGATGATAATACAGGATGATTGGCGGTAAATTTTTCATATATTGTTAGCATTAACTGATATCATATATCAGATTTCAGAGCCAGTGTTTGCTTAGTAGGGGGTGACAGAATATTGCCATTCTACTTACTCATTCATTCATTATTTATTCAGTTTTCTAGATTTTATTTTATTTATTACTGTTCCTTTTATGTACATTTCTTTCTTGTGTGTTTCTTTTGTTCTCTTTACTATTCTTTGAGCCTATGATCTGTGGAGGTAATTTTGAACAAAATTAAGAGGGCTAAATCAACATTACCAATACGCTTGTATTTGTTTGGAATGTTATCTATAGTTTAAGATTTGTATTTCTTATATAGTGTAGCTTTTTTATTGTCGAAGGTTATTTGAATGTCCTCTAAGAATTGCTGAATTGTTTATTGATCTAGTAATTATATATTTCTTTGTACTTATGATGTCTGTCTTTTCTTGCTTGTTAAATTAAAAGTTTAATAAACAAAACACCAAAGAAAATGAAATAATAATAATGAAAGGATGCCTAAGAATAGATCCCTCAGGCTTTTCCTTTTGAAAAGCTTCTGTATCAGAGTTATTGCTTATTGAAATCTTCTGTGTACAGTTTTTCAACTAACGTGCAAAAGTCTCCATGGAATTATCTGTAAGCCCACTATCTCTGGGCTGCTAAGGAATATTTTATGATTGATAAAAATTTCTCCTGTAAATACATTTCTCATTGAATTAGAGCTAGCATTGGTGTTGTAGGAAGAGAACAGTGTTAGTGGAATGCAGCTAAGATAACACTGCAGTCAAAATATTTTTCTGTTACAGGTATTTGACATCTTTGAACATAGTATTTTCCAATATTTCAAATTTTCCAATATTTCAAATTTTTGAACATAATATTTTCAAATAATCTTTGTTGTGCTAAGATTACTTTTCCTTTTAGATAGTCTCTGTGTTGACTTTGTTGTAGGAAATTTTTGAAGAGAAAGCACAATTTTGAAGAGAAAGCACAATATCTGTAAATGTCTTGAGGTAGGTCTGTTCAAGGTGTTTCAGTCTTGTGTGTGGCCTAAGTGTGTACTATTCATAGAATCAGGCATGAAGAAAAATAGAATTCAAACATGAAGTCGTGAGATAAGGTAGCTTTAAGTTGAGGCTACAGTTCCATTCCTTTTCCAACAAAACCTAATCTTTCATTAATTTTTTTTTTGTTTCTGTCCATTGATTAATTCATCAAACTTTTTTCTGGGGCATAGTTATTTCAAAATACATCTTTATATGGAAATAATTTATATGACTCTTTTCCATCATTCTTTACCACTGAGCTGTTAGAATTGTACTTGACATTGTGTGTATATTTTCTGTTAATGCTTAGATTTTAAAATACCTTCCCCTTACTTTTTACTTCAGTTTTGGTATGGGATATCTTGAAGATTATGTAGAAAGTCAGTTTTGAAACCTGTGTCTTAATTTTCATGCTTCTTGGGGTTTTGAAGACTCATGTAGATTAGTCCACACATAGCTGGATTTTTTTTTTGGGAAGTTTTTATGTAGACCATTCAATAAGCAACCTCTTGGGAACTGCATGTGCTAAACTTTCAGTTTGTCTCAAAACTGCATAGTTTGGACATATATATCCATACATGGATACATCATATTCCTTTAAATGTTGTTGGATTTAATTCAGACAAGAACATTAAACATAGGCTTCTAACTGAGTTAATAATTTTTGGATTGTTCTCAATCATGACTGGGATCCATTTTGAAGTTTAACTCACTGTTTCTCTCAACATCCTTTATTAACAACTGTTGACATTGTTGGCAGAAATTAATGATTTCTTGAATAGCTCCATTAGTTTCTTTATGAGACATTGAAGATTATAGCATTATGTAATTGAATTCTGTCCTGAAACTTTTATATTGTGGTTAACAGTATTTTATCTTGTCTTCTTAACTCATGTTTTAAAGAGCCTATGAGAAGTCTAGGATGGTATTAAGTGTTAAGTAAGATGTATTTGTCATTTTGGTTAACAGTAAAGGTATAGTGAGATGCTTTAATAGACTTTTGAGTAAAATTAAGACAAGACGAAAAGCTAAGGATGAAAAAGTAAACACTGAATACATTGCAGAAGTGCTGATTTTTTTTAAAAAAGATTTTGGTAGTTTTCCATGTGTTTTCAGGTAATCAGAAAATCTCAGTTCTCCTGGAGCATTTTTTTGTTACATTTTTCTTTAGCTATGTAGTTCTAATCATCAGTTATAGGATCTCTCTCCTGACACTGCATGATATATAGTATTACTTTATGATAGTTACAGTATTTGCTAGACTGTGGGTCATAACTGTGCTGGATTCTACTGTTTATATTCTACTCTGTTTATTTCTAAAAGTCTGTAGCAAAGAAGACATTAAAAAAAAAAATTAGAAATCAGATTTCCCAGTAGTTTTACACAAAGGCAGATTTTTAAATTATGGCTGAATTTTTCTTCAAACAGTTTTTCAAATGAACAGTCACATTAGTTGTCAAATAGTCTTTCTTCAGAGGATAAGAAACTATTATATAACTAGAAGAAATTATTGTGTATCATGCATATTCTGATGAAAATAATACAACAGCTAACAAGACCCTTCCAACCTTTACGACATAAAATGCTGCTTCCCATACTAACACTGTAAAATATATTACCCTAACATTGAATATCCTCCCAGCAAACACATACCCTATACTCCAAACCAGGACTGTTGTTATTCTTATATGCTTAAGGATTGACTCCCTTACCCACACTGCTTGTAACTTCTAGAGATTATTCCAGAACTAGAAAACTGTACTGAAATTCTTTCAAAGCTAAATGGGTTTTTTTGTGAGCAAAATATAATATTTCTAAATATGCTATGTCTTTACTTTCTATATTGGAATATTGCAGGTTGTCTTGACCACTTGTCAAAACATTTGATTTTATTATCTAAATTTCTGCATTTAAGGTTCTGATCATGCCTATAAATATTTTTGGGTTCTTTGGTTGGTTGGTTGGTTTTGCTTTGTGGTTTTTTTTTGTTTGTTTGTTTCTTTTTTTTGTTTGTTTGTTTGGTTTTTTTTTTTGTTTGTTTTATGGTTTGGTCATTTAGGGTTTTTTTTTACACAGCAGTATGTCACATCCTTGAACTTTTCTTTAGTACTAGGAAAGGTGTCTGTTTTGTCTTTTCAGAACCCCTGCTTGGAAGTTTAATGGTGATGCAGATAAAAAATAAGATCATGAATCAGGCATCTGGGCTTTATGTTGTTTGGGGACAAGGTAAAGATGAACATGTAAAAATCTCAAGTTGCCATTCACTAGGTTCAACTAATACAGGTTAGTTTAAAATTTTAATTTTAATGATACCTAGATTAAGCAGGGGTGACACAGGCTGAATCCTCAAATTAGTAGAGAGACATGAGGCAGAACAAGCATTAGGAATTTGATCATGTGCTGTTTTTCTGTATATAGAGTATTCAGATGAAGAAAACTGGATGCTGGAGGAAAAGTCCTGGAAATGAAGAACATGGGGACTTACCAACCTTGGCAGGAACCCTTGAGACTTGTAACTCTGAGCAGGTACCCAGCATGAAACCTGAATATTTTGCTCCAACGTTCCTGATCAGTAGCAGAATCCTTGAGGGGAAGTGAACTAAAGATTTAGGAAATGTCACGTTGAAGGCAAAGTGAGCAAAGAAATGCGTGAGCTAATCAAACAGTGTAATAGCTTAAGTCTTGTTGATTACTAAATAAGTGCTAGTACCCAAAAGTGGTTTGATCTATTGTAATCACTGTGATAAGTGGGCTGCATGGACCCAGCAAGCCAGTTTCCAAAAGTAGTAGTGGTGTCTTTACATAAAAAGACAAATCTAAAATACTTTAAAAATTCACTTTAGAGACTCACTGCTTCATCTTATTTTGCTTTCCTCAATGGCATTAGACAGACACTGAGAATCTTTCAGGTAC
The DNA here is from genome assembly GCA_002631895.1 of Agapornis roseicollis. Lineage (NCBI taxonomy): Eukaryota > Metazoa > Chordata > Aves > Psittaciformes > Psittacidae > Agapornis > Agapornis roseicollis. The sequence goes on from NDXB01004625.1 coordinate 11,012, forward strand.
TTTCCTGAAATTCTCAGTAAGTGGCAAATTGCCAGAAATAGTGTTTATATCGTTTTCCAAGAAAATACCAAAAGCATGGCAAAGGCTTTTATTGACTGCAATGCAGACTGCTGTGGTATGTTGCCCATGTTAGTGAATAAAATAATGTAGTTTATGATATCATAATGTAGTTTATGATATCATAAGCCTGTAGGTTTGTCAATTTATATCCTTCTTTCCAAATAAAATACCAAAGGGAATTCCAAGAAGCCTGGATGAGTGAACTTTTCAGTGTAAGTCCCTATCTCTTTGCTGTTAGTTGTCGTCTAAAAGAAAGACCTGTCTTCTTGCTTGGAGTCTTGTTCCCTGGTAATTCTTTATTTGCTGAAAAATTCTTTGCTGGCATTTCTTATGCACAATATAGGCTATATTATGGAATCCAGACCTATTTTACTCTTTTAGAAATCACCTAACTATGGTATATATTCTTCTATGACTGTTTGAGAACAGTTAATTTAGATAGACAGATCTTGCAACAGTCTTGAAAGATTATGACATTCAGGTACTGTCTATCTCATAAAGTTTGATAAGCTTCCTGCGATGGTGAAGCACTCTGATCCACATAGCACATTCACAGGTCTGTCTTGCCAGAGCTGCTAGGTTCATGTGACAGCTTTTCTAATAAGATTAAAACTTCACAGGAAGCATGAAAATATATTTGCTATATTTTCATGATGTTATCTATTTGATTATTGTTTTCAGAATATTGTGTCAGATTCCATGATGCATGCTAATTTGCTGAAAAAATATATTCCAATAGTTAGACCTTGTTAGCCAGCCAGATTTGATCTTGATATCTTAGAGCAAACCAAAACAGAGTTAAGCACTCAGCAGCTCACATATTATATCACATTTAAATAAGGAAACACAGGTTTTAAGATGCTTACAGGTCTATTGGATGCATACCCACTAGCGTTTCAGGGGATTGTGCTTGACTATTTGTGAAACTCTTACCTGTCACGATTCTCTTAAAAGTCATGACTAGCTGTAACATGATACCTCTTTTATTTTGTTTTATTATAATTTAGTTCACAATCTTTCAGTTTTAAAATATTCCAACAAGGGCCTAAATTTACTTGTCTAATGAGAATATCATGTCTCAAAATGTATCTAAGTATTGGTTGCTTTATCTGATATATACTATTTTAAGCTTGAGTATGTTTTTGTTATAAATTATAAAAAAATAATTTCATTATAATTATAAAAAGAATAACTCAGTGTGTCTTTAAATTGGTTAAAATTATAATGCAGAAATTTCCTGCATTAAAGACAATGTAACCCACTGCTGTCCATTACAGACAAAAAAACAAATGGCTCTATGGATTATGGGATTGACCACCTCATAACAGATTTCTTTTTCTATTCTTTATTGATAACAATCCAATGTCTGTTTGCTTATGTGTGCTTATTTGCACACATCTTTAGCTCTGAGAAGGTTCAAAAATACTGTTTTTCATTTGCCTTTGTAAATGCATCACTGCAAACATATTCCTCACATTTCTTCAGTTTAGTGGGGGTGGTGGGTGGGTGTGATATTACTGAATTACTTCATAGACTCATTAAATCTAGAATAATTATCTGTTTATAGAAAATAAATGCTGGAGCTTGTAACTGGTTAGTTTAAAGATAGTTTCTTCTAAATTTCCTATAGAAATATACATTAGAAATTGGTTAGCTAGGATTGCCTGTAGCAGTAAATATTTTTCTAATGAGAACATGTATTGGAGACAAAATCCATGGATTTTTACATGGCTTTTTGAGGTTTTTCAAATTACAAACAGTAAATTTAGTTGCTCTAATCTTTAAACATAATAATTCTGACAAAATATTTCTTTATGTTTTCAGTATTTTCCTGTGATATCTGCTTGGAGAGAACTGTAGAATATCACAACAGAAATTAATACTAGACTAGCGTTCATCCTGAATTTTTGAGATTCAGAAAATTTCTCATTTATTTAGTGTGCAACTGCATAACTCTCTGAAAAGACTCATTAAGAATGTTTTCTAGTTTCCATATGGAACATATTATGGTCACTGTGCTGATGATCTTGAAAAATATAGCATATTCAAGTTCCCCAGCACCAGAGGAGCCATAAACCTGTTTCTTATTTAGCCATTTAACATAATTATTTACTGTTCAAGAGACATACAGTTACTATAGCAACAGCTACATTTACAGGCCCAGAATAAATGGAAAGCTTAATCTGCCCTGCTAGTAAAGCAAAAAGCCTTTTAAAATGTATTTTATCTGTTGTGTTTATAATAGAAATTAGTGGCATTAAAATTATGAACCATGATCTGGTTGCAGACTGTTATATCTGATCTTGTGAGCAGTTGTTACATCCGGCTCATGGGTTGAATGCAGGTGCAGTAGCTTCGACAAGTGACAGTAGTATGCTTTTTTTTTTTTTTCCTTAGTTTAGCCATGATAAGATGGAAGATGCAACCAGAGGAAATTATTTTTTAACTGGCTTCTTTCATGGTTAAAATGATCTTTAATTTAGAGTGAAAGGTAAATTTCACATAAAATGTTAATTCAATAGGAATGAAATAAAAATCTTAACTAAAATTGTAAAACAAAATACCCTAAGTGTTTACTATTTTCCTTATAAAAACACATAAATTAGATAATTTTTAAAAGAAAGTTATATAACTTTTCTTAACAGGCTGCTTCCTTGTAACATTTCTGCTTGAAGAGTTTGTGCAGACAATTTGATATGGACTGGTTTTGCAAATTAAATTAGACTATCACCTGCTTCAGGACAGCTCACTATGCCAATTGCATATACCAGAATAAAATAAAATATCACTGTATTTTGTAATAGTATGCTTACAAAACTTGTCTTACATTTTGTGTTAAGCCTGGGTTCTTCAGAACAAATAATACTTGTTATAGAGAGGATACTAAGGCAATCCATTTGGATGATGCATTTATATTAAAGAATGTTTTTAAAGAATGATTATTGCTAATAAATAATTGTACTGTGTAGGTGTCTCAAGTTGTTCCCTGAGGAACAGAGCTCCACTCATCAATGTATTGCATCACCACTTGAGTGTATCTTGTACTCCATTTCAACAGTGAATCACTGAAGCTGGGAGAATAATACCTGGCTCATACTTCCTGTTCCCTTTTGCTCACTTGCTGTGAGACAGGGGTTATAAGGGCTCTCTCAAGTTCTTCCTTAACAACATGGAGAAGAGCAGGGCATAGCTGTGTAAGAAAGGAAATAAACACCTCATCCTCTTTTACTTACAGTGTCATTAGTAAGAATGGATATGTTCTGGCCTTAGAGTGGTGCATATTCTTAATCTTAAAAAAGTATTATGTAAATCTTTTCACTGACTTGGATATTTGAATGACCTTGCAAAAAAAAAAAAAAAGTTAATCCTAGAATTTATTGCCTCCACCATTTGCCATTTTATTTCTTCCATTTGAGGATATGTGATCACACCGAGAGATTTCAGGAAACTTCTGTAATATAAATGTAATACCTTAGCTGATTTCCTGATCCTAATTATTGCAAAAATTAAAGAAGAAACTGTTCTTGACAGACACATGAAAGCCTGTTTTAAAGCTTGATTTTCAATATTTAAAGTGGTGTTTCTTAGAGCTTTTTTTTATGACATGTTTTTGATAGAAGAAAATTCCTCTGGTTATTCTTATTGTAAGGGAAGCATCTAGATTCATAATGCCTGAAGAAAGCTGAAATACTTTCAGGCTTAAGGGTTCTGGATGGGAATTCCCATGAAACAGTCTCTTTAGATAATAAGACTGCATCACAGTGACTGTTTGCAGATATACAGAAAAGCGCCAATCAGTTGCATGTTATCCTACCTAAAGTTTGGTTATTCCATGGTAGATAGATATTTGGCAGGCTGCTGGTCTGAGATTTGGAAAAGAAACAAACAAACAAACAAGCAAAAAAAGAAATCAAAACAAACAACCAAACAACAAATGTTCTTAAAAGTGAAGCTTATCTGTTTCTGTAATATGTAGAAAAAGATATTTTAAAATGTGTGTTATTTTAACTGGAAAGATGCATCAAGACTTACTAACTGTACCTTGTTTCCAAAACATTTTTAAATTACATTCAATTTCTAAGTGGTTAATTAGGAAGGCTGAAATGTTGTGGCATGCTCTTCCAGAGTGCAGAATTCAAGTAAATGCAAACAGCTGAAATCTAAGAAATGTAGTATTTAAAATCAGAACTTCTAAAGCCAGGAAGACCTGAAATACAGAACATGCTTACATAATCTTAACTATGACTTCATTTAGCACCAGTCCAATAAAGTTGTAACATGTATTTGCTATTTCCTGGGCAGAGCAAATAGGAACTGTTTATTGCTATATTGCAATGAACTAATTCACCCTTGAGGCTTCCTTGTAGTAATCAATGAGTAGCTCGTCCTCTCTTTTGTATTCTTTTATAGAGGGCTGGTACTAAAAGTTTACAGTTACTATCATCATCCTCATACCCAAATCTGGACACCTTCTTATTGCAGTCATGTCAAGCACACAAAGAAGGGATCAGTATGACTCCTCTTTATTGTCTTCTTCCCAGATTATCAAACACCTTTCCTCACATTCTCCCCATCATCCTGTTACTTAATCATGTGTGTTCTCCTAGGAAGCTTTTGCACTTGTAACTCATTCTTCTGCCTCTCCTCCCCTTTATTAATTTTTCTGGAGATTAGATTTCTTAAAAGTAGAAATGAGACACATTGCCTTCTCCTTCTTTAACAGAACAGATTTGAGCTGCACCCCTGCAGGTCTTCTCAACAGACTTGAATGATTTTGTATTGCTGATAACACTCAGCCTTACACTAATACGGGCTGAGAGAAAGCAACTTCACTTTCTGCTGACACCTCAGATGAACACTGCTTGCCTAGGCACCCCAAATACTCAGTTTGTATGCATGAACATCAAAAGCACTGTAATTCATTTGCTTTGCAGACACTAACTGACTGTTGTGGTACCATAAAATTTGTGAATGACCATTTCTGACAATAATCACAGAATCACAGAATCACCAGGTTGGAAGGGACCTCTAAGATCATCAAGTCCAACCCATGCTCTACACCTCCACTAAACCATGTCATCAAGTTCTATATCCAGTCTCTTTTTAAACACATCCAGGGATGGTGACTCCACCACCTCTCTGGGCAGACTGTTCCAATATTTTATTATTCTTTCTGTGTAAAACTTCCTCCTAATATCCAACCTGTACCTTCCTTGGTGCGGTTTGAGACTGTGTCCTCTCGTTCTGTCCATTGCTGCCTGGTGAAAGAGACCAACCCCCACCTGTCTACAACCTCCTTTCAATAAGTTGTAGAGAGTGATAAGGTCACTTCTGAGTCTCCTTTTCTCCAGGCTAAATAAATCCAAGTTCTCTCAATCACTCTTCATAGGGCTCGTGCTCCAAGCCCCTCACCAGCCTCGTTGCCCTCCTTTGGATGCGCTCAATCATTTCCACATCCTTCTTAAACTGAGGGGCCCAGAACTGGGCACAATACTCAAGGTGCAGCCTCACCAGCGCCGAGTACAGGAGAAGAGTAACCTCCCTGTTTCTGCTGGCCACACCATTCCTAATACAGGCCAGAATAATAAATAATAAAGTAGTTGTGACTGTGTATCATAAGTAAAAAAATGCTGATGCTGATAACAAATATGACTGCTTTTTTAGTTCATATATATGCAAAATTGTTGATAGAATTGACTTGTAGACCCCATTGAGAGAGGTGGAGGAGGAATGAAAAGATTATATGCTGGGAATCTCTTCCTCATATAACTTACATTTCTATCTGTAACTGTAATTTATACAACAAAGCCAAGGAGGTAAACTTAAACCTTAAGGTTTCAGACCATTTGTAGAAACACTGCCCTTTGGACAGTAGAGTTCTCAACATTAAATACTAGAAAACTGGGGTTTCTTTACAGTGTGTCTAGTATTTGCAATTTTCTTCATCCTCTTTGGAGGGAAAATTCTACCAAAACTTCCAGTATCAATTATTAATAGGAATTTTGTTCAGTTAATAATGACATAGATTGTGCCCTTTGTTCTCAACAATTATTTATTTATTTTTTTTTGCTGTATCTTCTTGTAGTTTTGGGTCACGTATGCTTTGAATTTCCTAATGTCATTTATCTCTCAACCCTCCCTGTCACACAGAAAGTATAACTTTTACTTTAGTTTTGTCTTCATCTCAGTTTCCCTTTTCTTAGTATTATCTCTCATTAGTCTCTAACTGTCATTTCTAGTTTCTATTATTGCTTTGAGTAAAAACACTGTAATTATCTAGAGCACTGAATATGTATTGACTAGGTTAACATTTAGATTCAGTATCACAGATATTAATATTAATAAAGACATTTTCAATTCAAAAAGTTTAAATCACTTCTCAAATATTCTGATTTTGTGTTTGAACTTTTTTAAAAGATTCTGGAGAAAAGATTCATAGTTTATCTTAGGTTTTTCATCAGAGATATAAAATAATCTTAACAGACTCAACATTTCTCAGCAGAATAAAACCCTAATGATTTGTCAGCAGTAGCATGAAGACAGCATTCAATAACAATTAGTGTACAGGAATGATTACTCCTTTAAGTAGACTGAAATTGATTTGGGGATTCAAGTTATTAACAAGGTTCGTCCTTGCACATTCAAGCTGATCAAGCTGATACATTCCTTTTCTTTTACTGACTTTTAAGAAAAGTCAAATGTGGTTGCCTTTATTTATTTCCCCTTTTTTTAAAAAAAAAATGGAAAATAGACTTGAGAAAGAGACTTTTTAGTTGAATATTACTTTTTAAGCTAGCATAAATAACTTCTTTAAGGCCAAATCTTGGTTTGGTAAAAAATTCCAATTCACTGCTGGAGAGGTCCTCTCTTACAAACCATCACTCCCACAAACCATTCCCAGGAAGCAGCCTGGGACGAATTCCTTACATCTAGTTTCCACATGGCAGACCCTTTCTGGAGGATAAAAGAATATAACATAGCACAGACACAGCTATACTGTGCCTTTTGGCCTCAGTGTCTGGGAATGCCACCTGGCATTGTTTAATTTACTAGCATAGGTATAGAAATATAGATTGGGCTCTGATGGTACTAAATACTGTGTGATCCAAACTATTCACTGGTGCCACAGGAGGTGCCTAACTCCATCCTGGGTACTGTGGTAGCTATATACTGCATGTATACAGCTCTCAGTGTTCAGAAAATTACTTCCTTCTTCATAACTTACCTTTTCTTATCAATTTGATAATGGAGTTATGCAGCATTGACTGTAATATTGCAATGGTGGAATTGTGACAGTGGTGGACCATGGAATAAGTGGAACTAGCAGAAGTCCCTTTTCAGATATACAAAGAATATGCCTGAGGAAACACCTGGAAAACAGGAGAAGTTGGATGTAGCATAATAAGTCTTTTATCTTTTTAATGTTTATGATTCTGTGGAAATAACATTCAAGGAAGAAGCTTGTATGAAAGACATTCTCAGATACAGCAAATAAATAATAATATTGATGAGAACAAATCAGTTTCATGGCGGAAGTGTTTAAAAATAAAATTTCCTTTGAACTCAGTAAGAACCAGATTTAATGAAATTTAAATTAAAGTGAACAGAATAGATCTGTAAAAGTTAATCAGCTGGAGTGGCAATAATATGGAATAGTGTCTCTTTCCCTAGAAAGAAGCTGCTTGAATGGAATCATGTAGCTTGATGTTTATTGTTCTTTGACTGAGGCTCTGCACATGTGTATTTTGAAAGCTAAAATCTGATCCAATTAAAGTAAATGTCAAGGATTTGGATTTTTTTTTCTGTCTTTAAAATTGTCCCTTATATATGAAAGTGAATTGTCTGCCTGTGCTTTTTTAGAAGTGCAGTTTGGCAGCTCACTAAGGTCCTTTTTTGTTTTTCTACTGCAGCTGTTAATACTTTGCAATGATATAATTTAGGTCTATGCTAAGATAATTTCATCTTTAGCATAAAAATACTAATCTCTAAAAGAAAAATGTCTGTTTTCTAATTTGCTACAGTTTTGCAAGTTGCAATAGAATATAAACAAAATTTCATTTTTATTATAATCAAATATTTTTACTCTGTGCTTGGTCAACTGCTGTTCTGCCTTAAAACATTCACAATATGTCTGCACTAAGGAAAAAATTAAGGATAAGTCTTGCAGTCACTCCAGTGACATACACTATTTTTATTTTATTTATTTTTCATGCTTTTTATAATATTTGTAAACATTGATTCCTTTCCCATTGAAGCTATATTAGTGAGTTCAGCTTCACTTGAAAATGACCTTAATCTATGCCTGGATTAAAGATTATTATATTTATTGTAACTCTTTGTTACTGCTGTGGTTATCTAATTCATACTGGTAAAACATTATTTTTTCTCATCAATGAACTAAATTATTATGGAAAATATCAGAATCTATGATAGATCAATGAATGTAGAACAAATAATTGACTTTAACATTTAGAGTAGTTGGTGTTAAAAACAAAACTGTAGATTGATTTGCCCTTTCATGGAGGACAAGAAACAACTCAGAATATCACAGGAACTCTTGTCTTCAAGACCCTCTTAGTGGCTCATGTGCTGGAGGACTTCACAGAATCCAACAGAATCACAGCATCATTTAGGCTTGAAGGGACTTCTTAAGATTATCTAGTCCAACACTGCTGCTCAAGTAGGGTTAAGTAGAAGTGGTTGCCCAGGACCATGTCCAGTCACATTTTGAATGTCACATTCTTGAATGTGACATCCCCTCTCTCAACCTGTTCCAGTGTTCAATCACACATTAAAATAGTCTTCCTGTGTTCATATTGAATTTTACCATCTTTAATTTATGCCAATTGCTTCCTATTGTGTCACTGGACACCACTGAGAAGAGTGTGGCTCCCTTTTTTTCATTCCCTCCTATTTGAAATTTATACACACTGATAACAAGACTTCTCTTCTGCAGGCTGAACAGTCCCAGCTCTCTCCCTCCTCATAGAAATGATGATACAGTCCCTTGATCATATTTGTGGCCTGTGCTAGACTCACTCCACTAAGTCTGTAACTTTCTTATACCAGAGAGTTCAGATCTAGACACAATACTCAGTGCTGAGTAGAGAGGAAGGATCAACTCCCTTGACCTACTGCAACACTCTTCATAACTCAGCCCACGATACCATTAGCCTTCTTTGCTATAAGAGCATATTGTTTACTCATGATCAATTTGCTGTCCATCAGTAGCCCTTTGTCCTTCTCTGCAGAGCTGCTTTCCAGCCACTTGTAACAACCTACTTCTGCCTAAGGTTATTCCACCTCATATCCAAGACTTTGCATTTCCCTTTGTTGAACTTCAGGAGGCTCCACTGGCATAATTTCCCACCCTGTCTATATCCCCCTGAGAATGGCACTAGGTCTACCAGCCACTCCTTCCATTTTTGCATCATTAGAAATTTGCTGAAGTGCACTGTGTCCCACCATGAAAGCTACTAATGAAGAGGCTAAACCCTATTGTCCTCAGTATCTGTTCCTGGGGTACCCACTACTTATTTGCCTCTAAACTTTTTAACAGTGAAGCCTATTTAAAGCCGATTTTGAGCAGAGCTTTATTTTCCTCCAAAAGTAATCTGTGATCCAAATTAATTTACAGTAATTGGGGTGTATCATCGGATGTGTTTCAACAGTGTACTATTGTTCCAAAGAAATATATTAAGATAGATGCACCCTAAAATAAATCAGATCAATTGCATCCTAACATTTTTTATTTGTCCCCACTGAATGCAGAGGCAGCTCAGATGCTGTAGAGCCAAAAGTATATAATTATAACCCCAGTCTAAGGCCTGACTAACCTGTATTTAAATAATGCTTTTCAAGGAGCAATGTGTTTATCCATTATTGGACTACTCAATCATCTTTATAACTAGACAAAATCACTATAAAATAATATCTTTATTTTAGGATATAGTTTTGCAAACAACTGACAGAACCTTCAAAACCTAAATGCACTATGAAGGCTATAGGCAGCAGTAAAGCTTCTTGGCTTTCGGGTTCTTCTGGTAACTTGCATCAGGCTGCACCACTAGCCCTCACCCTGGTATGTCTTGGGAGTGTTTAGAGAAGCACATCTCCTCAAACTCTTTTTATTAAAGGATTACCCAGCCCAGCCATGGAGACATGTGTGCTCCCAAGCCTGAACTCAGTCTTCTTCAACTGATCCTTGTGGGGTTTTATAGAATCATAGAATTATAGAATAGTTAGGGTTGGAAACGACCTTAAGATCATCTAGTTCCAACCCCCTGACATGGGGGGGTACACTTCACACTAAACCATGCCATGCAAGGCTTTGTCCTACCTGGCCTTGAACACTGCCAGAGATGGAGCATTCACAACTTCCCTTGGCAGCCCATTCCAGTGCCTCACCACCCTAAAAGTAAAGAATTTCTTCATTATAACCAACCTAAACCTCCCCTGTTAAGTTTTAAGTTTTGCTTCTCTCCTCTTGTGATTAAGCACATATATATTGAATGTGCACTCACTCCTTTCTCTTTCTTAAGAAAATTGTTTAATTAGCATTTCTATTGTGTTCAGACAACTTCATTTAGAATTGAAGTGGCTATTTCTTCTTATCAGATCATGTGGTGTAACTTTATAAATTATATAAAAATATTAATTGCTCAGGAACCCTTCAGGATTTATAATGTCAAGTCTGAAATAATCCTGGCAAATGTCATATATAAACAAAAAGATTTATTCAAGAATAAACTAATCAAGACTGTAGAGCTCCCAAACAGTAAAATACTATTTTAATAGATTTAAAGGAACCACAAACATTATGTTTCCATGACCATCTAGATGAATTATTTTGTCTCCAGCCAAATAGTGACAGCCTCTTCACTGTAATTCTTAAAAGTTTCTCATGCTTCCACTATTTCTTAGGTTACTCAACTTCAACTTTCTCCACAGACATCCCTAATTTTTCATCATACTCCTGAGAATATCTACAAGAGAGAATTCATGATATGAAATTTTGGAGGCAACAGTGCAAGGGAAGCACAGATCTCATTATCTTTATTCTGCATGGCAGTCCAATCCTGCAATGGCTGCAAAGGTGTGTGATCTCCTCTGCCCCTTCCCTGCTTAGGTTGGGTGTATCTCTGCACAGTGCAACATAAAAAATGAGAAATCCTGAAACACATCAAGAACTGGTTCCATGACGGAACATAACATTAGACTTCCACAAGAAAAAAATAATTAAGGTAACAATACTTGCTTTGATAATTTTCAATTACAAATGCAATTTATATTTTGTGTGAAATCATCTCAGAACTGATGTTTATTAGAGTGACTCTTGTACTGCAGCAAAATTTGGGTCCTTTAGAGTTTGTTTTGGAATGCACAGGGTAGAAGAATCTTGTGTGCATACTGCAGGTGTTATTGCTATGACTGCTAAATGTTATGTGGTTGCTTTTGCAGTATGGGTAGGATTGAAATCTCCAACTCATTTCACAATAAGCTATTGAATAGCCATCAGCTGAAGCAAATTTCAGTCAGTAGCAACCTGAAATGCAATTGAACTCAATGACCTAGATGTGAAAGCCTCTGTATCTCATTACCACTTCCCTAAACCTTTCAGTCCCAGAGTATTTTTTCCAGTCTTCTGAAAAGAAACATCTATTGTACAGACATAACTGCCCCTGAGTATCTTAGTCATTTAACTTTAGATTGTTGAGTTTCATTATTGTTTGTTCCTTTGTCTCAAGCTGAATCATTTTCTATGAATCAGATAAAGCACTATCATTATGATATCATTTATGAAGGCTACATAATTATAGCTGTTCTCACAAAATCATTGAAATAGTGCTTTTTCACTAAATATTAATATATTTTCAGATGTGGCTATTACATTATTTTGCTTGTTTCTCAGGGAAGTAGTTTTTAAGTAGAGATCCTCTGTTTTTTGTTATGAGTACTTGAAATGTTCATTACTTTTAAACACAAAATGAGATTTCTGAGGCAAAATTTACAAAAGTAATTTTGCTATTCATACAATTTTTGAAATAAGTGTCTGGTTTTAAACATATGAGGAAGAGGTTTCTTTTTCATGTTTTATACTTGACCTGAACAAACCCCAAAGTTTGCTATAAAAGTTAGATTTTCAGTTCATCTTATCAAACCTGTCAGTAGTCATCAGTTAGAAATGATTTAGACACAAATAAACTAAAGCATCAAAGACATGGGACTATTATTTTCCTCCACATAAGAAGTTTACATCCAGAAAAGTGAAAGAATAATTGTCATTGTTCCAACTTCTGAACCAAAATATTCTGTCTCACCCCTTAAGATGTCAGGTGTGTTATTTAAGGTGACTACAGTGAGCCAAAGAGGTTATTTAGTGAGTAAAAATCCTACTTGAAAATAGCATTTAGGCTAAGTGCTTGTCTTCAGTTCTGTTCAGGAAAAATACCAAAGAAGACCCTTCATTCCCCCCCCTTTTTATCTCCCTTCC
>NDXB01004626.1:0-13542 GCA_002631895.1 Agapornis roseicollis
CTTGGTTGTGCTCCCTCCAGGGAGTGCAGCAGCAGCCAAGGATGGGGTGACCCCCCCCTCCCCCCGGGGACACTGGGGTGTGAGCCCCGCTGTCCCCTTCTCCCAGCACCACAGCCATAGCCCGGGCTGCGGTGGGCACCGGGACGGGACCCCCCGGTGGGACCCCCCCCCCCCCCCCCCCCCCCCCCCCCCCCCCCNGGGCTGCGGTGGGCACCGGGACGGGACCCCCCGGTGGGACCCCCCCCCACCGGCCCCGCTCCCTGACCTGCTGCACTCAGGTACATCCCCCCCCTGGCCCTGCAGCCCCCCGAGGCCTCCTCGTGCCGTAGCTGGTGACAAAGAGCCTTTACCCTGCCCTCGAGTCTGGCTCCCCCTGAGATGTCTGAAGCCTTTCTGCTTTTGATAAACACGATGTTGTTTCTCTTACTGCAAAGGGAAGTTTATTACCAATAACTAAAACAAGAAAAAGGGTATTTTTATGACGATAAAAACAAATATTCCAGAAGGAAGCAGCTCCCTGAGGAAGCAGCACCTTGAGATCCTGCAGGACACACACAAAAGAGATGAAGAAGCCTATTTTGAAATACCAGAAGCATTTTGTATGGTTTCCTTTTCTAAGCTCCCGGTTTGTACTCCAGATCGCAGAGATCCCCCCAGCCCCCCCTGCCCCCGAGGGCTGCCCTGGGTGGCAGTGGAGGATGAGGCCCAGAATTCCCACAGGGCTCCCACTCCAGAGACGCAGCAGGGAGATGCCGAGGGGCCGCACGGAGCCGGGCAAGGCCAAGGCCCCCCCCCCCGGGCAGGAGCACAGAGCTGGGCCAGCCCCAGGCCCCAGCTGATGAGCAGCAACACCCCCCCCCATCGAGAGACCTTCGACCAACTGTGGCTCAGGGCAGCGTGTTTTCAACTGTGCTCTTTTTCACTCCAACCCAAGACAAACAGAAGAAAACCATCGTGAGTTCATTTCAGCTCCTCCTCAGAGCCCGTTCGCGCCGGCGAAGCAGCGAGCACAGCGTGCTGGGAAGAACAAACCACAGCAAAGCTTCCAGCCACAGAGCCAGGTGCGTTGGATTTGCCAAACGACAAGGAAAGGGCGCGATGTCAACGCCGTGTACATAGTGTATAGTAGGGGAGAGGATAAATGTCTCTTGATTTGTCATTATTCTGCTAACCAAAGCTGTACATTCTCCTATTCCGTGCTCTCTGTCCCCGTTGGGTTTTGAGTGGGTTATGACAGACACCTCCAGCCCGCAGCAGCCGTTCTGAAATGCACTGTTTCTACTGAGACTCATGCTTTTGCCATTTTACTGCCGAGATGACATGAATTGTTGACTTTATTTTTACACAATAAAGAGTGAAGAAAGACGCTGGGTTCTCTGATGTGTCAGCCCGTGCTCGGGACCCCATCTTGCAGAACATGGGTTCACCTGCTTGAAGCAGGATTTCTGCCCTGGGATCCTGCTCAGGCACTCCCTGAGCCTCAGCTATCCCTGCCAGGCTCCCTTCATCTCTTGCAGCATCATCCCGCATCCCTCCCTGCTTTATCCAGCACCCACATTGATCACTCCCCCTGCCCAAGACCCAGTCTGGATGCTCAGCTCCCCCGGGGTGTCTCCACCAGGCTGGTGGCAGTGGGACAATGACACCCGCAGTGCCCGGGGCCCATCACCCCAAGGGCTGTGGCAGTGGTGCCAGCCCCCGGGATGGGCAGCTCCCTCCCTGCAGGCAGGAACGCGCTGGGGGCCTGCTGCTTATCCCGGGGCTCCAACAGCCATTCCTGGAAGGCATCATCGTTCCCAAGGGCAGATCTGAGCACAGGGCACTTGGCTCGGTGGCTGCGTGGCTGGAGGCCACCTGTGCCAGGGACACGGCAGCAGCGGCTGCTCGCTCTGTTCCCAAGGAACGTTCCCACTTGTTACACACCCGCTGCAGCACAGGCGTGCCGGACAGATTGCTGTCAGCGTAAAGGTACAAGTAGGAAAGCCTCCTTAAAACCAGCCAGAAGCAATTCCCATCCCACTGCAGCTGGGAATGGGAGCTCTACGGGGCTGGTTCAACACTGCTGCCTTGGGCACCACACAGCCCTTGAGGACACCAACACTGCCATCCCTTTCTCTGTAAGAGCAAGAACTTGGTGACACAGCCCAGAGGGGCACAACTGGCATTAAACAGCAGAGCCTGCACTCATGGCCAGCGAGTGTCAGTCCCTGGGGGCTGGCGAGGTCCCCATGGCTGCTTGTGCTGCATCCTCCCAAGCAGCATCCGCAGCCAGCTGCAGCCTCTACCAGCAGCATCCCTCACTCACCACCTCCTGCACCTCCAGCTGCGGGGAGCAGCCACCCCGAGGCCCCTCTCCTTCAGCCAGTGCCTGCCACACTCATAAAGCCTCTTTTCCTCAGGAGGATTTGCTCCTGCCACTGCTCCAGGTCCTTTCCAGGATGCCTCAAGTCATGGCCATCATAATGCAGCGAGGGAGGGAGGGCGCTTCCAGGCAAGCTGCAGGTCTGGGGACCCGGCAGGATTTCCTCTGCTGCCAGCCACAGGCAGGGGCAGATTCCCCAGTGCTGGGCACCCATGGCAGGGGACAGCCACCAGCAGGAATCACCAGGAGCAAGAGGTAAAATGACAGATCCAGACTGGTTTAGGGCAAGTTTCTGAGGAGCACCAGGGGCACGAGCCAGCCCCCATCAGCCTCCTGTGGGTGCAGATGGGCTGCAGAGGGAGGATGAGGAGCAACACAAGGCAGGAGTCAAACAGGGGCAAGATGCCAGAAGACATAGACAGAGTGCTGGAGACAATGGGGCAACCAAGAGTTTCCCTCTCCCCAGCTCGGAGCCACCCCAGGTACCAATGCTCCCAGGAGAGCGGGGACAGCACCTCAGCTGGGGGCTGGTGCTGCGCTGCCGTTTAAACGGCAATAAAACATTGCACTAACAGGCCTTTTCCTTTTCGTTTTCCTGGTGGGAGCTGGGAACATCCCTGTGATTGAAGCGGGGCCGTCTCACTCCCCGAGGTGGGCGCAGCAGAGCGGGATGTGGGTGAGCTGGAGCAGCCAAGTCTGCGTCAGGAGATGGATGCAAACAAAGCTGCTCATCAGCCCCAGGCGTGCAAAGAGACCCTTGGCCTGGCCCCCCCTGCCTGCACCCATTGGGGCACAGCACCCCAGGGCTACCCGCACGCACAGCAGCAGCCCTGCTGTAGTGACGCCAGCTCCAGCGGGAGGGAGATGAAGGAGATGAGCAGCACAAGCCCATCAATGGCACACACAGCCCTGATACCTCGCCCTGCAGCCAGAAACCGCTGCTTTGGGCTGGAAGCCGTTTGGTGGCACCAGCTCTGCCTCGGTGACACTGGTGACAGCCAGAGCAGCGTCTCCTGCAAGCGCAGGGGTGAGGGAGAGCGTTACCCCCGGCAGTGCTGAGCGCACTTAATCCAGGAGGCTTTCAGAGCAGCGGAGCAGATGGAGATCCTGGGCTGTGTGAGGACAGGCCCCACCGCTCGGGAGATGGCTCGGGAATACTGCCGGGGGCGAGAGAGAGTTCTTAAGGGTGAGATGGAGCCGGGATTTACAGCCCTGATCCCACTCCTCGCTGGTGACTCGCATGGAAGAGAAAGCACTGCAAGTGCTCTTGCAGGCGTTCTGTGCCCCATTGTTCATCCTTCCCTCCCCACTCCTCAGGCACAGGTCAGCTCCCGTTCAGGAGGGGAGAGGAGGTGATGGGCCAAGGGAAACGTTAACCTGCTGTATTCTACAGCAAAACACCCACAGAAACCAGAGGGACGTGTCCTGGGGTGGCCTCTCCCACATCCCCGCACTGCACAGGAGGATCCGGAGGCACGGGAATCCCAAGGCTGCCTGCAAACAAAGCTGCCTGCGGCGCTGGGTCCTGAAACATCCCAGAGCATCATCGCTCTGCAGTGCAAAGGCTTGTGAGGTGCTTCAGAACACGCCATTAGATCAATGAGCAGGGAGGGTGTCAGTGCCTGGCCTGCGCCAGGAGCACACGGCTCCAGGTTAAATATGCATGAGCCATGGAGCGAGGAGCCGGGCAGAGCCCCCCAGGAGCAGCTGGGGGGGGCTCAGGTCCCAGCTTGGGCAGGGCTGTGACAGGCAATGGCAGGAACACACCTGCAGAAAACACTGTCCTGGGACCACAAAACCTGGAGGTGATGGTGGGGGGGAAGAGGGTGAACAAGAGGGGAACGGACTGGAGCATCCTCCCCAGCACCAGCACCAGCACCAGCACCATCCTTCCCGGGGCTGGGGAGCTCTGCAGGGCTGGGGGCTCAGCACCAGCTCCAACCTGCGCATGAACACCCTGAGCAGTGAGCACGGTGCTGAGGAGGGGGCTGCTCAACACGGCCCGGGCTCCCGCAGGCCATGGGAGGAGGAGCCAGGGCCAAGCGCTGTGCTTCGGGGCTCCAGGCAGGGCTGGGGGAGGGAAAGCATCGCCCCCCCGCAGCGCCAAGAGCGGGAGCAGCGGCACCGGCTGGGTCGCTGCAGGCGGCTGGATGCGGGCACCAAGTCAAGGCCAGCAGCCCCCTCCGCTCACGGGCGTGAGTCACGGCCCCTGGTGTGCCCCAAGTGATGCTCAGGAGCCGTCACTGGCAGAGCATCAGCTCCAAGCTCCTCTGCGGCGCTTTCCGGGCACCCTTCCCAGCGCAGCCAAGGAGGGGGCTTCCTCCAGCCCTTCCTCCCGCCGGGAATCCCAACCAGACCTGGCCAGGGCATCGCTGCTGTAGACCCGGAGGCGCCCCGGCCGGTGCCCATGGGCAGGCACAGCACAGCCCCTGCTCTGCTCTCGGGGGCCGAGGGGGGTGTCCTGGGAGCATCCCCCCGCCCCGCACATCGCTCTCGGCCGCTCGTGTCGCAACCCGCAGGACTGGGTCCCCCTCGGCCGCAGCAGGCGCTGGTGTCCCCTGCCCACAGCGCCCTGCCCCTCTCTGATGGGTGCTTCCTGACCCCGCAGCTCCCCAGGCAGCGCCGCACTGGGCACCCCCGGCAGCGGGGGGACCCCGTCCTCTACGTGCCGGGAGAGGGGCTGGAACCCCCCCGCGTCCTTCGCAGCCTTTGCCCGGCTCCTCCTCCTGCGACTTCCCCAGCTGCCGCCGAACGCCGCCTTGCCAGAGCTGAGCCCCTTCCCTCCATCCCTGATGGGTTACGGCAGAGCAGGGATCGCAGCGGGAGCCCAGACTCCACCAAGGAGTTTTTTGGGGGGATGCTCCCCTGGTTGGGGATCCCAGGAGGGATCCCAGCCCCATCCCAGGGGCACAGAGGGGAATAGGAACTGGTTTCCCTCCCGAGGGTCCCTGCTCTGCCACGGGAGAGGCTGCCGGTGAGCACGGAGCAAAAGGAAGAATGTATCTTCCAAAGCTGATTAAAAATAGCTGCAGCATCGCACTAATTATGCTGGGTAATTAGCATTTGTTTTCTGCTCAGCACAAATCTGCAGGGAGCGAAGCTGGACCCGAGGTATCTCATTTGGGTGCAGGAGCTCATCCCATGGAGGAGGGATGAGCTGCAGCACCCCCAGCCCCGGCTGGCACAGGGACCCCCACAGCACAGCCCGGGGTCCCCTGGTCCCCTCTCCCACACTTTGCTCCCTGTCAGCCCATCTGCACCCAGGCTGGGAGCAACAGATGACAAGATCCACAGCGATGCTGGAAATTAGGTCAGCGATAGCCTGCAGCAGATTCCAACATGTATCATCCTGGCAGGGCTCCCATGGAGATGCCACGGGGCAGATTCACCCCCAGCCCGGCTGCAGAGAGGGATGCAAAGGCCGGGACCACCCCTGCAGCGCTTCCTGCTGTGTTCTCCCTCCCCAGCAGCAGCATCTCTGGATCCAGAGATGCCCACAGCCCCTCTGCATTGTACTTGGCCACCCTGGGTGCACATCCTCATCCCTAACCATTCCTTAGCCACAGAGCCATGGCACACCAGACATTCAGGACCCTTCCCAAAGGCTGGAATGGGGGCACCATCCCTTACATGCTCCCAACTGCAGCTCTGCCCTTCTTTGCCCAACTGCTTGTGCCATTTAGGGAGTAACTTTTGCCTCCCCAGCTGCTTCCCTTGCTCCAGCCACACGCTCCAATTGGAGCTTAGCAAATCCCAGGGAAGGAGGCAGGAGAACAGCAGCAGCTTCACCTGCACCTGACCCCAGAGCGCCCATCCTTGGGCTATGGAGTAGGACTCTGCTCATTGGGAAGGCTTGGAGAGGCTGCGATGCCACCATCCCCAAGGGGCTGGGGTTGGGATTTCCCTGGCCCTGCTGCTGCCCCACTCCCGTGGTACCCGCAGTGGGGTCACTCACAGCAACAAACCAGATTAATTGGGTACCAGTTTACTGCAAACAAAGAGAAACCGGTGACATTTACCGAGCAAACTAATTGATACCCAAGCAATTTGTTGGAGCAACCTCGTGCTATGCCAGCTGCACCTCCCACCCCCCAGTCCTACTCATCACAAACAAGGTCTGTGTGTTAATCAGAGCGCCTTAATCACACAGTGCTGCCCACCCCAGTCTTGAGCAAGTTTCACGGATACAGATTTATCACAGGCTTCCAGATCCTAAACGCTCTCCTAAGGGCTCGCTTGGTATTTTATTAGTGGGCAATAACGCTCGTGGTGAAGACGATGGATGCTCCTCGTTCCAGTGATGACACGGGGGCAGAGCACCACATCTCTCCCTTTTCATCTCCCTCCCATGGCTGTCACCGCAGGCAGCAGCCCCCCCTCCAGACACACCACTGGCCTCGTTAATCACATCCTTCCCCTTTAGCACACAAACGGGAGCTGTTTCCTCATGGGAGGAATGGCTCCAGCCGGGAGCTGCCTGTGCTGCGTCAGGACAGAGCCCCTGCATCCCCCAGGACCTCCTGCAACCCCAGAGCTCAATAAATACAACATTAACAGATCGATGAATCAGTGCAGGAGCTCAGGAGCACCAGCAGTGCAGTGAGAACAGCTGGGTCTGCAGGCAGAGGAGCGGGTCCAAGGGAAGCCAGAGAAAACACATTCCTAAGGAAACATTCTGCATCGAGCCCTGGAGTCAGGGACGGAACCAGGAATTAATTACAGGCTGATTCGATGGCCTTTATGTTGTGTGTTCAGAGCCGATCCAGCCTGAGACAGGGATGGAGACACGCACGGGGGGCAGCTGGCAAAGCAGGCATCTGTGGAGCATCCGTGTGCCCACCTTTGGCTTCACCACCCATCCTCCTCTTCCTCCTCCTCCAGCACCAGCACTGCAGGAGGTGCTCACTGCTGGGTCTGCTCAGCTCTTCGCCCTCGCAGTACAAGCTACCGGTAGCCCCAGAGATGAAGCAGGCACCTTAACATTGCCCCAGGCCCTGCTGTGCTCTCGTGGGGGTCCATGCTGATCTGCCCAGGCACAGCTTCACCTCTGCCCACCGAGGCTCACATCAACCACTTCCCCTCCAGGCAGGCAGATGCTGTTGTCCTGGGTCTAGAGGAGTGGGTGCCACAAAGGGTGCCACAAAGGAATTGGGTCTTTACTCCCATCACTCCCCCATGGCCTTCTCCTCCCCAGTGACCTCTCAGGATGCTCCAGCACAGCCCAAAGCTCCCCAAGATGCCCGTGCATGCACTGCGGATCTGCTGCCTATTCCTGGGCTGAGCCTGTACAGGCTGCTCCATCACCGCATGACCCAGCTCACTACAAGCACATCTGCCATTAATTTGGGTGTCAAGAGAAATTCCACTCATTTGCTTTTAATTAATAGGGCCATAAAATAAAGCCTGGGCCTTGCAGGAGGTGCCTGCGTCAATGTCAGAGAGGAGAACTGTGGTGGATCATACTGGGTTGAGCAGTGATGACCCTTTTAGTTGCCTGACACAAGTTAGGCTTTGCTTGACGTAAGTTAGGCCCTTGGCAAGAGCAGGGCTTGGGTCTTGCAAAAGCACCCTTGGGTCAGTTTAGGATAAGTAAGGAGAAGGAGAACGTGGAAGTTATACTGGCAGTTAGGTGGAAAGTCCCAGCTAGATTTAGGAGCATCTCTGAAAGCGACCAATCAGGGGTTGTAAAAGGTGCTGATAAAGTAAGAATAAACACTTTGTGACCCTATAAAAGCGATCGGTGTTTGGAGTCAAGATGGCATTCACTTGATCACATTGATTGTCTAAGCACTGTCCGTGACTCCCGCGTCAACAGAGAACCAGAGTCCAGCCAAGGGAGGAGCAGTTGGGGTAGAGAACTGCTTATAGGAGGAGAGGAGATGGTTACAGGATGAAAGAGGAGTGGGAATTGGGGGGGTGGAGGAGGGAAACCCCAACAAAAGCACTTCTGGCCTCAGCATTGAGCGTCCCAAAGTACAAAGCTTGAGTCACCCGAGCTCAGCCCTCACAACACAAACTGCACCTGCAGCTTCCAGCCTCCCACAGGCTCCAGACACGGAGCACTGAATTTATCAGGCACCTGTGCCTGAGTTACTCAGCTCCCTCAGGAACCAGAGGGAGCAGACTGGCACCTAAAGCCTTTTCTCTCCCTCCTCAAGGGACCCCAGGTAAGCAGTTCTCATGCAGAGATCTTCCTTCCCGATCCCTGCATCCACAGAGCACGTGGAGGGAGCAGATCCGGAGGATCCGGAGCAGGACAAATCGTTCATTTGGGCTGGCACAGCTCCTCCATCTCCCTTCCCATCCCCAGAGGGCGAATGGGCCTGCAAAGCCCGCGGCCGTAAGAGCTCCCGGGAGGCAGGGGAGCAGCTCCTGTTGCAGCGCTCCCGGGTTCGGAGGGGCAATGGGTTCGCTCCCTTCTGCCAGCTCGGGTTTGACCGGAGCCGGCTGCAGGGCAGAGCCGGGGCAGCTGGGGCCGTGCAGCCGGGTCCATGCGGGACCCCCGGCCACGGGCCCCGCAGATCCGAGCGTTCCCGAGACCGGGCGGTTGCAGGGTTCCCCCCGCACATCCCCTGGCAGCAGCGCGCCCCAGGCAGGGCAGCGTTGGGCCCGGTGCCGGCAGGGATCGCGCTGCGGAGCTGCCTCGGTGCCGCAGGGAGCCGGGAAACCCAAACCCACCCGCCCAGAGCAGAGCGGGAGGATGCGGCCGCCACAGCCCAGCCCAGCCCCGCCGGAGGCAGCAGAGGTGCAGGGTTTAACCACAGGCAGCCAGCACCAACCCAGCCCCCGGCACACGGAGGCCCGGGACCGGTCCCAGGCGCTGTTTCACCATAGTGAGAAGCTAAAGAAGCACCTCAACAGCGTTCTCCTTACAGAGCCCCCCTGCAGCCACAAGAGGGTTCGGTCTCCTTCCCCAGTCTCTCCATCTTCTTCCCCTCTGGTTTCACTCCATTCTATTCCTTCTTCCCATCGATAGCTCAGTTTTACACTGCTGCTGTTATCCCACAGATCCAGCCCAATGCCCCATTCACCAGCAGCACTGAGGAGCTCCCAAGCCATGAAACCTTGCCCAGAGACTCCTAAGCAACCACAGAGAAAAGCATCCTTGGCAATAACGAAAGGCAAAGCTTTACAACACAGCAGCACTGAGTTGTTGGGAACCAGAGAACGAATGCACCCAGAAAAGCTCATTTCCAGCAAACAGAGGGTTAAAGGAAGAGATGTGCATGGGTTTACTTGGGAAGGACACTGGAGCTCTAGTCCCTGAGTTTCTATTAGAGGAGGTTTCATGCATTACAAAGCGATTTTCCCTTCCCTCCTTCATAAGCCAATTAGATAAAGACCAAGTTAATCCCTTATTGTGTTCAGAGAGCCACAAGTAGACACCAAACACAGAGATTAGACCCTTGTTCAACCCCTGCCTGGGCCTGGCAATTTGGAGCAGGGGGAGCCCTGAGCCTGGGGGGGGCTGCAAGGGCCCCCCATCACAGCAACCCCCATCCTGCACCTGAACCCCTCAGGGGTGACTTCAATCCAGAGTTATCTGATCTCAGGGCTTACCTGCATTCAGAATGAGACCAGTGCTGAGGCCCAGGAGCTCTCATGGAGGGGGTGGTGCTCAGGGATGCTTTGGGGCTGTTTTTCCTTTATAGGGGCTGTTTTCCCCCATTTCACCCCTCGAGGCAGCGGCATCCCCTGCGTGGGGAGGGTGCAGAGCGCAGGCAGCAGCGTGAGGAGCCCCAGCTCTGCCGCAGGGTCACGGCACAGGCCCCCATGTACCAAAGAGGGAAGAGGCAAAGCCCAGCTGCAGACCCAGAACAGTGAGAACCTCACGTCCTGGTTGAGAACCTGGGTTCGACAGGGCCCAGCTCGCNGGCACAGGCAGCAGCGTGAGGAGCCCCAGCTCTGCCGCAGGGTCACGGCACAGGCCCCCCATGTACCAAAGAGGGAAGAGGCAAAGCCCAGCTGCAGACCCAGAACAGTGAGAACCTCACGNAGCGCAGGCAGCAGCGTGAGGAGCCCCAGCTCTGCCGCAGGGTCACGGCACAGGCCCCCATGTACCAAAGAGGGAAGAGGCAAAGCCCAGCTGCAGACCCAGAACAGTGAGAACCTCACGTCCTGGTTGAGAACCTGGGTTCGACAGGGCCCAGCTCGCACCTTTTGCTGCCCTGCCTCCAGTGACCGGCGCACCCCAACCTGCTCGTGGCAAACACCGACCACGAGCACTCGAAATCAGGGATGCAGCAGAGCCACGGGCACTCGCCCGCTCCAGCAGCACAGCCAGGTCAGAGCCGTGAAACCCCACAGGCTGAGGAGCCTCCTCCTGCAGCAGAGCAGCCCCATCAGCCCCCTGCTCGGGCACAGCTGACCCCAGCGAGGGGCTCAGCACCCTAAGGTCAATCTGCAGCAGGAGTGGTGTGAGTTTGGGAGGAGCCTGGGCCGAGGTAAGCAGCAAAGAGAGATGGATTTCTCCCTCGGGATGGGAGACACGGCTGTGTCAGAGGAGGTGCTGCCTCCACGTCCCCTTCCCTGCCCACCTGCCTCCCACATCCCTGTCCCTGCCAAAGCCAGCATCAGTGCAAACCCGGCACTGCCTCTCGCGGCGGCCAAGCAGCCCCTCTGATCCCACGCACATCGCCGGGATCAAGGAGCTCCCACTGCAGCATTTCCTCCCTTCCCCTTCTCTGTCCACCCACAGACCAACCTCCTGCATGAAAAGGGCTTGGAGGCTTCCCAGGAGGCATCAGGCTCCCCCCGGGGCCTGGAAACTGCAGCTGGCTTTGTTCGCATCCCTCAGGAGGGGTTTCTGGGAAGCACCTGGTCAGCACCTTCAGCATCCCCAGGGACCGGCCCTGGGGGAGCCTCCTTGGTGCTTCCTCCCTTTGTGCCACCCGGATTCCAGGGTGTAGCACTGGAGGAGGAACCAGCCCAGGCTCTGGCTGAGCAGGTGCTGCACAGGCACACCAAAGGGGCCGAAGTCCTCACCCCCACCACAGCACCGAGACCGAGCAGCAAGGAAAGAGCAACAGAAGCTGCAAGAGAAATTTATGCAAAGTGAAGCACTTGGCAGCATCTAAACCAGCCCCAGGAGCCCTGACCCACAGCATTCCCCCCCATCCTGGAAAACTGCCTTCTTCCTGCTCAGGCTGGAATCTCACACAGCCATGGCTTTTCACATCAACATGCCAGAGTTCTGGCTCCTGTCTCTGCTCCTGTTGTTCTTCAGGACCAGTCAGGAACAACCTGCCAAATACAACAAGGAACCCCAGCACTGCAGGAACACTTTAGCTGTGCAAACTGGAGGAGCCTCATGGCATTGATTCAGGGGTGGAAGCTGTTTGCTCAGTGCTCTGCTGCTACAGCAAAGCTTCACGAATGGCTTAACTGGTGGGTGCTGCTGTGCGTCTGCTGGGCAGTGAAAACCACACACGAGTGCTCCTGGCCCACTCCAGCTGCCAAAACTCCAGCCTGGGACTGGCTGTGCTGGCTGATTTGTGTATGGGAAGGACCCTCCTCTCCATTCTCCTAGGTTGGAAATTCTCCTCTCTCCTGAGATGCTGTTTCTTCAGGAGGAGCTGGTCTGCACAAAGTGCTCTGTCTCAGCCCTGCAGAGGGTGACGGCAACGCCAGGGACCACAGTGCCCTTCCAGCTGAGTGTGCAATGCAGAGCATGTTCCTGCCACCACTGGAGCACCACGTCCCCAGCACAGACATCACCCAGACACAGGCACCGAGTGTGGCGGCTGCTGCGTGGCACAGGGCAGGCAGGAGC
Organism: Agapornis roseicollis; assembly: GCA_002631895.1. Taxonomy (NCBI): domain Eukaryota; kingdom Metazoa; phylum Chordata; class Aves; order Psittaciformes; family Psittacidae; genus Agapornis; species Agapornis roseicollis. The sequence goes on from NDXB01004626.1 coordinate 12,135, forward strand.
CACGGGCATCAGGGACAGGAGCACTCCGGTACTGGAGCTCAGACCTCGCAGCTCTCCCCAGCCGCCTCTTGGCTCCATTTCTCCTCATGAGTCACTCGCCCACCTCAAAGCCGGCGTTCCCGGCCCGTCTGTCGGGACCAGCCGGAGCGTCTGCTCCCCAGAGACGTGCAGAGGGAATCATGTGAGCACAGGCTGCAGGGACAGGGTGGAAGCTGCTCCAAAATGATGAGGAGGGAAGTGTCTGTGCCACAGAGGGGTGGCGGGAGCCAAAGGCCAGTGCTGGAGTTGGGTTCAGAGCTCTGTTAAGTGCCTCAGCATCTCTTTGTGAGTCACCTTGTGCCATTTCCCCAGTACTCAAGCCAGTTGTTGCAAACTTACAAGGGTATTTACTTACACAAATATTTTTACAATGCTTAAAAATAAACCCTGAGAAACATATTCTAAACATTATCCTTCAACAGAAGCTGGCACCTGCCCCATTGAACCACGCACCATGGCTGGCATTGTCCTGACTGACATGGCCTTGCACTGCTCTCCCCTGGGATGGCATTTGCCAGACGCACAGTCTTGGTGGAGGAGAGGATCCAGTGAAGAGCAGCCCTGCATTTTCTTCTGGCATCATCTTAATCATCCAGTCCAGTCTCCTTTTTTCTGCTAGGAACAAACAAGAAAGAAAAGGAAGGGTCAGAAAAGAAAGTAGAAAGCAAGAAGACCCCATCCCTGAGTTGCTTGGTGAACAAGGGGCTCAGATTCACAGGTTTGGAGATACATGGCCATAAATGGGATGAGTTTAGTTTTGCTGTTGCACAGACCTCCAAACCAGCTAAGCCTTTGTGTGAGCTGCAGCATTGGCCTGGCAGGAAGGAGACAAAGCTCCAGCACAAACAGGGGACGCCCAGCCTGGCTTTGCACAGGGCTACCCCATGGCCTGGCCATGCTATGCAACTCCTGTGAACAGTAGAACAGAGAAAGCCCCTTCTTTCGCCTCTGCCTGCATGACTCAAAGAACAATGGAGCTGAGCAGAGCACGATGAGTTGCACCATCCAGCTGTCCTAAGGAATCTGTAAGAGCTGCCCTGGTCCGTGTAAGCAATCACTCGCTACTGCCACCACAACCTTCACTCCTCCTGGTCCATCAGGACCCCCAGAGCAGGGCAGGCCCTGGGTCCTGACATGCTTCATTCATCCCCAAGCAGCTCCTGAGGCAGGGCTCTCTGGTGCCTGGTACTGGTGTAGGTCTGAACCCAACAATGCTCTTGTGAATGGTGCTGAGGAGGCAGTGGAGCCACAACACAAAGGAGCTCCTACACCTCCGTGGACTTGCTATGGATTTACACCAATCAGAGCAGCCACTGGCCTACATTATGTAAGGGGGGGGGGGGGGGGGCCCTCCCCTCCCCCCCGGGGC
>NDXB01004626.1:13647-68048 GCA_002631895.1 Agapornis roseicollis
GTAGGGGGGGGAGTGGCCCTCCCCTGCTCTCCGGGGCAGAAGCCAGCTCCCCACAGGGTATTTCTGTCCCCTCGTGTCACACCTGTAGGCGTTGGTGCTTATTGCAGGCACCGGAAACACACCAAATCCCCAACGACCTTCCCCAGCCTGGGACACAGCACCCTGCCGAGAGGTGTGTGAGGAGCCATCACCAGAAATCACCCTCCGTGGAGGCAGCAAACGTCCTGATGTCACTTGAGCTCACCTTGTTACCCAGCCTGTCCCTTTAATGCCATTACTGAAGATCATTACATGAGCAGATCCCTCTGGGGAGGCAGCTGCCCACACACCCACCTCAGTGCCCTGGAAGACACGACCTCCAGTGGTGAACACAGCTGCTTCCGAATGTACTCCCTCGATCTAATGTCAGCCTGGAATTAAGGAGGAAAAGGAGTGGAAATGGATTGATCAGCCTCCTCAGGGCCTCCCCTTTCCCATCTCAGTATGCCCCTGCACAACCTATCACGAACAGCTCTTGTATGACTGTGGTATGAAGAAGAACTTGCATGTTTCTTTCCTTGTTTGGTTTCTGTGCCTCACTGCAAGCTGCTTGGGAGAATGGAGACTTCAAATGAAGAAATAGAGGGTCCTGGACCAAAAGCCATACTGCAGTCACAGTCCATTTCAGAAGCAGAAATGACATCTGCAGAACCCTTGCTGTCTGCTCCTTTACTCCCCACAGGAGTCATGGGGTGGGTGAGACATCAGGCTCATGCTCCACTGTGATGCACCCCAAGCACAGCAGGAGGAGCAGCCAAAGCAGGACCCAGCCTGGACTTCTGCACCAAATCAGCTGCTGCTGGGTGCCATCAGCCTCACCCAAGGGTCCCTCTGGGACCCAGAGGATGAGCTAGCACAGGCTTCCAGCACACACTGCAATGCAGCGAGTCTTCATGCTGTACCTGAACTGCAGCCCTCTCTGATGAACCCTGGCAGCAGAGCCAGACTGGAGGAGAGCTGGGAGTCTGAGACTGGTCCAGCGCTTTCATCCTCTGAACTGACTCAAATGACCCCTTCCACATGTAAGCACCTCCAACATAATGAGCAGCAAAGTTCCTTCACAGGCCTTCCCCAGCAACAGCTCATCAATGTCTGATGACAGATGGAATAGGCTTGTTAGAGACTTGAGGGCAGGCTAAGTCTTCCTTCCCTCAGGAGGAGACATTCCATAAAGCAAACCAGCTCTCCCACTGAACCCACAGAAGCTGCCCTACCACCCTCAATCCATCAAGGGATCACATGCCCTGATCACTTGGGAGTATAGCAATCCAGAAGGCGAGTTCTCAAGATGACATAGGATGAAGAGAGAGAAGCTGGCATCGCCCATTCATGTACCCATCCCTTTCCTTCCTCTGTTCCAGCAGTTGTGTTGTGCAGCAACAGATGGAGGAAGCTCACCACTCGTCTGCTGCATCTCCTGTTCCTAGGCAAAGCTTGGCTCATCCTGCCCGGGGCTGGCACTGCATGGCGACTGTGCAGCTAAAGCATGTAAAACACCCCCTGGAAGCCAACGGAGACAAGACAGCAGCACATCCCTGGCAGCAGCTGCAAGGCAAGAGACTGACACACCTTTGACACTGTACCCAGGAGTCCAAAGGCAAAGCTGCCAAGGAAGACAACGGGAGCAGTTTACACGCAGGCCATTCCTGTGCTCTGGGCTCTGTTTTTCCGTACCAAAATCAAAAGGAATAACGTTGAGGCCCTACCAAATTTCTGTTTCCTGCCCTCCCCATTGAAACTGAGCTTGCAGCCATCACCAAACCTCACCAAAAACAGGTCCAGCTCCTCCCTTGCTCTTCTGACATGCTCTCCTGTGACTCCTGAGCTCACCAGGACACAGATGACTGTGTCTTAGCACTCTGTGTCTCAGCAGTCTGTGTCTCAGCAGCAAGGCAGAGTGGGGCAAGGACAGCACCAACAGAAGTCCCAGGAGCTGTAAGAAAGTGCTGCTGGACATTTACAGGATGTTCTCTCTCCCAGAAGTGTTGCTGTGCAGCTTTCCAGTGCTGCACCAGGCTCGCAGAGCACTCCAAGATGCTCACAAGCACATGGATCCTGGGCTCCAGAGGACTTTGGGAACTGGCGGTTGAGTTTTACATTCCCTCAAAGATTGTTGTCTTTTTAGAGACTTCCTTTCTCAAAACCACTGCTGTCTGTGGCATTCAGAACCGCTGCTGTACCCCTCCTCAAAGGCAGAGTGTCTCTCTCCACTTAGAAAGCAGTATGTGACCTTTCCCAGCTGGAAAGGCTTCAGAGCACATGATGATCATGCTAATAAAGTGGGTTAATGCATCCCCCAGTGGCAGTGAAGCATGTGCTACTGCCATCCCTGTGCTACTTTTGGAGAGCTTCTCCCCCCCTCAAGAGGCTCCCCAGCACCGTTCTGTCAGGGCTCTGGGGTGGTGGCTCTGTGGGCTCAGGGCTGGAAACACTCATCCACCACTGCTTAACCATCTGCAAGCCTGAGAATGAAACACAGTTACATAAGGGATGGTTTGTTTGGGAGATTTTTTTTCCCCTTCTCTCTATAATTGGACAGTTTCATAACTGAACTGACAAATAACTTTGATCACTCTTCAGGATAAGAGATTACGTGATGTATTTTATAACAGGGAAGGAGGTTGTTCAATAAAGCCCCTACTGGGAGACCAAGGTAGCAAGAGTCACATCTACAAACCATTTTTCTAGGGAAGAAAACCCTACTATGTTGTGCTGGTCACATAAGCCAGTGCCTGATTAGGTGGCAAGTTACTGGCCAGTCCTCACTCCTAACGCAGTGCTGAGACACAGCTTAACCCAGCGATTAACCAGGAGGCTCATCAATAAGATGGATAACTGGCCAGAAATAATCCTCACAGGCTGTTTCTATTTTCAGCGGGAACTAGTCCTGGCATTAGGGTCTGGAATTGTTGCTTTGCCTGTTTTGTGAGGGGCAGCAGTGATCCCTGTGCACACAGCAAGTTGGGTGGGGGTACAACTGAAGAGAGTTGGAGTTTCAGGGTATCAGCTACTGATTTCCCTGCTGGGCAGTAGGAGTTCTTCACACAGAGAAGAGGAATGATGGCTCCTTCCTTGGTTCTCCTAAGGGCATGAGTTTGGTGGGCTGGAGCAAGCAGGCTGTCCCACCAGCCTCATTCGGAGCCAGCAGAGGCAAGGTGCCAGCTGGAGCTAAAAGGATCATCAAGTGAGCTGGAGGCTGGTGTGCAGCCAGCCAGGAACCTGGAGCAGGGAGAGCCAGAGTCAGTCCCAGTGCAATCCTCTCAGCTGGAGAGTGTTAAAAGCTGCTGCTGCCCTGCTGTGTGTAGTGATCCTGTCTCTGAGCAGGCTGGGAGCATGGGCAAGCACTGGAGAGGGCCTCTGACCTCTGCCAGAAGCAGGCAAGGGCAGGAGAGCTCTGTATGGCTCCATTGCCACTCAGTTTGAGTGCTTTGCTTATTGTCCTGGGATGACAGCTCCTGCCTACCTCAGTCCCTGTCTGCATGTCTCCATATGACCAACTCTATAGAAGAACCTCAACATCTCACAAGAGATCACCCCCATGCAAGCAAAATTCTCCCAGATTGGCCTGGTGCTTGCACATGGAGTAAGGACTAAGTGGGAGATAAATACTGACCGTAGGTGATAATGAACTTCCGTCTGCTTTCTTGGAAAGACCACTTCTCTCCCCTTTGGCAGCATGGCTGCAGTGTGGGCTGAATGCAAATCACACCATTTAGATCACTGCCTGGAGGCTGTTGCATGCACAATACACCCTGAACAGACGAGTCAGCCATACCTCTAGGAAAGCAGAAGGTTTGAGTTCCCATAAGAGTTTCCTAGCACTACACGTGCTGCAGCATACAAGCCAAAAACACAGCCTCAGGAAGGTATGGGCAGCACAGCTCTCTTAAGAATGTACTTCTGGGACAACCAGAACTTATAAACTAAAAGCTGCTGATTCAGAGGCCTTTCACGACTGAGAAAACCATAAGCACCATCACTCATCAGGTCTGCAAGCTTGTGCTGGGGACACACCATAGCAAAAGGCCAAGGCAGGATCCCCCGCAGCCACCCACTTCCAACTCCAGCTTGAGGTGCTCCAAAGCTGAGGCTTCCAGCACTGCCCTGTGTCAAGATCTGTGTTACCACACAGAGGAACTGCAACAGGGAGAAGTCCCATTTTAAGTGCCCTTTTCTCCTGCCATCCCTCTACCTCTGCAGTAACCACACTCCCTTCTGCATTTTTAATATCTCTGTAAGGAAAATAACAATTCATTCCATCACTCCAAATCGAGATTGCAGGACTGGGAGAGTCTCAGAATGCAGACAAATCCTAGAGATAGCTGGAAACGAAATGAGGGTGATGAAAAGCTTCAAGACACCTTTTTGTTTCCAAAGGGAATGCCTTTCCCCTTCCCTCTGAGCACGCCGCTTTGCAGAGCTGGCTCAGAGCTCTGCAGAGGCATCTGTCCCTTGCTGGAGGAGATTACATAAGAAAATCTCTGCCTACTCCCGTCTGGCAGGTAGTGGTTTATGGGATTAGAAACGCCCGTTCTGCTATGGACACTTCAAGGTTTGTTTTGCTCTGAGGTGTTAAGATTTTTGTCTGGTTTATAACTACAGACTCAAGACTGTGTTGTCAGAAAACATGTTCTGCAGCACCAACGAGAAGCTCCTGTGTACAGAGGCTCCATAACAGCCTCAGCAGCATCACCTTAGCACAGCTCTGAGGAGCTGCAAAGCAAAGGTGGCCACACACCTGACAAGTGTGGTGCTGCAGCAACATGAACAGTGTGTTCCAGGGCAACAGCACCACCACAGGCATCCCAATAGGCGCTGCTCTGGCCTGCCTAAGCCACTACCAGCAGGGTGACCCTGTGAGAAGGGAAGCACTCGCCAGGCTGGAAGTCCCAGAGGCTTTACACTTCCAGAGATCCTTTCCTCAAACCCCGCTGAATTAGTCTGAAGCTGAATCTCAGTGATAGCTGAGGCTCACTGATGGTGATCCAGTGCTGTCACCTACAGGCTGGCTGCTGCCCCAGAGCCTGCAGCTCCTTGTGGAGCACAGGAGCAGGGAAAAGCCCAGAGAAGCAGCCCCACAGTCTGCGTTAGGCTCAGAGCGCCCAGGAAAACTGCATTTCCAGTATGTGCATTAACATCAGCATCACAGAAGTTGCCCACAGAGAGGAACCAAGAAATCAGTCAGGCTGGGCCTGCAGTAAGGGCTGGATGTGCTTCTGGGCAGTGCATCAGCACAGCAGCCTGAGAGAACAGGCCAGAACAGAGGGTGCATGCTGCAGAGGCTCTCAAACATGACAGGCTTGGCACCCACAGCCCCTCCACTGCCCGCTCCCCTGCTCCAGGCTGCTCCTCAGCTCCCTGCCCCCGTACCTGGCGGATGGGCTCCGGGATGCGGTACCGGCAGCAGGACTGGACCAGGCGCACAGCTGTCCCCAGGCACACCCTGTGCCCCACCGAGATGTAAAGCGGCTTGGAGCTGTTGCTGCAGCTACGCAGGACCTGTGCATCCAGAAACAAGAACAATCAAATCCTGAAGCAGCTTATTTGAGTAGAGTGGCAGTTGAATTATAAGCCAGCTGCCAAATACACAGCCACCATCCCACCTTCTAAAAGCAACTCCCAGCTTTCTCGAACCTCTTCTGTTAGCCCTTTTGGCCTGCTGTAGCCCTTTCCCAGATGCCTCACGCTGCTCTGGGAAGCAGAGCTGCTAACGCAGACTGTACTGAAATACCACCAGATACAGGAAGCTTCTTACATCTGCCTGTTTCCTGCACAGAGCTCTTCTGAGGCAGATACTCCCATACTGCACCTCCCCTGACCGCAGTTCATGACCAGGGGTGCTGGAGCATGGCACCTCAGACGCTGCAGCCATGGACATGAATACATCCAACACCTCAGCTCTCAACTCTGCAAGCATCTGAGCTCACAGAAGGAGGGACACAGTGGTGGCAGTAAGCTGTTCACACTGAGACAGTGCCACTGTAAAGTCAACACCCTCCTGTACTCCCAGCTACACAAAGCTGGAAGACTTGATGGCCAAGCACTGTACACTGCTTACCATGCCCAGGAGCCTCCCCGAAGCACCTGTCAGTGGGAATGTATCGCCTTCCCTCTGCAGGGAACGGATCTAGGGATAAACACACACAAACTCAGCTGGTCAGGAAGCGCTTGTATGCTGCTGTCCCAGTTCTTCGGGGAAACAAACTCTCAGCCTGGCCTCACCTGCTCTCTGTGCAGCTCATCCTTGGCTAAGCCATCCACCTGCAGGAGGTTCTTGGCCACTCCAATGCATGGTAGATCTGTCAGGACTCCGAGGTGACAGGCCACACCAAACCCTGCCAACAATGAGCCACTGTAACCACAGTGAGATTCCAGAGAACTGAAATCTTGAGCAGTGCACAGACTTCTCCAGTGAAATCCTACCTCTGGGATGGAGCAGGCCATTCCCATCTACAAGAAGTACCTGAAAAAGCCAGAGCAGAAATGTTATTTCCTGTGCACTGAGCACCACTCTGTCAAGCAAACTGAGCCTGTGAGGAGGAAGACTCCTCCATCTCAGCTCAGGACAGAGAAACGTGCCACACCTGAGGCTTGAGCTTGGGCTCCTCCTGCTGAAGCCTCTGAACAGCTTCCACCAGGAAAGGGACCTCCCGGAAGGCCAAGAATCCTGCCACATATGGGGCACTCACAGCCACCATCCGGCAATCCTCGTACAGCACCTGGGAGCAGAGCAGAGACAGTGACCATCAGGAGCTTGCTGGTCTGTTCCTGGCTGCTTCAGAGGCCTCTCCTCTGGTTTACATCCCTTAGACTCATCTGTTTTAAAACACTCTGCTTCTGACTCCCACAGAGCTGAGGCCATTGGCTTGTGTCAGCCTGTCAGTGACAGAAGGGGTGGACAATGGACCACTGAGAGGAGACTGGACATCACCACACCCTGCTTGAGAGCAGAGTCCTTGGGAAAACCTTAGGGCAGCTATTTAAACTGACAGGGGGGGAGCTCAAAGTTCATCCACTCGGCATCACCAAAGGGTGTCTGACCCCATGCAGGGCAGGCCCAAAGCACCCCTGTCAGCCCAGACAACACCCACAAGTGTGCAGGGCAAGACAAGCAGCAAGGCAGGATTTGAACTTCAGCTCATAAACATCCCAGTGGCCAGCATCAAACTTGATTTCTCTGCTTGTCAGAGGTTTTATAGTTAAAGATAATTTTTATATCATATTGAAAGCTGGGAAAGAAACAAAAAATCTTTATTAATTCAAGTAAAATGGCTGTGGGGTGTGGGATTGATGGTGGTTTTGAAAGGCTTTTACATGTTACACCCCATATTATTAGCTGATTCCCAGCAAGAACTCAAAACCAAGACAGCTGCAGCTTGAGTGCTACAAGTGCTTTAATTCCCTCTCTAGATCAGCACTGGGTAACAATGGTCCTTTTCATCTCCTTCTGGGTAGCAACTGAGGCTGATTCTTTCCAACACACACTTGCAGCAGTTCAAGTTTTCTGTGCTGCCCATGGAGTCCAGCTCATGATGTCAGTAAATCAAGCAATGTCCAACCTGAATGCACGTTAAAGCCTTGCACATTCCCAGTGCTGCTACAAACCTCTTGCAGTCAGGAGCAGGTCACGTCCCACCCTCCCAAGCTCACCCCAGCAGCACAGACTGCCTGGGGCTCCAAGGGCAAGTTTCCTGTGACCCCCTTCCCGTTGCTGCACACCCGGACACAACCCTCAGGGTTACCTCAAGAGCGGGGTAGCTGAGCACGACCAGGGAAGCGCAGGCGCTGCTGTCGTCTCCCTTGATGTAAGACAAGTCCACGCCTCCCACCCGCTCCAGCCCTGCAAAGCTGGAATCCTTCTGCCACTGCTCCGTGTCCTCCTCGACCACGCCGGCTCTCAGCCGGGCCTGCTCCCTGAGAAACACCACCCGGCCGCGGTGAACGGGGGCCCCCTCCCGCGGCTCCAGGCCCTGCTCATCCGAATCCAAGGCACGGGAATCAGGCCCCAGCTCCGGGGGGCCCCAGGGCTTGTGGGGACAGGGGAGGCCCCGTGCTTCCTCCTCAAGGGAGGAGCTGGGCAAGGCAACACCCCCCGAGAGCCACGGCTGAGCGGGGCAGGGGGTGGAGGGATCCTGGGCCGGGCCGGGCCTGGGAAGGGGACCCCAGCCCGGTACCGATGGGGAGAGAAGGGGATCTCGGCTTGATAGGCCCGGTACCGGGGGGCAGCGGGCGGGGGCCCCGCCGCGGAACACAGCCGGGCACGGTTGCCATGGCCACCACCACCTTCCCCCAGCGCATGCGCAGGCCGCGCCGTTGCCGTTACCGTTCCCAGCGGCGGAGAGCGGCGGCCGGTGGCGGCGCCGTCATGGCGCACACCGGAAACCCGCGTCACACACACACACCCCACCACCCCCGGGCCGGAGGAACGGGAGGAGCCGCAGGGCAGAGAAGGAGCTTTATTGGGACAGAGCTCCGGGGCGGGCGGGGTTAAGGCAGCCAAGAGGCGGGGCGTGCCCGCGGGAGCTCGGCTCCTCTGCGGAGGGGCAGCCCCGAGAGAGCGAGGGGCAGGAGGGAGGAGGGTGCAGACACGAGCCCCATCCAGGCAGTGGGGCTCTGTAGCCATCCTTCATCTGCAGCGGGCGATCGCCTGGTGAGCCTCACGGAGGCTCCAGCTAGAGACGCAGCCTTCGTGTCCCTGAAGAGCAGCACTGACCTCGGCACCAGCCCCGTGCTGCTGCAGTTACCAACGAATCCAAACCCCAAACCCGCAGCACGGAGGCTGCGGATGGCACCAGCCCCGTGTGTGTAAGCACCAGAGGGGCCGGGGCAGGGCGGTCCTAGCTCTGCCTGCGCTCCCGTTTGAAGACAGCGGCCGCTTTCCAGGTAGCAGTAACGTGAGAGAGAAGAATCTCCTCCGGGAAGAGCTCCTCCAGCTCGCTGGCTAACTCCGAGCGTTTTACATCAAGATAAGGCAGGAGCGATTCCCTCAGGCTGGAAAACAGCAGATTTGGCATTAATAGATGGTGTATAGTAAACTACAAATGTCACACGGCAGTAGCGTGTCCCTAAGCATACTCAGGATACAGTGGTTTAACACGTGTATTTTGTACTGAGGAGGATCTAACAGCCTGTCATGTCAGAGAACCCAGCAACGGCAGGCTGCAGGTCAGGACCAAGCTGTGTGCATTGATCCAAGTGCCTGCAGAAGGGCTTGGGTTTGGTGGTCATGAGCAGCAGCTCCTGGTGGATTCCAGCAGCGCTCCCAAAACACCTCGTGTAAAATAAGGAAGTCATCCATACCAGAAACAGGCTGCATGGCTCAGACCCAGCTGGATGCTCTCCATGGGGGTGTCAGGCAGGGCAGTTATTTGCCAAGGGAACCATTTCCATCATGTGCATTTTCAGAGCCAGGGCAGCCTAAGTTAACAACTGTGGTGCATTTGGGCTACACAACTCTTACCTCCACTTGGGTCTGAATTCATCCACAGCTTGGATGTGTCTCAGCTTCAAGACTATCATTTCATGGAGTTCCTGCAGGAAGGTTTCCAGCCTGGAGTTTACAAGGAAGTTGGTGAGGAGCTTGAAGGTCTCTGGGCTGAGCTCTTCTTTGTAGACAGCATTGATGTCCGCAAAAGGGTCCTAAAAATGCAGTTAGGGAATAAAAGCAAACCAAACACACACATTTGAGCAACTTTGGTTGGAGGAGAGGAAAAAGCTGATGAGACAGTTAAGGTTCTGAGGGTGCCTTACCCTTCTGAGGCGCAGAAGCTGCTCAGATTTGTGGGTAGAGAGAAGCTGCCACAGGGCTATGTTGTGCTTTAGGTGGCATTGTCTGAGGGCCTGAAAGAAAAAACACATCTATGGAGTGACCCTGGGTGTAAAGGATGTATTTAGGAACCTGGCCACATCCTGCCCTGCCCATGCAGGTCAAAGCTGCAGCAGAGCAACAAGGCAGGTGGAGGGAGCTCGCTGAGCCCTTTTCACCCAGGTCTGCAGTAGGCTTTTCTCCCTCTTCCCCCTTTTGCCTTCAATAATCCATTTTTTTTTGGTATCATGAAAGGGAGTGGGAAAGTGATTTGGCTCTGTCATGACATGGTGCCTTTGGCCCTTATCAGTCGAGGGCCTCTTCACACATCATTAGTGGATAAAACCTTGTCCTGTCACCACTTCTGAGAGGTAGAGGGATATTTTCAATCCAGTGACCAGTGTCACTGGAAGCTGACTCATAATTGAAAGTTCTCCCTTTTCTCAGTTTTAGCATTGCAGCGTTATGCTAACACTCAACTGAGAATTCCCCTTCCTGGTGCTGACAGAAGAACTTGGATCTGCAGAGAAGTTTGACCTTCTGCACATCCTGCACCTGACCCTTCTGTAGGGTTCTGCAAGAACCTGCTGAGCACCACAAACTGTTAGATGCTCCCACTGGTTGCAGGGGAAGTGAAAATTGTTTCCTCCCTGATGTTGAATACAGTGGCGAGGGAATTCTATCACCTTTTCAGGCTGAACTTGTGCTGGGCTTAGAGATCAGACTGGCTGGATTTTATCCCATAAGAATAAGAGCTTTGCTCTCAGGACTCACCTGCAGTACATGAGGGTTTGTCTGGTCACCCATGTGCAGAACTTTCTCAATGTAGTCAGTCAAAAGCATTTCTGGATCCTCTCCAGCCATGGCCAGGAATCCCAGAGTAATCTCAGTGACAGACAGAGCATCACAGACATCACTGTAAGACTGTAGTTCCCCACTGATCATGTTCATCACAGAACTGGGGAGAGCGCTCTGAAAACCATAAAGTCAAAGCAGTTGCCAGCATTAGTTTGAAGGCAATCCTTATTGCTGCTCAAGTTGCTAAAGCCATGGAAGATGGCAGAGCCCCTGATTTAGGAAACTGATAGTGCTTAAGTGTATCCCCTTCTTTCTTAAATCCTGACTAACAGAGGGCAGCCATTCAAGGGATGGTGAGAGATTAGTAGACCAGCCTTCAGATGAACAAGGCATGACAGAGGACAAACCTAACATTTCTTGGGACATCAGGGATCATGTGCTTGCCCCATGTCCTCCAGTGCAGAAACCCACCTGATCCACCTTATTCCTGACATCATTAAAGAGCTGTTCGTAATTCCGATCACATCTGTACACGAGGGTGGGTATTCCCTGTCAGGAGAGAAACACACAGCTGTAAAGCTTTGCTTGCCCTGCTACCGTGCATGCCCAGCTGCAGCAAACACTGCAGGGCTCCAGCAGCAGCCGAGAAGGTGCCTGCAGGAAGCATAGCTAAGCTGCCTTGTCCTACCGTTAGGGTGATGAGTGGCTTCCCCTGCAGGAACTTGCTGATGACTTGCTGCTGGATCTTCTCCAAATCAAAGTCCTGCAATGTCTCCCCTCCCTTCTCCATGCTGTACTGGCAGTTGGACAGGATCAGAGGAATCAGGTCTTTCTCAACCTCGTAACTGATCAAGTGCAGGTCAGCCACTTCTGAAGGACTGATCAAGTACCTGCGGAAGAGAAAACAGCCTCCATTTAGAGCAAGAAGCCTTTATGAGGCAGGAAAAGCTGACTGTGCTGTAGCAGGTAATACAACAGAGCCCCCCCCAAATGCCTAGCAACATACCTATCATCTTCCTTGATGTGCTTGTTCACTGAGTGGATGAAGTCATTGTGCAGACTAATGAGGTAACTGGTTAACGCCGTGGAGCAGAGGCCCAGTCCCCGTCGACGTGGCAGAAGGACCTCAAACTGGCTGTCCAGGGTCAGGTCAGCGTCACAGTAGCCTTTAGGAAGCTTAATTTCCCCTGAAATAAAAGGCAGAGAAGACTGCTTGAGGTGGCCCAGAGCCAGCCCACGGTGAGCAAGCCTCTCCTGAGCTGGCCCACGTCAGGGAAAGTACAGAACTTGAGCACAGCAGCGCTCTTTCCCTTATAGATAAGCACTAAAGGGAACAAGTTCAGGTGAGTCTTTTATAGGAGGGAAACAAATTCTTCCCTCTGCACCCAGCTCTTCCCAAACCTTTAATGGGCAGGGTCAGTTCTGAGCATACGTCTCAGCATTGTTGATGGAAGGAACTTGAACTGGTGAAGAGTAGAGGAGCACTGTTAAACAGCTGGGAGGTCCTTGTTCCTATCACCCTCAAAACAATGCTGGGAAAGAAGAGGACTCACCATTGGTGTCCAGTGAGCTTCTCAGCTTGTTCCAGACAGACAGAAACACATTCACCCTCCTCTGTAACAGTTCCCTCATCACATCTGAGGAGTAACACAAAGATGTACTTAAGTATAACAGAAAGATGTATTCAAGTACAACTGAAGGAGTTACCACAAAACATCTGCACGCTGCTCATGAATGGAAGGACATCTCTTGCACCTTTAGGCAGGCCCTACTCTAGGGCAGAGCTTAAAAAGTTAAAGAAACCCACTGCTGCACTGAGGGATTTATCTTGCCTATCTCTGAGCAGAGTCTCCTCTGTCCCTTGTGAACAGTCTTCCTGTGCTAACTGTCTTTAAAGTCACCTGATGACTTTCCAAGTTTAATTCCAGGGTTAAGGTTTCCCCGTCATAAAAAAGGAAAAGGAGGGGTTAAGATTGCAGCTCCAGGGAACTTTTCACCTTTGTTTCCATCTGGACTATCCAGTGCGTTTTGCCTCCCCAATTAGAGTTTTGGCAGAGTCTTCTCACCTGAGAGGGGTTCGTTGAGGAAGTCTCTGATGGAGCCGTGTTTGACATCGGCAGTGTTCTGAAATCGCCTCACCAAGTCTCTCTGCAGAGCCAGAATCTCTGGTAAGAATTTAACCAGCCTCAGCTCTGTTTCCTAGAAGAGGAAAGGGGGCCTGTGATGAAGCTTGTTCCCGGGTGAACCAGGCTTGAATACTTCTCCTGGAATTACTTTTGAAATATTTGTAATAAAAGCTATTTTACATGTGCAGTTCTCAAGATTAAAGTTATGAGGATAGCGACTGTGTAATCAAACGGTGGCTTAGTCCTGGGTAAGGCTGTAGAGACAACCAGCCTGAGCAGGGTTGGACCAGATAACCTCCAGAGGTCCCTTCCAGCCACAACCAGTCTGGTCCTGTGAGCTGATCTCTGACCCTTGCGGCCTCATCCCTGTGTCGCACCCACCTTCTGCAGGAACTTCCAAAGGAGAGGGACACTGTCCTTGGCATTCTTTTGCTGGACTACATGGCCCAGGTTCTCCACTGAAATCCTCTTTCGGCAGCTCCACATCTTGGAGTGATGTACGTGACTGTCCCTTGGCAGCTGGGACAGGACAGTGGCTGGGTCACCATACACAACTTTCACTACTGGATTGGAAGAAATTCTCTCGTCCTCTTGTATTTGTCTGTTTAACTTCAGAAGTTTTTTATCCAAATCCTGCATTTAAAAAACCCAACCAAAGAATGAGATCAGAGCTGGCAGTGTCCTGCCACACCAAACCGCTTGATGAGCCATTTACCCAAGTGTGTCAGAGCAGAAGATGAGCTCCCAGGGATCACTTGTAAAACATACTGCAGGACAGTGTAATAAATAATAATAAAATAAATATTATAAAATTAATATTAAATATAATAATAATCAAATAAATAAAAATAATAATAAAGTTATTCTTTGTTTTCCAGCTCCTCCAGCTCACAGGGTTTCCATTCTTGAGATGAAGGGAACAAAAGGCAGACAGGATTCATTTGCAGTAACCGTATGCTCACCCGGACAAGTACTTTCAACAGCTCTAGTCTCACATACTCATTTCCACAAGTAAAATAAAGTTGGCTGAGGCTCCCAGATGAAAGCTAACCTGCAGCTATGTCACAGATGGCTTGGCTTTAGGAATAGCTGGGTGAAAAGTACAGCACAGATACTGCAGCAGGTCAGATTTCCAGTAAGTGGACTTTAAACTGCACAGCTACTTAAGTTTGATACAGAAGATTTCTCACCTCCAATTCAGGAACAATAACTGTTTTTGCCACAATCTTTTCCCATGTGTTTCTGTTCTCCTTGGTGGGGAGCACATCAAACTGAACTGGCCCTGCAACAGGAATATTTCATCTCTTACAACTGCAACATTTTAGTTTAAAGTACATATTCTCTAAGCTTCCAGATGTGACATCCTTGCAAGTTAGCATCATGAAGCTAAGATCAATTAGGGAGGTCCTACGACCTAACTGGCTTGGTCTAACTGGACATTGTCATCCAAAACAGCCCACACTGATCTCAGGTTTTCAGCAGCTTCAGTCCAGTCCTTCCTTTGAAGGACAAGGACATTTACACCAGTCATTCATAACCCCAGAAAGGTTGAACAAGTTGTCCAAGGTCAGATCATGATCAATGACAGACCAAGGGACAGAGCTCAGAATACTGATTCATGCTGTCACATGCTAAAAATATGGCTATTGCATATAAATCCCTGTATGACACAATGAGTCAATGACTGATTTGAGTAGCACCTCTGCTGGTGAGCTGAAAGCTCTGTCAACACAACATGAGGTTATTTATGCAATAATTCCTTTCCAGAATTATGCACCAAACCTTGCAAACCCCACGTACTCGACTGAAGAAGTGAACAGCCAAACATTCTTCACTCCCTACACTGAGAAACAAGCCTCAATTTTGTGGATCTTCCTCATCAGTTCAGCTACTGTCCCTTGGCAAAGCAGCCAAATAACTGGTGCCCTTTGAGTGCTGACACAGCCTGCAGCTTGTCGTATGGCAGGTACCCTTACACTGGCCTGGGTGCTGATGGGGGTCCTTGAGAAGCCTGCTGAGGACAAGGTGAAAGATGTTGATAGTCTCATCCACACTCTTCCCCAGGATCTTTGTCAGCTGTGCCAGGTCCTCCTGAATGTGCTGCTGCAGGAAACTCACAGAGTTGTCCACTGGTGGCTTGATAATGTTCTGCAGTGACTGAAGAGCCAGAAAAGGCAAGAATGAGCATCACCGATAACATCCAGTTCAAGCACAAGCTATGCAGAACTACAGTGTCACCAGAGAGTCAACTCTGTCCTATACAATTCCTACCACTTGAATAGAGGCAGGGTGTGTATATGCATTTCCATGCATGGAAGTGCATGAAGGAACCAAAATCACTGCAGGGCAAGGAGGGAAGTGAATCTGGGGTCTTGCATCTTGAAAGACTGCCCCAGTTACTTGGCAATACAATGAAAGGGACCTGCACCATTCAAAGGTTTCATTACATTCTATGTAGCCACTTGGCACTATGATGGGAAGGTACCTCAGGATCTTTCGTGGCTCCCAGGAACATTGCCAGATGTGTGATCAAACGCATCAGGGCATAGACAACTGGGGACATGTCCCGGTCAGACACTCCTGTTGTTTTTCTGTGTTGTACATCTCCAAGGATGTGGCCAGTCTGAGTTCTGTCTTCATTACTCCTGTTGGAAACCGTATGTATAGGGATTTTTGCCTTGACAAAGCAAACATGAGATGTCTTTTTACCCAGCAATGTCTATTTGACCGGTAGCATCTCTGAATGCCACAAAAGCTGCCAATTGAAAGTGCTACAGGGGAATGAGGACTTGCAGTAAGTTTTGTACAGAAACAAGCCAATTTATTTGGTTTTGCCAGCTCATTACTCTTGCTTGGACATCTCTTCCTAAGAGGCAACCTCTTCCTAAGGGCAACATCCAGCCCTGCAGGGCAAGATTAGGCAACTCCATGCTGGGCAGATAAGAAACCACTGCTGCTAGAATTAGTACCTTCAGCATTCTTCCACAAGGGCTGTAAGTGCTTCCCCAGAGAATCAAGGAGCAGGGAGCACAAGCTATAGTTACTGGAGCTCTGGAAGGGGTTCCTCAGTCATGTTGAGCCATTCCAGAAAAGGTTGCCCATTACTGCATGCTGGTGTAGAACCACAAACTGTATCAGCCTGGACAAGCAGGGAGATGGAAAACTAAACCAGCAGCTTGACAAGATCTTATGTTAAAGCAGTTTCTGTAGGGTCACAGTTGCACCAGCACTCCTAACAGCTGAGCCTCTTCCCCCTCAGAAGCCAGTGTCTGAGCTAATGGGGGAATCCCATGTGCCACCTTCCAGAGAGCAGCATGAAGTGGTTGGTACCTTTTGCCTTGCAAGCATGAGAGGCAAGTACTGCATCACTTAGCATTGGAAAGGGAAAGGAATCAAAAGCATACTGGAATTCCTGGAAGCCTGGCAGTGGTTTGTGCCTTTCCCCTCCAACTTGGACACCGCACTCGACACAACGGCTGGTTTCCATGGGGAGCCCACACTAGCAAAAAGCAAAAGAAGAGCACTCAATTCCAGGGCAGGAGCCCCTCCAGCACAGACAGAACAGACACGGGGCGCAGGAGCTCTGCCTCTTGTTTCCTGGAGCTATGGTATGAGCTGTGCTAGAGCGATTGTGAATTTTACAATGGCAAAATGCTCAATACAGAGCTCAGCACATGAACCACTGTGCAATAGAACATTAAGCATTAAACCCATAAACAAACTTAGTTGTTGCAAATGATGCCTGCTTAACCTCCCCCACCCAGTCCCAAATTCTTACCTCTCCTACAGTGCAAGGGTGGCCTTTTGGACATCCTATCAAGAGAAAGAAACAGGGCAGGATTATAAGCCAGACATTTATAAAGCCCCCATTACTCCCTTTTGTAGAGACCATCCTTTTGGAGCAATTAATCTGCTTCAAGATCTAATCAAAAGCACTGACTGTTCAAAGCTTTAAGCAGTGATAGGGCTCCCACAGGAACACAAGGAATTTTTCAGTGCTTCTCCTTGAAAAACACGGAATGGAAGCCTGCAAGATTCTACTGCTGAGTACCAATGGGCTGGTAAACATGAATGCTCCCTCCCCAGATTCCAGGTCTGCAGTAGGATCCTACTGCAGAAAGCAGGGAACTGAAAGCTGGCCAGGAAGGTGGCCGAGAGCTCCTCTTCTGCTCACGCTGCTTTACCCTTGCCAGAAGTAACAGGGCAGCTCCTCTGCACTCTCAAACTTCACAAACAGCTCCAAGCTTGAGACTACACAGGAGCTCAGGGCCCTTTGGTTCACTGCCCACATAAACCATAGCTACAAACAGTACTTCATGAGGGATGACTCATGCTGAAGAGTGTCTGTCCTCACGTTTGGAGCAGTTTCATTCAGAACCAAGGATTATCCTTGAGTCTCTTTCAGAGCCAGTCAGGAGCACTTACTATACCAGCGCAGATCAGCCAATCCTTCCCAGGCCCTCGCCTGAACCGTGATATCTTCGGGCATTGTAGGCAGAAAAGAGTGCTAAAGGAGGAAAAAGGAAACCAGGTGGCACATGAATACACAGACCAGTTGCTCCCTGGAGCCGTACCTTACTGGCTCTTTATTTGCAATGGGGACATCTGAGAGCAGAGCTCATGCAGATGATGCACAGGCACATTTTCAAGTTCTGCCTTTGAAAATCCACTCTTAAGAGCTGTCAGGATTGTTCAGGTCTGAAAGTGCTCTTCTCTAGACATCCTAAACTGGACCCCTCTTGGGGTGGCCTGATGTACCTTGCTGTGTACCAGCATGTTTCCTTACACCACGGATAGCCAGGAGAAGTAGGGGTGGAGGGATCTGCTGCTCCACTCAGCCTAGGGCTCCAGGAGCCATTACAGAGCACACAGGTCTCCCCAGTATGACCCACCAGCTGCTTTCAGGCTTACTCAAATGCCAGCAAAAGTATTTGCCTGACTGCTCAGGATGCAGAGGTGCCTTCAAAAGGTACCAGTCCAGAGCCTGTGGCTGTGCTAAATAATCCCAGCAACACTGAAACAATCACACACTGGTAAATCACAGCTAAATCAACAAGTTGATGCACTTGATGTTGACAAAGGCTAGGCTATAGAGGGTCCAGCAGGTACATGAAAGATCTTGCAAGGTGCTGAATTGCCATCCAAGTCCAACCTCTACCTGCATGGTGTGCGGGTGGAAAGCCAGATTCCTCAGGGGCCCCAGGACGGGGTTCCTCCCGCAGAGCAGGACCGCTGCGGCGTGAACAGCCATTTCAGTCAGGGCCCCGTGGTGGCTGAAGCTCTGAGGGGTCACTCTCAGAGATGGCAGCGCATTCATCACAAGAGAAGATGCAAAGTCCTGCACGTCAGCAGAGTTCAGGAGCTGGGAGCTCTGGATGAAGTCACTCATCGCAGCTGTTTGCTGAGAGCACATATTTGAAACCATTAAAATCAGCCTGATGTTGCTCACGAAACTATCAGCTGCTTCCTGGCTGCATTGCCCCTGCTGCCACCCATTTCAGTCTGCTCAGATCAGCACATAACCATAGTTAGGGCAGAAGAACAAAAGGCTTTTCTACCAGTTATTCAAATCTCATTCCTCCCATCAATGAAGCAATGCTTGTTGCAAGCCTCCAAAGTGAAGGACCTCACCTGCTGTTTGGGATGAAGCCTGGAGTCACTAATGCCATACAGGGCAGTGACCTCTCTGAAAATAGCCAGGAGCAGATGGGCAGACTGTATGGCCGGGGAGCTGCTGGATGCCTAGGAAAGAAGAACGCATGAGATGGCAGAGAACAGGCTGTGGCTGTCACAGCTAAAGATACTGGGTATGCTCTGGTAAACCCTCCCCACAAATCAAATGGAAGAGCACAGGAATGGCTGTTCAGACTGAAATCTGACAGGAGGGGTTTACATCAGAAACCTCTCAAGCGTTTTATTCTTCTAACTCCCAGTCAGAACTGCAGTCTTAATAGGCAGCAACCTGTACATGCCTTCCTGCAAACCAAACCAAAAGTGAAAACGTAAATCACAGCCAGTGTGCAATAGGTGGTATGGAAACATTCCTAGTCCTTTGTTCGCAAGCTTCTTTTCTTACACAAAATACCCATTGGAGAAAGGTTACAGTCACACAGAGATCAATCACCTGCTTGAGTTCTGCATGCCAAGACAAAGCTAGGCAGCTATGGGCAGGCAGGGAGGGGGCATAAAGCTTCTCTTACTATCTGCCTACTGTCCTATCAGTTGGCTACAAGGTGCCCGTGCTGCTCGCTGTAAAACCACCCTCTGTGATAGATCACAAGGGGAGGAAAGCAAGGAATAACTCACAGAAATAACCTCAGTTACCTATGCTAGAACACAGGTGAGAAAGCAAAGCAAATGTGTGTGCATCTGCCAGCATAAACCAGAGTAAAGCAAAAGCAACCCAGCTGTCTCCACTGGAAGAGACACTGCCAACAGGAACACAAAGTCAAACACTGGCCATCCAGCTCCCACAAGGTTTGTGGTGAGGAGCATGTGTCCTACCTTCCCAGCCTCTAGAAGCCTCTCAGTCTTACACTCGATCATGGCTTTCCCCACAGCATCACGCAGGACCCTGTAACTCTCGCCGCATGCCAGGTAGCGATCGATGTGATGAGACTGACTGTTCTGCACCTACAAGGGGACAAGCCCACAGACATTATTGTGAACATTAACCACTTGTCCATTAAAGTGCTGTGGACATTAACCAGCCCTTGGAGAAGACAGAATCTCCTCTTCCTCCTGAGAACTGTGGTGTTTCAGCCTTTGCAAAGAGGCAGCAGGCATGGCAACCCAAATGCTGCCCTAAGAAACTCCATTCAGAGTGAGCGTAAGTCACCTTCGCTCCCACTGTGGTGCGATCCCCAGGAGCCATGCAACACCCCAAAAGCAGCACAAAGTGAAGAGCAGGAGATGACCAGAGCCATCTCCAAGGAGACACCTTTACCTGCTGCAGAATTTCCACTGGGAACACCCACTTATACTGTGCCTCTGTGGCAAGCTTCTGAGCAAATTCCATCCCGTAGTGACTAGCAACCTTCCGGACGAGGTAAATACAATGCCAGTCGTTCTTGGCGAGGCTGCAGAACACCCTCACGTTTGCCAGATAACGCTGCTTCTCCTCTACCTGCTCTTGCTCTGGAAAGAGAGGAGAGAAAAAAGGAGGCAAAACTGCATCCTACCTTGTAAAACTTCTGTCGGCAGCAGCTGCAGCACCAAGCCCATCCTACTGGTACTAAATACACAGGAGAACTTGAGAGCCCTCTCTTCCTCTTAGGCTTGTCTAGAGCGTTTCCTCATCCGGATTTCAGTCTTTGATGGAGGGTGACACTCTGCTTCCATTTCCTTCCCTCAAGGATGAGTTTTCCCATTTACTGGTAGCTCATTCTCAGAACTCTTCTATCTTGCTCAAGTATGGCTTTCCATTGTCTCAGCTGCCAAGGTGATGGTGCTCACTAAGAACAATCTCCTGGGCTGTATTTCGCTAGCCCGACATCCTCAGTGCAAGGGCTGAACACTGCAGTCCTTGGAACTAGTTATGTGACTGCACTTCAGTGCTTCACAAACTGTGTATCTGAGACTCTCCAACACTCTTCTCCTTTACTGGGTCAGCAAATCAGCTCAAAACTTCTGTTACTTACTTTTAAGTATCTCCTCATCATATTTAGCTGCTCATACAAACTCATACAAACCGATAAGCTTTACAGTGTCACGTGTCTGAGCATCAGTTGTGCTTTATCCATTTATTCATTAAAGTTCAGCTGGGTTGGCTCTAAATGAAATTTCACTGTTAGCATCTGGACGATAAACCAAGCCTTCCAAAGACACAGCTGCTATGTAACTACACCCCAGGGGTCACCAGCACAGCCTTGCATGTTCTAGAGCACTTCTAATGCATGGTAAAGAGAACCAATAATGCCTGACACTTCTAATGAAAGAAAAGGAGGAGAAAACTGATGCACCTGCCCTCAGCCATACATCCAAACAAGTTCTAGCACAGCACAGGTGCATTGGCCACATCCAGCCCATCTCCCACAGTGACTTTGCTCTGGATACAGCATTTCTATTTGATAGCAGAACAGACTTACCTCTGGGCTCATGCAAGTCAAAGAGCAGCTCTGCGGCCTTGCTCAGGTACAGGCGAACCTTGGCTACTGCCTGTAGATATTCAACAGATGATTCCTGAGGCGTTTCTTGACTGTTCCTTGGGAGGTAGTTCTCTGGAAAGCCTCCATCTCCAGGCAGAGAGTTTATGTGCTCATATCCAAGGCTGCCCTCAGACTTCTCGCACATGGCATCCTAAAGATGGGCCAGAACATCGCATGAGTGGCAGAACCGCTTAAATCTGATGTCCTGTGCATTGGTACTTTACCTCTCCAATGCATCCAGACTGCAATAAACACATTAAACTTTTATACCTCGCAGCACTCACCACCCCAATGCCATTAGTTACCCCCTGTGATCTCTCCAGTGCTTACCCTAAATCTTTGCCACATCAAACACCATTGCCAGCAATGCACCAAGCTTTCCCATATTTCCTGAGCATGTAGATGAGCAGGAGTTATGAGCATGCTGCCTGGCCACACGCATGCTGAAACACACATCACACGTTCCAAGATGCCAAGCTCTAGCTGACTTACCCTCAGCAAGAATCCAGACTTTGATCTTATCTACAAAGTCACCATTGTAATGCAGACTGCAAGAAATGAAACCTCTGCCCTGCTGTCAGGTTTGCTTAAAGTTGTCCATAGGACAAGGGAGGAAAGGGAACAATCCAAACAGCATCATAACCTACAGCTCTGCAAGCAAACAGTGCCTGTGAAAACAAGTAGCCCAGTAGCAGACTACTGCAATTAGAAATCCCCCTGCTCTCTGCACTTCTGTGCTGGAGTTTGACTCTCATCAGGCCTCTCTCAACATTTACATACCAGCCCAAGGTGTCCAAGAGAAAGGAGGATTGCTGTAATGCTGCAGGCACACAAACCTTCCCCCGAAAAGCAAGGCCAGTTACTGGAGAGCGAGGGATTTGATACAAGCTTCCTTTAGGGCTTTCTAGCCGGGCAGCTGGTTGTGTGCACAAGAAACCCAGGTAAAACTGTGGAAGAGTTTCTTTTCTTGGCCTTTTTCCTTCCCCTGCCCCACTTTCACTCCCAGCTCTTCCCCACCCAGCTCTTACCTCCAAGCAGTTGACAAAAAGCAAGTAGAGTTCTTTCTTATCATTTTCCTCTAGGAGCTCATCGTGCTCTACCCGGGACAGGTAGTGCTGCACATCATTTTTCACTTCTTTGAAGCTACAGGAGACAGAAACACTCCCTTACCACAACTGAAACACTGACAACCAGGACTTGTGTCCTAAAGCATGCCCAAACTACCGGTTGTGTCCATGTGACAAGCGCGGGTCACTCTGGATCCACCTGGAAGCTGGAAAAGCAGTTGTGCCATGTTTTGCCAGGTGTCATCTCGCTTCACAGTCTGGGCTGCGCTCTTACTCTCAACAACACTGAATTAGCATCTCTAGGGCATAAATCATCTGATCTATTTTAAGCATCTGAATCAGGAGCTAATCACACTTGAGAAATCACTTCCTGTGCACTGACTGCAAAGGGAGGCTGGAAGAGCTATTGTGAATGGAGAGGTCCGTGTGAGCATACAGAAGATCATTCTTGATTAAAAGCCTGTGGATGAGTATCGCTTTGCTGATCTAGAGCACATCAGTTAGTCAGCTACCTCTGCGTCACCCAAGCCATCCACATTCGGTGTAAGTTCAGGTACACCTCGGCACCGACTGGTCAGATACTTCAACACAAGCTACATGCAAGCCAGCCAAGCTGCATGATTAATAAAAGGCACAGGATGAATTCCACCTGTGATGATTCAAATTCAGTGAACAACATGGCAGGGAGGGGAGCAGTGAGATTGGTTTGATGAGCCCATGAAGAACAAAGCTGAGCCGCTCCCTAATGGAACAGCCTGACTGTGCTCACCTGTACTTCAAGAGGAGCTTCAGCATCACTGAGCGGATGATGGGAGTTTCATCCACTTCTTCATTAAATGGGGACAGAAGCTTTGTGTGGACAGTAGGGTGATCTGTGGAGGTAGGAAGGGACACGTCTGGCAGGTGAGAGGAAGCAGCAAGAGAATGAGCTCCATGAGGCTGAGCAGCGGGAAGGGGGGAGCTCACCTGAACCTGCCAGGACCCTTCTGTGAACAAAAAGCAGATTGAGGAGCTCTTGGATCACCTCTGCCTCAGGGGGTTCATTGTCCCTGAAGCACATGGTAGTGACCACATCAATGAAGAAGTTATTGCATCTCTGCCGGAACTGGGCATTTCTTGCTATGGCTTCCCTAGGGGAAGGGGAAAAAGCTTGAGGACAATGCTCAAATACAGAACCACTTAAGTAATGGATAAAGCAGAGCAGACAGGCAAGAATCACCAAGGTGAGATGCTTTTCCAGCTTTCCAAAAGGCTGGATTTGTGCAAGGCTTCAGCAGTACTGTCTGCAAAGGCTGTCTTGACACAGTAAACAGAACACAGAGCAGGGCTCCCTCCACCCATTCCGCTCATGCTGACTGCTTCAGGGTAGCAAATCCGAATATGCTCACACCACCAGCCCCACTGCAATGCTTCCACCTTGGAGAGGAAGTACCTGAGCTCCTTGAAGACGCTTAAATCAACCTCCTCTATGGCAGCTCTGCAGTATGGACAATTCATCTGTGCTGGTACCAGCCACATCTTGATGCACTTCTGGCAGAACAAGTGGTTGCAGGGCAGGCAGACGGGGTCCTTCAGCTCTCCGAAGCAGATGAGGCAGGACTTCAGATCGCAACTGTAATCCAGAAACAGCAATGAACACAATTGCTTCAATGTTGTCTTAGCAAAAGCCTTTAATAAGATGTTCATCTGCAGCTAAACCACAAGGAGGTAATGTAAGACCAGCTGGTTAACTGCTTAGCCTCAGGGTGCAGAATAAAAAGGAAGTTATTACTCTTCACTTGGCTTTCATTCCATTGTATGCAGCACTGGTTCACATCCAGAAATATGCTACAACACTGGCAATAGTCCTACTGGCCACTTGACTTGTCTCAATGTCATTACCTGTAAAGCCCATTGCTGACATCTTCCTTACACTGGCACAGCACTCTCATCACTGCCACAAAAGTTGCATGGGTTTTCATGTCTGAATCGTGCTGAAAGCACTGCAGAGGAAAAGGAGAAAGCTGAATGAGTCAGCTCTAACCCCAGAGACAGCAATCCACACCATCAGCAGACGCAGGCAGGGAAGAGGTGAAATCCCAGCTTTGCTGACCTCGGCAAGAAGCAAAGTGTATTTTTTCACTAACTCCTCAAGCCCTGGTACCAGAGCATTGATGCCAAGCAGCACGTGTTCCACAAAGAGAGACATGCACAAAACCCGGTTCCAGCAGA
This sequence comes from Agapornis roseicollis, assembly GCA_002631895.1. Taxonomy (NCBI): domain Eukaryota; kingdom Metazoa; phylum Chordata; class Aves; order Psittaciformes; family Psittacidae; genus Agapornis; species Agapornis roseicollis. Next base: position 37,841 of record NDXB01004626.1, read on the forward strand.
CTCTGTGGGAAGGAAAGTGTGGTATCAGAAAAGACAATAATGAACTATGAGCATGAATGGAAGTGCAGTGTGAAGCCACTCTAACGATCTCCCTGCTTTTCATGCTCACCACTACAGCACTTGTGCAATTCTTATGCAGCCTCTTGCTTTGCCCTCTGGTTATCAGCCCTGGCTTCTTATCAAGGACAAAGCACATAACAGCACCCAACACAGTGAGCTGGTGGCACAGGAGCTGGTCCTGTCGTCAGCACTGCAGCAGAGCCAGGACCACTGCAAGGACCTTCCCACAGCTCTAACTTCTACATCAAGGAAGTACTTAAAAATGATCACAATTAACTAAATTCTCTGAATTTTGCTTAAACAAGGTTTAGTTTATGAGAAGCTGGGAGAGCTCCTGGGCCTTGTCTTCCAAGAGATGTGGTTCCATCTCTTGGAGTCGTAATGCAGAGAGGATGAAGTGGGGAGACTTTGCTGGTTAACAGGAACCTAAGGAGAGCTTTAGCTGACCCTTGAACCCAGCAGGAAGGCACTGGATAATGCTGCCACATTTAGAGGGAGAAGCTACATGAGATGAGGAAAAAAAGCTCTGGCTCTTGATGCTTGCTCTGTAACTGGGCCTTGCAGGAGCCTGCAAAGGTTTGCAAAGTCTTTGTGTGAGAAAAGCAGCCCCAGAGCAGCTTTCAGCCTGTACTAACAGCAAGGCAAAAGATGAAGAGTGTGGGCAGATGTGTGGTACATACTCAAGTTCCTTCAGCAGCTCATGGCACTGACTCCCACTCCTCTGCAAACCCTTCTCTTTACACAGAAACTCAATGGGCATACGGAGATTCTTCACTTTCTGCAGCCAAGTCTCAGGGGGGTCTGTCTGCACTCGACTCTGCAGCTCTTCAGCACATACCATCGCAGCGAACACATCCAGAACCTGGACACACACAGCGGCAAGCATAACACAACAGTCGCATTCCAGAGTTACTTACGAGCCTTGGGCTCTCAGCCTGGCTTGCTGCAGCCTGTGTTCTACTGAATAACCTTCTACTTGATTATTGTAAGGGCAAGCTGTTTCAAAGTCTGCTCCTAACAGTGAGAACATAGCAGATTATTCCTGATACCAAGGATCCTGACTGAGCTTGTGCTCCCCACTTTCCTGTTCCCGAAACCAAAAGGAGACTGAACACGAGATAAAATTCATTGGATAGAGGTCCCTGCTAATGCTGAGCATCACAATATGCTTCATAGTGACTCTACCATCTCTGAATGTGGTCTTCCGTGTCCTTCCTGGATATCAAGGTAGGGAACCACACAGGGATGTACAGCCAGGATCCTGGCTAGGTTCTGCAGGCGGCTCTTGAACCAATTGTATCCCAGGTGGACCCAAGGCAAGGCCAGCTCCATCTCCTCTCTCATGGGAGATGCTGCCTTCAGTTCCTCTACACAGGATAAGAAGGCATTCTGCAGGCACTGCAAGTGTAGAGCAAAGTCAAAATTAAAAGAGATCCTTTTGTACCAAAAATCCCAGCAAAGTTCTCTGAAAGACAAGAACCAGGACTTCACACAGCCTGAAACGTGTCCATTTATACAGGTGCCCCCATGGAAGTGCTTGTCTGAGTAAGGTCTCAGCAGTTTCAGCAGCCATTCCCACACTGACCTGCAGCTCCTTTGCAGAGGACACACCAATGGTCAAGGCAATGAAGTCAGAGGCGTAACACTGGAAGAGCATCTCCTGATCTTTCTCAGGCAGAGCAGAAAGAAATTTTCCCAGTGCCGTTTTCTGGAAGATATCCACAAACTTCTCCGCGTGGTCTGGAAAACGGGATGCAGAGAAAAGCTGAATGCTCGGAGGAGACTGGCTTTGACACAGCTTCTGTCTGACACCTCATTAATCGCTGCTGCACGCAGCACTCCCCCCATTCACAGCACTAACTGGGATGTGAGGCCAGGCCTCCCCAGCGCAGGCACCAGTGTTGTATTTATGGCATCTCACCTTGTCATTAACTCTTGGCATTTCCACAAAGGCACACAACAGATGTGAGAAAGGCCAATAGTGAGAAGCACAAAGGAAAACTGGCTCATATCAGCACAGAGATATTGAAGGTGACTCCAGGGTGGCAGAAAGGAAGAGGCATGGTAGTGACAAACCAGAGGTTACAGGGCAGGTGGATGGAGATGCTCTGTGTCATGAGCTCAAGCCAGGGTCTCACCTTCAGTGTTTTGAATGTATTGAGCTTCCAACCACATCTCATCCAAGTACTCCTTTATCCTCCAGCTGAAGGGCATCTTATTCCCAGCATCAGCAGACACCACCATGTTGTTCTGCACCAGAATTATCTCTGGCTGAGAGCTAGGAAATTAAAAGGTCATTAATGCTCTGGGCTTCTGCCTGGAAAACACATTCAGACAGCAGAGGCAGGAAGCTGCAGAAAGCAAGAAATTAGCCCTGAAAGGGGACAAAGGAAGGGGAAAGAACTGAAGGACTCATTAATACAGCTCATCCTGCCAGCTTCGCAGCATTAGGATTTAGTAGGCTTTCCCTGGCCAAAGGGCTGTAGTGGCAGGACATGGGCACCCCAGGCCTGGGTAAGAAGTGTGAGCATGCCACAAGCCAGAGAGCAAAGTCCAGTACTGGGGACAAGGTAGGAAGAAGACTTCTGAAGGCACCAAGAACTGCCCTTCAGCACAGCACAGGCACCAGCAGTGGATTTAACACCAGTGCTGGTGTTAAACCCAGGCCTCTCCAGGGGCTCACCTGTTCTTGCCCACCCCAAAAGGGACTGTCAGGAGTTTGGTATCACTGAAGATGAACATCCACAGCTTTGTCACCCATTCAGCAGCCGGCCTCACCAGCAGCTCCAGGTTGCCATTCCTGTCTATGACAGCAATCAGGAGAGCCAGGATGGGAGTGATGACATTCTGGACTCGCTTCCACAAGGTGTGCCTTTGGGAGTAGAAAGAGACCAAAAAACCCAGAGGAAAGGTGAGCCACGATATCAGTGAATCGGGAGGTGGTTGTTCTGAGAACCTGCTGGCATTTCCATGTGAGGAAGTGCTAATCCTGCCTTTAAGGGATAAAAATACCACCACCAAAATACCCTGAGCTTCTCTCACTGGTGGCTGCCCCTAATCCCACTGTTCCACTCAAAGCACTTGTCCATTCCTGTCCCAGAACAGCCAAGTCAGATGCAAGTCACCCTCCCATCAGGAGCCAGGAGGGGACAGAACTGCCTTCAGGGAGCTTCCAGCACAGGCTGGAGCCTGACACTGCACATATTCAGGTTACTCAAAGCTGCTGTCTCTGCCGCAGAGTGGCCATTTGCAGATTGCTCTTGGAAGCCTGCAGGTTACAAGACGTTGCTGCTGTCCTCACCTGAAGGTGCCTGCCTCCTGGAGAGCACTGAGGTTGGAAGCCTCCCGAAGCACCCAGTTCTTGGGGTCAAGGGAATTTTCTTCTTGCTTCCTCAAAAGGCTGCCAAGACGAGCCTTGGTTATCTTCAGGAAAGAGGCTGCGAAACAACAGGAAACTTGCATTTTTCTTTCCTCCTGGGTCCTCCCAAACCCAAGGAGCACAGCAAGCCCACAGCGTTTTACACTCGGCTCAATAATGAGCCAACCAGGAAAAGAAACCAGTCACCAGAGCTGGCACAGCCAGAGAAAACACCACAACCTATAGTGAAGTAGAGCTCCAGAAGCCCTACAGCCAGAGGAGGGACAGACCGGAGCAGACACACACCCACCTGGGAGACTGCCTGGGAGATCCACCTTGTCTACACTACAGCAAGGACCACCAGCCTCTGGGTCCCCAGAGAATTAACTGGCACGGTTTGGTGGTCCCTGGATGGGACACTACCTGCAGCAGCCAGGGAGCACATACCTTTCAAGTGATCCTCTTTGGACAGAAGGCCAAGGAGGATCTCAATTCGCTTTCTGCTTCGACTAAGATCTTCATTTTGGTCCCGTAGCATCCCCACAGCACTTTGTACACAGGTCCTCAGAAGTACAGTGGTGTCCAGGATTTTCCCCTTCCCAGGAACAGTGTGAAATCAAGTTCGTTACTCCAGGTTTACCCCCAGCCCTCTTAAAATGATCATAGTGCTCCCATAGAAAGGGCCTGTCCCCCTGGCATCCCTTCTCCCAGTTTTCCTCTCATCTCAGGCTGCAAATTTTAGTTCTTCTTTTGCTATCAAGTACATGATGAAACTTCATGGCTTTCCAAACCGGCCAATGCAACGCAGCACTTGCTATGGGGGAAAATACAGCAGTTTAGGGAGAAAAGTGGAAAGGGTGTGCTATGGGAAGATATTCACTCCCTGGGAGATGCTCAGGCACTAGGGGTCAAAAGCCCCACTCGTACTGGGCATCCCCCAGGCCAGCTCCAAATGACACCTCAAAGCCCCCACAGCTTGAGTGGCAGCTCAGAACCAGAGTTCTCAGCTTCAGGCTGTGCAAGGACAACAGAAGCTTTTAAAACTGATGTTTAAAATCAGAAGTGTGAAATGACTGAGGAACATGAGGGTCCTTGCAATGGTTCATTGCTTCAGCAATGCTGATTGGGAAGTGAAGGGAGGAATTTGAGGCTGACTGTTAACATTCATGATACAAATAATATTCCTGATGGATTTCAAGTGAATGGGGATGCAAAAGGTGTGTTGCACCTCTGGATGGCAAAGAGCAGAGAGCCATGTTGACAGCTGAGAAGCAAACAAATGTATTCTGAACTGACCTCACAGTGCTCTGCTTCTGGCACTGGTGTTTCAACCTCCACCTCCTTTTCCTCTTGTTCTCCATTCACATACAGAGCTGCACCTAAGATGTAGAGGTTTGATTAGAAAGCAGCAGCACACTCCTGCATCAGCCAGGTAAGGGTTGATTTAGCAGCACAGAGCAGCAGAACATCTGCAGAGATCCATTATCACCCACAGGAGCAGCTGAGGTCCCCCCTTCCAAGCACAGCTGCTCAAGAGCTGGAGGCAACATGACACTGAGCTAATGCTCTGAGCTCTACTAGGATCCTGTGGGGCAGTTTGGTGCCTTTTACCAAGCCTAAGTTCCACCAGCACTGAGCCTGGGACTGCATCTCCCCCTCTCCCCGCTGGCCCACGGCCACCATGGCTGCAGCTCACCTCTGGTTTTACTCGAATCCTCACAGAACATCTGGCTGATGCTGAGGTTCTGCAGGGCTGTCATATCAGAGATCATGTCCTTGGATCTGCGGAGATCGTCGATGTGCACCGACTGCCACAGTCCTAGAGACAGGGAAGAAAAGAATCCCTTCATGCCTGCAGCATGCTCCTGTAGAAGAGCTTCCCAAGAACTACCTCCCAGTGCCTGTAGGCCAGCAGTCCACATTCAGAGGTTATGTACTTCCAGTTCTTGATGCAGAAAGGGAAAGCAGGAATTCACTTGGAACATGCAAACATGCACTGCCCTGACTGACAGTGTGCAGGCTTTGAGGCTTAGAATGCACCGCACACAGCGGGACCCTTGCTGCTGAAAGCAGGCCACGTAAGCACACATTCAGGATGCCAATGCCAATGCAGTTTGCATCATGTTCACTTGCTGCTCTCCAGCTGAGTAGGAAGAAGACTCATCTACCAGCAGGCAAGGCAAGGTGCTCTCAAAGGAGACCAAGACTCCAAGGTACTGATCCCTCCAGGGCAGAGGGTAAGGGAAAGAGCTCTGAGAACCCACAGGACACACTGATTCCTGATGTCAAGCATTAAAAAGGAAGGTGAGCAAGAGATGTTGCTGTGCTGTGTTAGCCTGAAGCCAGCTGAAGGGTCAGGAGTGACAGATGACCAGCCCCACCTCCATGGAATCCCACGTAGGACGTTCCCCCTTCCACGCGGGAAAGCTTCACAATAAAGTAGACAAAGACAGAGACTTGTCCCAGATCCACCTTGTTGATTTCATTAACAACAGTGTACCTACAACAAAGGGGAGAGGCTGTCGACAGGTCACAGGCAGAAAAGTTCAGAGCCACAGGGCTGCTTCAGAGGAGATTATCTGGCAACTGGACCCAGTTTAGACTATTTTGACTTGGGTTACGAGTTATTCTTTGAAGCACAACTTGTGCTTCTAGATCCATCCCACTACAGAACACACAGAAGGATGGAGTACACATTCCTGATCCTGAAATCCCCAAACGGCACTAAAACTCAAATGGTGCTGAGGAGCCACCAAGCACAAGAGCTGCCCGGGAGCCACCTCACACTTGACTTACCTGGCTGAAGCAATGAGCTGGGCATTTTGAGAGCCATCTTCAAAGTCTGTCTGAATAATAAGGACTTTATTTCCTGGTGCAGCATCAAGGAAATCTCTGAAGAGTGAAAGAGGATTTAGGAGTAACTGAGCATAAAACCAAACCGTTCCTGTAGAAGTCACTCCACATCAGCTGTGGCTGCTGAAGGCAGGAGGAGAGGTTACAACACCCATCCTATGGGAATGGTGTGACTTCAAAATGACAGAGCTAACACCCAGTTTGCCCCAGCCAGTCCTCTCTTCAGCCCTGCACAGCCTCTTGCCCTGCTCTGCCATATGTGTTCCTCCAAATGTTCTACCCATCCTGCACCCAGTTGACAGCCTATTTAGAGCAAGATAACGCAAAACCAGACTCACCGGATGCCCTTCAGGAAGGAGTACTCTGTGTCAAACTGCTGCAGGAACAGGATCTGGGGCCTTTGTGCTTTACCCTGCACTTCTCTCTCCAGACAAGCAGCATCAGCACTGGTGAGAAGCCTCGAGAAGGTGGTGACCTGGGAGTGCAAGATGCAGGTTTGCTCTCTGCTCCGAACACAGCAGGAGGGCAGTAGAGACTGACTCATCCATGCTCCAAGATGCTGAAGAGCTGGACTGCACCCAAAAACCCCCTCTATCTGCCCTGGCAGTAGGCAAAGGGTCAACAGGGGCTGTTACAGCCACCCAGGGCTCCCTGAGAGGAGGGGTTTGAGAGGTCTCTGCAGGATGCTCACCTCTGTAAAGACTGTCTGGTTCCCAGCCCTAGCATGGACGTGAGCTCGGAGGAAGTCTGCAAAGGACGTGTGCTGCTGCTGCTTGAAGTAGACGTTGGCCAGAGAATCTGCCATGAAGAAGCACACGGAGCTGCAGAGGCGGATGACGGAGTCGGGGGTGGCACAGTTCAGCAGCGCCAGCTGGGCTTCTCTCTTCACACAGGACACGAGCTCACCGGGAGGACACACTGGTTTCAGCCTCTCCGTCATCTGCAGCACCACTGAGGCACAGGTATCGGAGTGGTAGCCCACAAACACATCAGAAGGGCTGTATTTCTGCCTGCTTATGAAGTGCACTTCTGTATTGGCTGCAGTGAAGTCGTGCACCCACTTCTTCAGCTCTTTTACAGTTTCTCTTTGTCCCTTGTCCAGGACAGTACTGAGATCCAGGTAGTGCTTTTCCAGCCTGTTGATCAGCGGGATGGGAAAGTGCTTATAGACCACATCCTTCTCCTCAATAACTATGAGGCGGAACTTGGGGTGCACTCGGCACTTCACCCGGTGGGTGCCCAGCCCCAGATCGACGTACTTCTGCCCAGCCAGGTACACATAGTACTGATTGAGGGCATCGTAGAGGCTTTCATAGAGGTTCTGCAAGTTGAGGAGCACAACCATTTGGCCAGTTTCCATGCAGACCTTCACCCGGTTGATGTTCCTGCATATCTGGGTATACTCCTGGTCCTTAGGGAAACTGGAGCCAAAGATGATCTCTGGCTGTTGTCGGGCAGTAAAGAAAGCCTGTTGGAGGATCTGCAGTGCTGCGTAGTTCTCAGTCAATATAAGCAGGTACCTGCAGTCGCCATCCTCACCACTGCTGTAAATGTTCTGCCGTACCAGCTCAATTCTGCTGATATCATGAGCGTGTATTTCCTCTTTTTCTGGTAACTGTGAGGTGAATATTTCTAAGGCATTGACATCATCTTTGCCACCGAAGTTCCGAAGAACAACTGTAGCTATGTCCTCAAGCGTCGGCTCACTTTTGGAGCTCTTGGCTAAGGCAAAGAACATCTTTATGAGGCTGTAGTAGTCACGCAGACCAAAGAACTCCCTGTCTTGGGCCTTGCAGATATTTTCATATGCATCTGCAAAGTGGCAGAAGTACTGTTCGACCTTCTGCAGAGCCCCTCGTGCTGAGCAACAAATCCCCCTGGCACTCTCTATGAGCTCTTCTTTGCTGGGGTCACCACGTGAGACAAAGATGCCTCGATTCATTTTAGCAGGGTCCAAAGCCCAGTTGGAAATCCCAATGAAACCAACCTTTTTGTGGGGAAGAGGGACATCATCTATGCAGCCATCTTCCAAAAGTGGATGCAAAGTCTTCAGGGGCATCTTGGGAGAGTCTTCGGCCAGCCCAATCTCATCCAAAACCACCACTGAGACATACTCCTCCAAGTTCTTCCCTTCTTGGAATCGAGCACAGTGCTTGAAAGTGCCTATGATGCCCTCTGGGGTAGAGAGAGGGCTGCACTGGAAAGACACTAGATGGATCTGCTTCAGGTCCTTGAACAAATCTGAATAGGCTGCCTGGCCCTGCATAGCATCGGCCACAATGGTTTTCGCAAGGGATTTGGAGCTTCCAGGCTTCCCAACAAGAAAAAGAGGGATTTTCAACTCAATGCAGATGACCATCATGAAGACATTTTCCTTCAAGGCCAGGTTTCTTGCTATGGTATCTCGGAGGTGCACACCGCTCAGGAATAAGTCCTGCATCAGAGAGATTTCTTCCAATATCTTTTTCTGGGTATCATAAGGCTTTGGAAGGACCTGGCTGATCGCGCTCCTGTACGCCTCCTTCTTTTCCAAGGATGCATGATAGCAGACCCCAACTGCCAGCACTAAGGACCAGATAATGTTGTTTCTCTCAACAGTGCTCTTTGGGGACCTCTTCTCAGCAAGGTACTTCTCCAGCTCCCTCAGCAGGAGTTTACTGCGCTTGTAAAACCACCTGAACACTTCCATGCAGCGTTCCACATCCCGCAGGCTGACGAAGCTGCACTCGTCATCCCTCTGCCTCATGTACTGCTGGGAAGTAAAGAGCACCTCTGTAATGAGCTCTGCCTCGCTCTGCTCCATGGGGACGTGTTCAGTTACTTTCTGGACTATCTGCTCTATATATATTTTTTCAGTTAGGTTGTTGAGCTGCCCAAAATCCCACACCAATGGGATCATGCTGGGTGGGAGTGCATGGACCCGGTACACCAGCTGTCGCAGCGGAATAGAGCCGAGCTTCTCCTTGGTCTCTTCTGCTTTGACACGGTATCCCAACCCAGCTAATTCCAGGCGCTGAATCATCACCGGTGTGTGCTTCCGATAAGGGTTGCAGGCTGCTATGATCTGCAGGCCAGAGCCAGAGACCAAAGGCTCCCCTTGCACTGTGCGGTCACACAGGACTTCCTTGATGCTGCTTATAGCCTCTGTTGTGTTGGCTTCATCAAAAAAGAGGACTGTGTCCAACCCATGCTGCTCCTTGTTGGTTTTAGCAAGGGCTTCTGCTTCTCTGATCCTGGCATAAATCATCTCTGCAGTAGTACCCCCGTGAACCTTTACAAGCTTCATGTTCTCCACCTCCAGGCAGCTCCTGCGTAACTGGCACAGGAACTTGATGAGTCTGGTTTTCCCGCAGCCTGTTTCTCCCATGATCACCACTGGGATGTTGCATCTGAATCGCATCTCAATAGCCAAGATCTTCAGCACGTTGTCTGTTGTGAGTTCGTATGTCTTATCAGGGTCTATTACCCAGGGGATTCCCAAAACCATGCAAAGCCTCTCTAGCTTCTCATGACGGGGCAACTGATCAAACGGAATGTTGAAGGGAACTCTCTGGAGCAGCAAGCCATTGTACAGCTGTAAAGTCATGACATTTCTCTTGATAATGTTGCCATTCAAAGGATTAATGGCATTAACACCCTGTCTGTCGTGAGGCTGAAAGTGGAAACCAATGAATGTCATTGACACACGATCTGCATTGAAGAACAAGTACGGATGAGGCTCAGACTCCCACTTTTTCCTAATGCGGAAAGGAAGAAGATCTTCTTCTGCAACGTTCTCCAGGTTGGAGGATTGCCTTCCTGGGCTCTGATCAGAAATGCTCAGGGAGGGGGTTGCAAAATCCCTTGCCATTAAAATCATGAAGCCAACAACAAAGTTTTTGAAGCCTTGCAAAGTGTCCTGGACAAAATCAGGGTTACAGAAGTCAGAAGCTTCACAATCTCTCAACTGGGTGTTGAGAAACCAGGTGAAGTTTCGGAGTTCTGACCAGGAGGGATCTGTGATCCCACAGTGCAGGAGAAACTGCTGGAGGCATTCTGCTGGGCTCCCTTCCACAGAGTTTGCTGTGTAACAGAATGTGTCCAGGTTGTAGCTCTGCTCAAATCTTCTCAGATACTGGAAAGGCCTCTGGAAAGCCTCACTGCAAAACTCCTCCTCATCCATTCCTGGGTCCGAACCATCCCCAGACTGCTTCCCAAGTGTCTCCATTTCCAGTACTTCCTTGGGGGACTTGCATGTTACTTTAGGGAACACATCCAAGAAATTATAGTTCTGGCTTGCTGACTTCTGGGAAAGAGGGAAAGAAAACCCATCATCACAAAGGTGCAGCCCTAAGCATCTTCATTCTGTTTAATCTGTTCCTATCAGTATTCTTACCTAAAATCACTGGCTTATCTGAGTAACAGCAGGCAGCCTATGCAACTGGGACACTTTTCCCCCTGTACATCCATTCTGCTTCATCACAACAATTCACCCTGTTCACTCCTACAGTCTCCCTCCTGTAACATCAGTCCTTTGTTACCTCCCACCCCTTCTCAGCACTACCTCAAAGGAAAAGAAAACTCAACTCCAGAAACTGTTATTTTATCCTGACACTTCCACGCTCCGTTCTTACAGCTGGAATTTACTGTCTGGTCTTAACATCACTTTGTACGACACCAGGGACACCACTTTGTAGTGCAGAAGCACGGTACCCCCAACACAAACAGGGGCTTCCTGTGCTACATTTACAGTCAATCTCTATAACGCACGTGTAGCTGTGTACAAACACGTTCAAAGTGACTGAGACATTCAAAGAAATCAGCTACTGCTGTATACATACATGTCTTGCTGCTTTCTTTGGCACTGGTGATACCTCGAGGATTTCAATGATATACAAATGGCATTTCTGTCGTAGCCACATGTTTCCATTAGTATCTGTCAGGTACTGCAAAACCAACAGCTTGAAGAGAAACTCTGGAATCCCACTTCGCACCTAGCACAAAGAGACAACACAAAGGCATTCCCTTGGTATTTAATCAGAAGCTCACAGAATCATAGGGCAGTTGAGGGTGGAAAGGAGCTCTGGAGGTCATCTTGTCCAGCTCCCTGCTCAAAGCAGGCTCAGCTAGAGCAGGCTGCCCAGGACCATGTCCAGTCAGGTTTTTAACATTGCCAGGGTTGGAGACTCTACAGCTTCTTTGGGCAACCTGTTCCAGAGCCGAGCCACATTGATGGTGAAGGGTTCTTTATGTTAGTCACACAAGAACTACAAAACACATCCCAGTGAAATGACAGCTTTAAAGAAACAAATCCTGCCAGGATTCACCCAGAATTTGTAGGATAAGTCAGTGTGGGAGGGATGTACTTACTGAAGAGGTGATATCAATGTGGAATATCATGGGCTTTGTCTGATGGTTCAGAAAAGGCAGAAGAGATTTTAGCACTTTGTCTTCATCCACTTCTGGCTCAATGAGTCGGATGGTTTTGCGAAGTTTTGTGCAGTCAGGCTGCTCTTCCTGCAGTCTCTCATGCAGCCTCTTCACATACAGAGACTTCCCTGTTATCATCAAAAACGCCACAAGAATTACAGCCCTCAGCATCGACTACATCATGCTAAGGTCATAACAGAAAAAGCCCAATGTTTAAGTACCCTACCCTTGAAACCTCTGAACCTTCAAGAAAGGCATTGCAGAGAAAGGAAGCCTAAATCCAGTTAGGGCAGCCACAGCCTGGAGTCAAAGCCGTTCCTGCTTTTGGCTACTGAAGGCTGCCGTTAGCCACATGGCTTGTTTTGCTCAGGTTACCTGAGAAAGGCTTCACTCTTTATTTGGATTGAACCTATTCTATTACACACTTGTTTTAAAGTCAACACGTTGGACAGCCAACGCAATGCCTGGGCTGCCCACCTCCCACAGTGACAGCAGCAAAGGAGCAGGGCAAGAGCAGAGCTGACAGCCGCTCTTCCCCAGTATTTCCTCAGTGACTTGCAGCTTGGGAGCTCCGATTTCAGAGATGCATCTTTGTGTTTCATCACCGCAATGGACATCTCCCTAGTGACTATATCTAATCACCTTTTAAGCCTGTGTAAAGCTTTGGGTTCCACAATTTAACTAAGCACTCTTTGAAGAACCACCTTCTCCTGTTTGCTTTTCAGCCTGCTGAGTAGTCCTACTTAATGCCCTCTAGTTTCTGCAGTAAAAGACAGCCAAAGATCCTTTCCCATGCAAGAGCAGGCAGGCTTTTACAGTCCTTGCCCCATCCCATTTTCCCACAGGCATATTTTAACCTCAGGAGGTCAGGTTAATCTTCCCCAGCATTAGCTCTCTAGTTTGTGCTAATTATCTAAGTCAGTAGCAGGAGATAAGGGTCAGATTAACAAGATGAACCATCTCTAGAGATGCTTGTCTCAGGACAAGATGAGCTGTCCTTACAGCTTCCACCTCACTCCACTGACTATGGTCTGAATCATTCTTTTTCTCTAGACGCTTATGACTTGGACACAGAAGCTGGCAAGGTGAACACTACTCTGGTTTTCAACACTCAACAGACCCCACTTCACGTGCGACACCTTACCCACACCAGCTCTTTTGGAGGACACAATCCCAACACACATGTTGTCCTTGAACACAGAAGCAGCTGAGACCGAGGGCTGAGCAACTCTGTAGTGGTGCTGAAGGTACCGCTGGATTTCAGGCAGTTGCCTCTGGGGTATCAGGGGCACCTTGTATTGGCTGAAGACAGAAGGGATGTAGCTGTGCTCCCTCTCGCAGTTGCACAGAATGATGAGGCGATAGGCACTGTCGTAGTGCTTCAGGCGCTGGAACAGCTCCTCTGCTCTGCAGCTCACATCATAGCTCAGCTCATCAGCATACAGCATGGTGTAGATCTTCTCTCCCCCGCTGCAGGGAATGAGGCACCTCCGGAGGAAGAGCCCCACTTGCTCAGCAGTGGTCTGAGGAGTGCACAGCAGAACTTCATCAAAGGTGGGAAGGGGCTGGCTGGGGCTGTTCATGTACACAGCCAGAGCAGAGGTGAGCACCTCAGAGCGAGGGCAGGTGATGAGGTTGGGCTGACCAGCACGCAGGAGATCCTGGGGGAAGTCTCGGGTGATGCGCTTCCTCTCCCTGCTGGCCAGGTTCTTGAGCCGCTCACCCAGCGTGTCGATATCCAGGCAGTTGGGAAGGAAGGAGCCCATGTTGCTCATGTAGCACTCCCAGAGGTGCTCCAGCTGTGCGATCAGATCCTTCCCCCCATCCTGCATCACTCGAAAGGCAGAAACAGCCTTCCTTGAGCTGGGCAGCACCTCATTCATGGAGGCTCTAAGGACATCCACCTCAGTGCAGTCGTGTTTCAGGAACGAAAGCATCATGAGGGCGTTGTGGCTGAGCCTTCTCTGCCCCAGCTCCGTGCTCAAATACACCAGCTGCTCTGCCGTGTAGTAGTTCAGGTAGAAATGCTGCAATCGTTTCTCATACATGAAGCTCTTCCAGCTCTCCAGAAAGCTCTCCATTGTCTTGCAGAGGCTTGGGAGCACAGTTGCCATATTTCCTTGTGCTTCTAGCACTGGGATCGGTCCCAAAGAGAAGTCCATGAGAACACAAGATTCTCTTTGGGGTGAGCAATACACATGGGCAAGCCAGGAGCGGAAGAGCATGTTCCCAGCTGAGTAAAGGTCTATAAAGGCCTGTGCAAGTCTTTGGACATTGAAGAAGATCTGTGTGAGGATAGAGGAGAGATTAAAAACACACTAAGCTGATTTACCAACACAGCTCCCAGTCATGACACCACAGAAAGTCTCATGAAACTAAAGGCTTTGGTCCCAAGCCAGGTATGTCAGGCTTGTACAGTAACCAGACTCTAAAAGCCACTAAGGAACCCCCCCTGCTTGCTACAAAAGCACAGCAACCCTCTCAGCCAGGAGACTTCCCAGAGGATGAGGGTGCCAGTCCACTGTCCAGGCTCCAGCTCAGTTTCACCTTCACATGGAACCAAAGAAGTAGGAACATCTCTGCCTGCTCCCACTCATTCCCAGCAGCTCTGCTCTAAACAAAAAGCCCTAAAAGCTGACATTCATGGCAAAATCCAACCCCAGCCTCAACATCAGCAGCCCACTGGGTTTGAAATCTGACCTCAGAGAACTTCTCCACCTCCAGGCCTTGCTCTCCCTTTGCTGACATGAGCATCAGTTTGTTCTGCAGCTCACGGAGCTCTGCCAGGGAGTATTTCCATGATGCCTCATTATCCCCGGAGCTCCCCTGGAGGGTGAAGCGCAGGACACTGTCCAAAGAGACCTACAGGGAACAAGCCATTAGTGCTGCTGTGCAGAGAGCCTGCTTCTGAGCTTGTGCTGTGCCCAGCAAGGGGAGTGCTTCTGAGACAGCAGCTCCCAAGAAGGGCTGTGCAGCGTGGGAGAGCAGCGACAGCCCATCTCCCACCATGCCAGCAGTGCTGCCCGCAGGAGGGCAGGCCTCACCTTTTGGCCATCAGCTGGTGCTCTGAGAACATATATTCCTCTGCTGTTGATGGCAGCTGCCAGCGACAGTGACGACAGCTCCACAGACCCATGGCTCTCTTTCACTGTTTTCAACCACTCCAAGTATTGAGCTGAAGCACGCTGTGGGAAGAGAAGACATGGCACCGCTCTAATTGCTGTCTTGACAGTTCTTTCCAGGATTGTATCTGTGTTCAGGACTGGCATAAGAGTTACAGAATGGGGAAGGAAGAAAGGAATGACGACAGGCCACAGCTCAGCTTTCTGCATGGCTGTTCTTCACCAACACCATGGGAGACTGAACGAAACCAAGCCCACAGTGCTTCAGTGCCTCTTGCTACAGAACAGACCCTGCTGCAAAGAGTGGGACACAGTTCTGCACCATCACTCAAACTCTGGAAGGAGCAAAGCTACACCATGTCACGCACGAAAGCCTCAGCAGTGCTCTGCAGCCACCCATGCTTTACCAGCTGCAGTCACTGCACGGAGTTCTTGTGCCACAGAAACAGAGGATATTTTAGTTCCAATGCCAAGAGCTGCTGTGATTCCGAACACGAGTGCGCTCTGCCCTGTGCAGCCAATCCTGCAGCCATTCTTGGCAGGCAGAACCAGGAGAGGATGCAGAGAGGACCTGCCCCAGCAGAGCTCACCAGTTTCTTGGGAAGATTCTTATCACTGTCCAGGGCTCGCCACAGCTTCTTCAAGCACTGCATGAAGTCATCAAACCCCGACTCTTGCCTAAGGTCATAGAGCAGTGAAGAGTAGCCATGCACAGCGTCATGGAAACATGCCACACGGTCCACGTCCATGTCATTCTCCCCAGCAGAGATGGATGCCAAGTCCACAAATACCTTCAGCTCGTTCATACCTTAAGTGAGAAAAACACACCAACAAACAGCAAATGGGGCAGCTTCAATGCAATTCCACATCACCACCTTCTACAGAACATGCAGGAAGAATGCCTTTGACCAGCATCTCCTGTGCAGCCTCCCCCTGCCCATCGTTCCAGCAGCTTCACAAGGTGATTCGTCTGCATCAGTAATACCTTGGCCCTGGCTTCTCTCTGCATTGCCACAAGCCACAGCTTCACCACCAGGATGGAAGCAGTGCCAAGGGTGCCTCTGCACTTAAGACAACTGAGCTGGTGACACCCAACAACCAGACCCCTGCCATCTTGTTAAATGGGTGGCCTCTGTTCTCTCAAATAACTCATCTGAACTATTACAGCTATTACAACCCTTCAGACCAGGCCAGCTATTGGCCAGGGGAGCTACCGAGTGCTGCGCGAGACTACAGTGGCATGGGCATGTTTAAAGCACATCCCACACCAAAGCCTGCAAGAGAGGCTTGTAACTATCGGTTCCAGAAGCTGTGAAGGCATAAAGCAGATGGGTCAGGGATATGGCATTCCTTCTGCCTGCACACAAACTGGCATCTTTGCTAGTACTATCTGCCCAATTCCCGGGTGGGCAGCACGCACCTTTCAGTGCCTCTCTGACCCAGCAGACAAACTCCTTTTGCTGGGCCAGCTCCCCCAGACACCCACGACGGTTCACAGTGATCCCCTGCAGCAATTCCTTGGCATGCATGAGCTCAGGGCTGATGGAATCCAGCTTTTGTGTCTTGTACGATTCAAGCTTTTCTGTCTAGAAAGCAAGCACGGAAAACAAACCTTCACTCTAGATACAGGGAATACAATGTGCTCTCCAGCCGGGAAAGGAAAGCCATGCCCCAAACTAAGGCATACACCAAAGCGTTTTGTTTGAACACTTCATTTTGATCTCAAATAAGCATTTTGTGACAGGGAATGGCTGGGACAGACTTGTGGGAGCAATCAGATTTACCCAGGCTTTTAGCCAACACCCTGACAGTACAGAGCTGAAGTGGATACGTACTATGTGCAGCAAGTTGTCCAGGACACTGAAGTCACCAGAAAGGTTTAAGCTCTCTTTGACACTGGCAATGATCTTTGCAGCATCAAAAGCGAGATGCATTTCACAGTACTGCTGGATCTGCTCCAGTCGCCGACTGACCCAGGCTCTGTCTTCTCCAGGGCTAAGCTCACACATGATGTTCAGTTCGGCTTCGATCCCTTCAGGATCAGTCTTGAACTTCTGCAAGATTTCATCAACTGCAGAAAGCGTGAGACTTCCAGCTCTGAGATCCTCACGCAGCCTCTGATAGCTCCCGAAACAAGGGCTGATCAGGGCGCCGAGCACGTCATCAAGGTCCAATACAGGCTCCTCCTCTTCCGAACTTTCACACTCCCTTCTTGCCTCCTGGGCTGCTTCCTCCCAGAACTGCTGGAAGATGAGGCTGCCCCTAAAAGTGTGCATCTGCTGGGCAAACCCCTTCAGCTCTGGGCTCAAGCTGTAGTAGGTCTGCAGGGGGGTCTCTCCCACATTCACAATTGTGTTTAGTCTTTTAAAGCGGAGATCTTCCGAATGCTGAAATTCCACTTCACCTGCATTCACTTTAAAAGAGAGGCAGGTCAGAGGTGGATCAGGTGTCCAGCCTGCGACCAGCTTACTTCATCTAATCTGCTGAGAAGCTATTGGGCACGTGGACCCTACAAATATCATCTGATGCACGAGCACTTGCTCGATCCCTCAAACACTCCAGGCTTGCACTTCCCCCACCCCTCCTCATCCCTGCTGTGCTTTAGAATAAAACCTGCTCACAAAGCCCAGTCCTTGTCAAAGAAAACCACGCTTTCCCAAGTTGCCCCTTGCAAATTGGTCCCCAAACTCTACCTTTCACAGACGCCTGCACCTTCCTACACATGCTCAGAAAGGTTCCTATTGCTTTTTTCTCCCTTCTGACAAATGCAACTTCTTCTTGCCTCCTCTGCAGGAACTCTTTCAGTGTTCTCCGAAGTCGTTCTTTGCCTTCAGGTAATGGTTGCTGGTTCTCTGAAAGAAAAACACTCATCTGTAGCCACAAGGCAGAGGCCTCCCACCCCCTGCTCCCATCACTCAGGTTTGGATTTGAAGAGTCACACACAGAGTGAAATGCAAACAACCACAACTGGAGCTGGGAGCTCTGTACCAAGGGCAGCACTACTGACTGCTGAAGCTCCTAGTTAGCATTACTAATCACGGAGCAGGCCATTGATCACTACAATGATGCCCTAAGCCAAGACTGCCACTATGAATGGTGCTCTTACTTATCTCATAGATGGAGATGAACTGTTCCTCATGCTGGAAAATCTCGTCCAGATGCTTCACAAGGATACTCCCACTCTGAAGGTCATTGGTGACATTTATAAACACAGAGTCTGCAGTGACCATCACATGCTTCGCCTCATCTGTAAGCTTTTCTAGAAGCTTTGTGTTTGTTCCTGTTCCAGAAACAAAGCATGCAAAGCCCAGATCAGCCCTGCTCCACAAACACCAGGCAGAACCAACGACTATCCAGGGCCATGATTCAGAGTCACAGAATCCTAGAGTCCTTCCACGTCCCATTCAAATCCCTACCCAAAAGCCCATGAACTCATCACACCACCCTCCAGCCCCTCACGTCTTTCTGAGCAGAAACAGACAGGACCTCAGGAGAGCAATTCAGGAGCCGTCCCATGCACAGCCCATACCCAAACCCCTGAAGGAAGCACGAGCCATTTTGATCCAGTCACACAACCAGCACTTGAGCGGTTTTGTGTAGCAATAAGTTATTAGAACCCCAGAGGAAGAAGTTATGTGCTACAAATCCACCTGAGCTACAGGCTCAGGGGCCCAGTACAAATCCTGAAGCGGCTGCAGTGGATTAGCACAAGAGGAATGCCAGCTTCCTCTTAGGCTTTTCTCTCCAAAACCAGGCTGAATTCCTTGAGCTTTGAGAAAGGAATAAAACAAGAACAGGACAACTTTTATGTATTTGCTGCTCTGTGAAGTGGGAGTGGGGAGGCCGAGAACAGCTTTCCATAGGGCTCCCAAAATGTAGCTAACACATACCACTAAAGCTGAAGACACGTTTGATGTCGGGCCACGTGAGCACATGGTGCAAAATCTCATCAAAATCATCCTTAGGCTGTCCCGTCCTCACTGGCCATGACTTTACAATGATCATTGACACGAGCTGGCTGAATCTGTCCAAGTTGTAGGACGAGATCTTCTCAAGGAGATTGCTCTGAGTCTGCACAAGGCATACAAGGCAGGGGGGAAGGCATCAGCGGTCTGCTTTACACTGTGCCCATCTGTCTCAAGGTCAGACATTGATGCCAAGTCACACCTCCAGTGCTGAGGCACTGCAGAAAAGCCTCAGTTCATGACTGGCACCAGAAGCCAGGATGGCAAGTGCATTACAAGTACTTTTCAAGACCCTTTGTAAGTGGACCCTTACTTCCTAATTTCTTATCAATCCTTGTTTTGCTGGTCTAACAAATTCAAACAACCCACAGCGCCCCAAGCCATGGCAGCAATGTGCACCTCTCCTTCCACCCCAGCAATGCGCACCTCTCCTTCCACCCCAGCAATGCGCACCTCTCCTTCCACCCCAGCAATGCGCACCTCTCCTTCCACCCCAGCAATGCACACCTCTCCTTCCACCCCAGCAATGCGCACCTCTCCTTCCACCCCAGCAATGTGCACCTCTCCTTCCAACCCAGCACACATCACTACACCGTGCAACAGGATCTCCATGCAACAGGGAACTTTACTTTTCCTACCTTGAGCGCAAGCACACTACCTGGCAAGCTGCAGTGACAGCCTCTGTGGCACAGTCACAGAAGCACTGGTCAATAGAAGAGTCAAGCTCTGGAAATCGGTAGTACTGGCAGCAGTAGACCAGGATTTGGTTAACTGGAGGCTCCTACAGGGCAAAAGGGAGAGTTCAGCTCAAAGTTTCCAAAGTGTTTCTTCAGAAATCACAAAGGAGTGCTACTATAAAGACAATAAGAACTTAGATGCACCTCTCCAAGCCAAGCTTCCGCCAGGAAATACTTGTTTCCTGATTATACCACGAAAATCAATGGCTTAAAGTATCTTGCAACTGATGTAGAAAGGGGATGAGGAGATCCAGCAGCTCAATTTAGAAACGGCCTACACATGCGGGTGTGCATGTGGGAGCCTGGGCAGGACCTGTCATTTCTGTAGAATGAATGCAGGGAGACAGGCACCGGCTTCGCTCTGTAAGTCCTTGGGTGCTTGTTTTACGCTCACTGTTTCTTACACTGCAGGGGTGGCAGCTGGGCATTTTCACACCCGAGTTTTAGCCTCCAGAACACGGTTTACAACAGCAATGGCAACTGTTGGGACCAAAGCTGCAGGGTTTCCACGTGCCCACAGCTATTCCCTGTGCGCAGCAGGGAACTGTCCCTCTGCTCTGCTGTGGCCCGCCAGCATGCAGCGCCTGCCTGTAGGTCCCCCTACCTCCTGAATTCTTCTCTGCAGATCCCCAAGTAAAGTTGCCTTCCACTTCACAGTGAACTGCTCCTCTGGAAAGCTGATCTTCACAAATGCATCCCAGGCCTGCAGGTGAGAAGCAAACAAACCCGAACCACAAATGCTTTTGATTTAACATTCAAATAAGGCAATGAGAAGAACTGTGCCGAGGAGAGGCCCCACGCTCCTCAGTCTGCCACCCTTTCAGATGTTTCTATCCAGAAGAAAAGGAGCACTCCCAAAGCTGCAAAAGGCAACTTTAAAGCCCAGGGTCATAATGCCCCAGCTGCTAAAGGAGACACTCGGGTGAACCATTTCCACCTTGATGCAGGAAACTGTCCCGGGAAGGGCTGGGAGCAGAGCAAGTCAGTCCATAAGGATCTGCTCTGTACCTTGCCTGCTGGAAGCCAGTAGGACATACAGCATGAGCAGGACAGCTCCAGCTAAACACCAATAAGGGGCAGCTCCTCATCCAAGAATGCCTCTTGGAAGAACAGATTAAAAGGAGAAATAAAGGGAGCTCAGCAGCACCACTTAAAGCCCTTTGCTTTTCAACCCATGAGTGTTTAAAACAATGCAGCTTCTCAGCTTGCAGTCCTTACTGCCTGTCCCCATCTCATTCCTTACCCAGCCACAGCAGTCACAGTGTCCACCAAAGAGCCATTAGACTCAAGACTACCCAGTTAAGCTATAATAAAACACCATATTATAATAGGATGACAAACCTCAAGTTCCCAATAAAAAGAGAACACTGCATGCTCCGAGTGTTCTTTCACTAACTTCTTTTTTAAAGCACTTCTGAACCAGGTTCGAGTCTCTCTCAGAGCTTCAGTGAATACTTCCACCACTGGGGCTCCCTGCACAGCAGCATCTCTTGGAACCTGCCAGACACACAAAGGAAGGGGCGATTAAATAAATGAATTACTACAAGAACAGTTCAGGCAGGACAGCAACATAAAAGTGACTTAAGTATTTCTAAAAGAGAAGGCCTAACTGCATCCAAAGCACAAACATGCCCAGCAGAGACCCACCTCTATTGGAGTAAAAGATAGAGGGAGGCTGAAAAAACACAATGCTTACAAATAGCTTGTGCTTAAGATGACTTACTCCAGAGAATAAAGACAATGTGTGTTTAAGGGTAAAAGAAACCCAGATAAAACAACCCCCCTGGCAGGCAGCTGAGGCATGGGACCTCATTTCAGCAAGACTCAAAGTCATGAGGTGATTGTACATCTACTTGAAAACACCACAACCTTGGTTCATTGAGAGTATCAGGGTTTCCAAATTGAGAACGGCTGTGATCTAAACCCAGCCCCTTGTGCCATTGCTGGAATACTTCAACGTGTCTTGCTCCTATCAAGCCCTGAATGGTTCCTTGGTACTCACTGCTGTGGGCTGAAGTCCAGCAACCTTCGAAAGCACCATGGCAGAAGTGACAGGAGCGATGAACAAGTTCCCGTCCTTCATGTACTTGCAGATCTTCTTGTGCAGCCTGAGGCAACAGGTGAGGCAGGGCTGCCAGGAGCGAGCTTCCAGAGCCCTACAGGACAGGAATGAAGAGGGAGAATGTCTTCTCTGCCCAGAGGACGAGTAAAAGCCACCTCCCAGTGGGGCAGCGAAGCCCCTCCGCAGGTGGATTTCAAACATGCTGCTCTCTGACAGAGCTGGCAGCTCGGGAGCCCTCTGCTCACGCAGAGCTCAATGCGCACGTTCACACTACCAGCATGCCACACAGGCACGGTGCAAGGGAAAAGGACGCCGCTCTCACAGGCGTGCCCTTCAGTTACCTGGCCTGTTTCTCATCCAAGGTGCGCAGCAGGGTCTTTAGAAGGTCCTCTACAACCTAAGGATAGAAAGACAGGAACGTTCAGCTGTGGGAGGAATCTTCGAGAGCAGTTTCTCCTTAGCTATGGGGCTGCTGAGAAAGGGGATTTCCTATTTTCCTGTGTCTTCTCCAATGCTTTTAGAAGTACACCACGAAATTGCTGAAGTTACCTGCTGGCTCAACACAGAGGTGGTTGTTATTTGTACAAACAAAACCTGCACTTCTTCCCGTCTAGGGGTTTAAACCGACCATCACTCCCAGTGGAGAGTTCTGTCCTCACAGACACAAGCGGGTTTGCCACAGGCAGGGAAGGCTCTCAAACCAGCAGCACCGTGACCAACCCCCAGAGGCTGTGCAAAGGCGCTTTCAAGCAGCCATCTGAGGAGCTCAGGATTAAGATATTTGCCATTGGTGACTAAAAGCAAATCCAGAGCAGCAGATCCTTCTCTCACCAACGCCAGCACTCCTTGCTACAGAGACAACCTCTCGTCTCCTCTTAGGATTCTCCTAATAACAATTCAGAGCAACTAGTTTTGCTTTCAGCCAAATTTAAGCCTGTTGTGCTCTGACCTGCTACCAAGCACATTCCCTTCAGTGACAGCCAGTTGTACTAAAAGGCATGGTACAGCCCCATTTCAGCCTTTATCCCTTAGCTGGCGAAAGCTACTGAAAGACAAACCTGAGAAGTGGTCCGCAAACAGTCAGTGTTCTCTAATCTGTAAGAAACACCTTGGAGAATGGATAACAAATCACTGGAGAAGTTGTCTATAAATCCAGGCAGGCTCTCCAGGGGCAGCACACAGATCCAGGATTTGACCAGAGTGTTGTCTAATCTCAGCAAGTAGCTCCTCGCCTTCATCAGCTCTAGTAGGGTCCTCCTTAAGGAAAGGCAAACCAAAATCTTCAAGTTTTCAAGGCACAGAAGCCTAAGAGCTCATTCAGTCCCAGAGGACTCATTCTCACTCCTGTGCTTTCTCAATTTACAGCTGAAGATCAGCAGAAGACCCCAAGATCCACGATCACAGAAGCAATGCCAAACTAGCAAGCAGAAGCCCTTGTGTTTGAAAGCTTGCATACTGCACAGCTTTGCTATACACCATAATCTCTAAGCAACCAATGCCTGTGTTCCTGTACCCCAAATAGCCATCACCATCACATTTCTTACTTTATAAGAAAGAAAAAAAAGAGAGATTAAGACGATCACCACCAACTGCAGCAGCAGGACAATGGATGCAAGCAATAATGCTGGAAGACTCACGGATCTTGCCTCTTCCTTGTTTCAGCAAACGGAATCCCTTCCAGCCCTGCCCAGGCATCTTCCTCCATCAGCGAGTGGTCACGCTGCAAAGGGGCACCAAAGAAATGCAGAAGAGGAAGAACCCACACCCAGTGGTCTACTTGCTCCTCGATGCACCTCTGGCACAAGGCTGTCAGCTGTGACTTCAAACTAAAAGCAAGAGACCAAAGCAAACACAGGCAGTGAAAGAACAGCTTTTTACAGGATACAGGGATGCTTTGGGTGGGAGGGGAAGGCCGCATCTCAATCTCACTATGTGCCTTCAGTAACTGCTGGTAATTATTTTAGCTCCATCGTCATTGAAGAGTACACACAGTAAAAGGCTCAAAGCTGTAACCCTACCTGAATCTCTTTGCAC
The DNA here is from genome assembly GCA_002631895.1 of Agapornis roseicollis. Classification (NCBI taxonomy): domain Eukaryota; kingdom Metazoa; phylum Chordata; class Aves; order Psittaciformes; family Psittacidae; genus Agapornis; species Agapornis roseicollis. Next base: position 61,441 of record NDXB01004626.1, read on the forward strand.
AAACTCCACTAACACAGCACTGAGAAGAGCCAGTACTGTATCTACAGTTTCTACATGAAGCCTCAGCTCACTTGGGGACTGGGGGACTCCTATGTGCAGAGCCCAGCATCCAAGGGACAATTCTCAGCTTCCTTGGTTGGGCTGAAGCACCACAAAGCCTTCAAAAGGCAATGTAATACCTGCAGCAGTTCAAGTGAAGAACTACACATCTGAGTGCCAGGTAAGCAGTGGGATAGCAGGCCAACAAGTAGCACTGAGGAAAAAAATCAGCAAAGTTCACACGTAATGGTGCACATCAGAGGAGACAAGAACCACCCAAATACTGCATTCAAATTTAAAGGAGTAAATTCATGATGATCCTGCTCACTGGAGTTTGCATGGATAGCAAACAGGTGAGGAGCTAGAAATGGCTTGACAGGAAAGGATTTCTTACATATAAAAGTCTCAGACAACACTTGTAACCTAATGTACCACTCTGACAACAGCGGCAAGTTCAATAAAGGAAATCCCATGTGGGCAAAAGGAAAACAGTTCTCACATCCAGAAAGGTTTGTGACTGGAAGAGGGCTCCAGAACTAGGGGGGCAACCTTCACCTCTGCAGCTCTTCAGAGCTCGCCTGGGACCTTGCCTGCACACAAACCCTGCTTTGAGCAGAGGCTGGAGCAGAGACCTCCGCAGATACCTGCAAACTCTGCGGGGTTGCTCTCATTTCTTATTGTTCTATCACAGGGTGCTACACGTGCAGCACAACCAGCCCAGCTGGCTACCTTGCATTGCTCCAGTAACACACGTACCCAGCAGTCCTCAGAAAAGCCTTCCTGATACTGTGAATCTCATCCTGTACGGCTTCTTGTGGCACATCATCCAAGCACAGGAGGCTGCACAGTTTAGCCAGATCGCTTTTCAATGCGGGAAGCCCAAGACTTACGACTACTGTGAGAATGGTGAGCCCCAGAGCTACTTTACTTTTTATTACCATATCCACCTGCGATGCTTTTGCATCTTCAGGCACAAGGAAAGGAAGAGCAATGTTCCTCATATACTCCAGCAGCAGATCATTCACCTAGGATAAAACAAAGAGGGAAGTTACAAACCAACCACAGCATTAGAGCCCCAACAAGGCTTTTTTTCCTGAAGGCATTTTCTTCTGGCAGCTACAGCACGGACGCTCCAGCCCTGTACTCCCTCTGGCCCCATGGTGGTACCAGGACCCAAGCACACACAGCACTGACCACCACCAGAGCATCAGGCATGGGACTGCAGCACCTGCGAGGGCACCAGCTCCCACCACTCGGCTACTGCTGCACCTTCCCATGCCCCGCATTGCTCCAAGGGAATGGGGCAGACCTTGGGAGGGGAACCAGTGAGCTGAGCTGTTGGACACCCCATGCTGCCTTAGGTCCCTGTCCTATGGCTGCCCCTTCCCAGTAGACTCAGGCTTCACTGGGAGTCAGTAAAGGGAGAGAGATTTCTGTGCCTATCCACAGCCCCCAGAAGCTACTCTGAAAGCACACGCAGGGGTCCCTCGTACTGTGGTGCCTGGTGACACAAAATCACCCTTCCACAAACCAGCCACTGCTCTGCTCAGCCAGGCAGTTATGCCATCTGGTGGCCTCCCCTTGTCCCCAGGAGGAGCGAGGCTGTTAAGAGCTAGAAACGAGCAGCCCTGACACAGGTTTGAAGCCCTTAAAAAACTAGTGTGGCATTTCTGCCATAGGTCATAATTCTGCTGCTTAGAACCAGGCCTGTCTCAAGAAAAGGTGGGTTTGGAGACAACAAGTGTTGATAATTTAGTGACAGCAAAACTGCAGGGCCAGGCTTAGGAAATCAGTATCCAGACAGAAAACCCACTTGAGAAGTCACCACATCACAGCTCTGCTGCTGCCCAACACGGGATCATCAGAACCCCACCTAATTGCAAAGGTGTGACTGAAGTTCATGGCAGTCACCCCAAAAGGATCCCCATCCATTCTGTCACACCTGAACCTCCTGCCAGGAAAAGCAAATCTGACCCAGCAAAGTCAAGCGCAAAACTGTCCTATGGTTAAAAACCAAGCCCCTGTTTGCCGGTACTGCTAACAGAAAAGATTACCTGCTCTGGGCCAAAGTTTAACTCCGTCCATGGCATTTCCCCACCATCAAATACCCATGGATCACTTGTAACGAAATAAAACTGCTTCAGCTGGGCAACAAAGCTTTCCAGGTTGCTGGAACTCCAGGTTCCAAGAATGCTGAAGATACTTTCTAACATAATGTTTGCAGCTATTTTCTTTCCTTCCACCACATTCTTATATCCACTGTGATAAAAAAAACGCAGGAGGTTTTTCACTGCAGACTGCTTCGCACACACGATATCATCATACTGATGCCATTCTGGAGTAAGCAACACAAAGGACACAGGGAAGCAATCATTTCAGGAGCACACACACATTTGCTCATGTGTCACTCTCAGCTGTCCACAGAGATACCCCCACTGACCCATTAAGTCTCCACCTTCAGCCAGTGCTCTCATAATAATGCTGGCCCATATAAGTTAAAGATCTTCCCCCACAGAACGCCCCATGGATCACCCGGGCTGCAGACGCAGGCAGGGCAGCTCACCTTTACCGTTGAGCAAGTTGCTGCTTATCAGCAAGCAGCGATTCACATGATGGTTGCCTACTGATTGCTTGTAAATAAACTCATACTGCCCTTCTCCACAGCCAACCCAGTACTTGTAAGGAATGGGTTTATCCAGATTTTCCTCCGCAAGCGTTACGGTGCCTTCAATGAGGTATCCATGCACCCCTAAATGCCTGCGAAACACAAACCATAACAAAGGACACGTCAGCTGTCCTATGGAGCTTCCTTTTCCATGCTTCTCCCCATGTATCATAGGAATGGTGATTAGTCCTTCAGGATGCAAGTTTTAAAATAGTTCACTATGAAAACCCTTTGAGGCAAACCCCACCTATGCACATAGAGCTATTGTCTTTTGTACTGAATGAGGTACCACACTGCATCCTGTGCTCCAGAGCCAAAACCTCCCTGCACCTCTGTGTGACTCCAGAGAGTACTTACTTGGTGCAGTTCAGCTCACAAATGTTGTCACTCCAGTCTGCATAAGGAGAAATGCCTTGAGCCCTGATGAATACTTTGTCGGTGTCAGGGTTTAGTTTGAAGTCTTTGGATAATATTGCATGGAAATACACTGTGACACCATCACTTCTGCTCACAGAACTAAAAGAACGAATTAGAAGGAAAATAGAAAGAATTTAAACATTTCCTTTTTTTTTAAATTGCACAAATCATTATAACAAGTAAGACTTCAGCCACAGCTTAACAGATGCAGGGCTCAGAAGCTCTGTCAGCAATTCACTCCAACTGATGCTATGTGGCAGGCCTAGCATAAAGCCTAGTACAAAAAGGAAGAAATGAATCCCATGAAATGCTCTGGCCACGTGCATCTGGGTCCCTGTATTGATAAGCCAACAGAAATACCTCACCCAGCAGAATTACCTGTGATGACTGCACTTTATTCCCTCTTTCAGCTCATACGCATTAAGCAGAACAGGTTATACTAATGAAAACAGTTGCTCACCCCATTAATCCACAGAGTTACAGGTGTGAAGTACACACTGGTTGTGAGAGCAAGAAATAAGGGGGCAATCTCGGGTTTAGCCATCAGACACTCAAAAAGCTTCAAGTACTAAGTCCCTTTTACATGACCTACACCACAACTCCCGATGAAACATCAGGTCCCTTTTGCATGAGCAGTAATTCACCTCAGGTTTAAAGCACTTCTAATTCCACATATACAAGATACATGCAGATCTAACCATCAGTTCCCTAGCTCAGCCTGCAGTCCTCTGGTCCCCCTCACACCAAACCCTCCAAGTGAAGAACACTGGGGAGCAGCAGGGCTGTTCTCACCTTCCTTTAATCTTATCTGCTGGCTGCTGGTTCCTTTGGCACTTCTGACTCTCTGCTGCAGCCGAACCATTGCCCTTTCTAGGAACCTCAGGTCCTTTGGCCTGACTTGCTGGCCTGGTTACCGCATGCGTTTTATCACTTGTGGCCTTATTCTTCTCCTTTGCATCTCCATTCTGCAACAGGAAGATAAACAGCACACATTTAAAACCAAAACCTGGCCAGCCCAAGCAAACACTGCCCAGAGCGTTCCCTCGCAGCCTTACCCGGGGAGCAGGAGGGCTCGCTTTCCGCCTGCTCTCTGCTTCACCCTGCCCAGCCTGCGCGCTGCGAGCTGGAGCCTCTGGGTCTCGCCTCTGATGTCCAGCACGAGCAGGTGCAGCCTTGCTTTTCGGAGCCCCCATTCCAGGAGACGGCGCAGAGCAAGCGCTCGCTCCCGCCCCTGCGGAGGTCAGGTTCTCGCTGCTTCCTGAGGGCTGGGAACGCGGTCTGGGGGCTGGAAGCTGACCGGCAGCAGGGGCACGACTGCCCCCTCCCACATCACCCCTGACGACTTCTCCACGCCCTGTGCTGCTTCCACCCTCCGCCTTCTCCTCCGGGGCCGCAGGGCTCGGACATGGGGCAGCCGCATCCTCGCTGCCGCTCGGCTTCACTGGGGTCATCGCATCCGCGCTCCGCTGACTGCCTGCTGCAACTGCTGCCACGCTGCCAGCTTCCCTTCCCTCGCTTCCATGGGGGCCTCCACTGTCCCCAGCACCAACAGCACCACCAGCACCTCCCGCTTTGGCTGCTTCACTGCCTGCGCTTTGCATTCCCTGTGGAGTCACACAGGGATCCGGCAGCTCTGGGCTTTCAGCTGGTGCTGGGCTTAGAGAAGGCAGAGAGTCCTGCTTCTCAGAGCCGGATGGGCCCTTCTTGGACTTACTCCTCTTCTTTTTCTAGAGCAAACAGAAAAGAAGGAACACCGCAATGTCTGTTTATTCATGGCCAAGGAGAAACTCTTTGGTGGTGCTGGCTGGAAAGGAGGAAGCGACATCTTCCTGCTACACTGGGATAACAACGAACAACCAGGAAGAGAACAGACAAGACCAGCCTCTGCCTTCTGCAGCGGCTGGAAACACAAGTAACTCTTGAGCATTCTCTACTTCTACTACTAAGACCTCCTCAGCAGCAACTGAAACCAGCACCAAGCATGATGCTCGCTAACCAGACCAACTGTGTCCTGCTTCCCCCAGCACAGCACAGCGCAGGGGCCTGTGCTGCTCAGGGCAGCTGCCCCGCTCTGCACATCAGCTGCCTGCAGCCTCCACACTGAGCCAAGCACAAACACCTCCAGCTTGCCTGTGAACACAGGCAGCAGCAGCCAGTGCAGGCCAGCGGGGTTCAGGTGATGCAGCCCAGCCTCACTGCTCGACCAAAGACAGCAACAAGTGACCGGCAGCCCCTGCTCCACAGCACCAAAGAGCCTCACCTTCTTCTGGGGCTTCTCCAAAGCATCACCAGCCACGGCCTCAGGTGCAGCCTTTGAGGTATCACTTGGGGCTGTTGCACCCTCCAGCAGTGATGTTCCCTCCTCCTCCTCCTCCTCCTCCTGTGTTTCAGCAGAGGAAGGAGGCCCATGCACAGCACATTCAGGTGTGGTCACTGAGGTATTGATGAGAACTCTTGTGCTCTCCACCAGCAATCCTCCCTCAGCATCACTTGGCTCCATAGTAGAAGGCTCAGCAGCACCTTTTCCTTTCACCTCTTCTCCTGCATCAGGGATTAGAGCGAGCTTTACCACTCTTCTTTTTGCAGTGGAGGCAAGGTGTATGGTTAAAGCTCTGCTGCTGACCCGTGTACCAAACTGCTGTGGATTACTCAGGCAGACAGCTAAACACCACACAGCCCACCCCACAGTGGGATCCTTGAATGGTTTAGATTTGAAGGGACTTTAAAGCCCATCCAGTTCCAACCCCTGGCAGGGGGAGGGACACCTTCCACTAAAGTGCAGCTTGCTCCCAGCTCCTGCATGGCCCTACCCAGCCCATTCCCACAGTTTTACTGATCAGTGTGAGGCCAGATGAGCTGGACCATCCCCCTGGGATCAGCTGTCCTGGCCCTGTCCCTCCCGGCTCCCTGTGTCCCCCCAGCAGCCGCTTCATTACAGGGCAGTGAGAAGCTGAAACGTCCTTAACTTCGGCTAAACTCTGCTCAGAACAGCTACAATATCCGCGTGTTATCAGCGTTGCTCTCATCCTGAATCCAGAACAGCCCTGGGAAGGAAATTAACTCCATCCCAGATAAAACTAGGACACGGATTCGCAGGAGTCACTTTGTTGTTCAGCAGCTACTGCTAGGAATGGCACCATCCTCCCTAGCACAGCCTCCTCCCACCTGCATCCTCCTGCTCCCCGGTGCCGGGCGCCAGCCGAGCCCCGCCCTGGCTGCAAGCACCGGGAGAGCCGTCCGCAGACACAACGCGGCACCCGCGGCACTTCATGGTCCCCAGGCACCAACTGCAGTGAGCCCCTGGGAGCCGAGAGGGAGAGAGGAGGACGGGGCAGCGAGGGAAGCGGAGCCAGTAGCGTGAGGCGACGAACGCTCGGGGGGCCGCAGGGAGCCCCGCTCCCCCGGACCGGAGCCGGAGCCGGGACCGGGACCGGGACCGGGACCGGGACCGGGACCGGGACCGGGACCGGGACCGGGACCGGGACCG
>NDXB01004626.1:68158-116707 GCA_002631895.1 Agapornis roseicollis
CGGGGCGGAGATGTAAATGAGGCACCGCTCGCTCCTGCGGACAGACAGCAACTCCCGCCACTTCCGTGTACATATGCAAATGATATAGGCAGACGGACCAATGGCGTGGCGAAGGGCGGAACGCAAATGAGTCCCGTTAGTTGAGGGCAGGGGGCGGAGCTGAGGCTCCAGCTTGCGGGGGGTCTGGGGGGGAGTCGGCATCGGGGTCCCGGCGGGTAACGGGGTCCCGGGGGGGGGGAACGGACGCACCGGAGAGTGGGGGCTCCCGGGGATGGGGGCGCACCGGGCAGGTCCCGGGGCTCCCGGCGCGCATCAGGACCCTGAAGGGAGCCCGGTAGAGGAGCCCCCTCAAGCCCGGTGTCCGGTGCTGCTCCTGCCCTCCCTCAGCCCTGCCCCGCCGCAGCCCTCCGCGCCCGGCAGCGCAGCTCACCCGCGGGCCGGGGCCCGCAGCGGCCGCTCCCCCACTGCCGACCGGTGAAGTTTCGCTTTCCCGCAGAGCCCCACGTTTCGGGCTGGGGACGTCACCGCCGCTGCCCTGCCCCGGCCCGGCCCCCCCCACGGGCGGCTCCCGGGATCGGGAGGGGTTCCCCGTGCCCCCCGCCATGCTCCGAGGGACCGATGGAGCCCGTTCTCCTCCGGCCCTGCTCCGGGCTGGTGGCCCCGGGACGCGCCGCGCAGCCCCTCCGGTTCTCGTTGCCCTCTGGATCAGCGGCAGCACCCGGGTCCGAGCAGGCGTCCCGGGCCGCAGGAGCGGGGCCGTGGGGTGCTTCCCACCAGTGCGAGGGCAAGTGCATGGAGCGAAATTCATCCCACTGGATCCACCAGGCTGCAGTGGGGACGCGGCCGTCACGGCATCCCCGGCTCCAGGCGGGATTGAGCTGATGTTGGGTCCCAGCAGCCCTCACACACTCACTTGCACGCACGGTTTGAGCACACACGAACCCGAACCCTCTTCTACCCCGGGCTCCGTTTTGAGGTTACCTGAGTCCCCTCCGGGCACGCAGAGCAGCTTTCCCCACACAACCCCAGGCGGCTGCACACGACGTGAAGAGAAACCTGCTCCGTCTGCACCGGTCACTGCTGGTGCGGGGAGGCGGGCGGGCGGGTGGATGGGAACAGAGGGCACAAGCGCCCTTCCAGCTCTGCGGGTGAAGCCACGGGTGCAGCGAGGAGCAAAGCGCTCCAGGCTCCGGCGGCAGGATCAAGCGGCCCCGCAGCTCTGCGCCTCCCGGCCACCTCTGCTGCTGTGGGGCCTCTGAGAGGAGGAGCTGTGCCTTAAGGGCAGCACCCGGAGCCTGGTTTCACTTTCATTTCCTCGGTGCGCTCAGCAGCGCCCGGTTTAGATTTCCTTGCGCACACAAAAGTGAAGTTTTCCGCAAAGGAATGCAGAGCTCCCGTTGCCTCCTGTGCAATCACTGCTTTATTGCACCCTCCCTCAGGGCTGCCAGCCAAGGGCAGTCAGGAAAACTGCCCTCCCTGCACCCTGCCCCAGCCCTGCTGCCCGGTGGCACTGAGTGCTTTTTACCCCCTGCGCCGCGGCAGCATTTGGCAGAATGTCCCACAGACCCAGAAGGATCAGTAAGGAGCAAAATCAGCGCCGGTTTTCATCTCCCAGCAGCATGAGGGTGAGAGCTGCAGCACGCCTGCGGGCCCGGCGGGCAGCACCAGCAGCCTTGGAGCTTGCGGTGCCATGAGCAAGCTGTGAATCACAGTTCAGTGTTTGAATCATTGACTCAGAATCTCCCAGGATAAGGAAAGTCTCCAGAATTAAAACAGCTGATGTAAAAGACAGCAGCTTTGAGGATGGGGAAAGGCCTGGAGGAGGGGTGGCTTTTCCCAATGCCCGGGATAGAGAATGGTTTTCCTTCACTAATCCCTTCCATGGACTGTCTGCTCTAGAGGTGCCCGAGCCCCGGCAGCCGGCGTGGGACCAGCGGGACCCCTCGGATAGTGCAGGATGCTGGTCGGGTGTCACCGGGGTGTCGGTGTCACCGCTCACTGGATGAGCCCTGCGGGCAGCAGTGAGCTCTGGCTGGTGCTGGTGCTGGGGCCTGCCCCACTGCCCCCCGGCTCCGCTCCTCCGCACTGCTCTGAGCCAAGGAGATGGGGAGAAACGAGACAGTTTTAGCTGGGATAGAGTTAATTTCCCTCCCTGTGCCCTGTTTTGGATTCAGGGTGGGAGCAATGCTGATAACACACGGATGTGCTGAGCAGAGTTTACCATAAGTCAAGGACTCTCCTCTGCCCTGCAGCACGGGGGAGGAGGCTGCTGTGGGGCACTCGGAGCCAGAAGGGACCCAGAGGGATGTTCCAGGCAGTCTGGGCTCACGCTGACCAGTAAATCCGGGGCCTGGGCTGGGTGAGGGAGCAGGGGCTGTGCACGGCAGCTCTGGGGCTTGACAAAGGTCACATTCCCCAGTTCATCTTCCAGACCCCCTGCTCAGCAGCAGCCTGGGGTCCCAGCCCCAGGAGAGCACCAGGGGCAGCCCAGAGCCTCACCTGCCTCCTCCCAGCTGGGGAAATGCTGGAATCCCTCTAAGTCTGCAGACAGCAAGACTTGGAGAACAGGGTCCTGAAGGCAGAGGAGCCTGGGCTGGGGCGGCCTGCTGCTGGCCACTTCCCTTATAGCAGGGCTGCGAGCCCCGCAGCCAGCCCAGGACACAGGATGCAGCCCTTCCCCACCGCCCCTCTCCCACAGCTGCGCTCAGGACCTGGAGCCTCCACCCCTCTGGGATGAAGGCGCTGCCAGAAGAGAGGCAGTAGCATCCTCAGGGTAGGTGCCAGGGGCCAGCACAGACCCTGGCCTGGGGAGCAAAGCTGATGCCTGGTGCAGGGAGAGGCAGAAGGACCCAGCATGGGGCCGGCTGAGGCTGCATCCCACGTACCTGCAGGCTGCAGAAGGCCATCGAGAGGCCGTGCTTGTGCAGCTCCTGCAGCAGCTCTGCCAGCCCCGCCACCACTGTGTAGTCGATGCTGCTGATGTGACAACAGTCCAGGATAACGGAGCGCGGTGGAGATGCTGCTGGACAAAGAGCACATGGTCACGTTCCTGATGACCAGCCCAGGGAACAAAGCCCAGAGCTGTGTGTGCCTCAAAGGGGTGAGAGCAGTGGGCAGAAGTGGTCCAGGTGGGTACCAGGTTACAACCAGGTTCCTGGGAGAGGACCAGTGGGCCTGGGAGCACTGTACCTGTGAGAGCATGGCTGCACACAGCATCCCGGAGGCACTCAACAGCAGGGAAGTGCAGGCTGCTCCATGGCTGCACAAGGAGCATGTCCCCATCTGACACCTCTGACACCTGAGCAAGACCCCGGTGCAAGGGGACGAGTCACAGGGAGCTCATGGCTGTGCCCCTGCAACAAAGCAAAGCACTGTCCTCCCTGCATCCAAGGGGAAGTTTGAATCCCACCTTTATTGGGGGCCTGGCAACAGAGTAGAGCAGGAGAATCCCTGAGACCAGCATCCCGGCCATGATGCCGTACTGGATCTCCCAGAAGCAGAGCAGGAAAGTCACGCAGAGGGGCACAAGGTCCAGCCCTGCAAGGGAGACAACCTGCACCTTGTCCTTGTGCCACAGGGCACAGGCAGAGCCGGGCTGCATCAGGGAATCAACCATCCCCGACTCGTGCCCTCACTCTTAACCCGCCAGAGCGTCCTGAAGATCCCAGCGTCAAACATGGGCACCACAGCCGAGATGATGACAGCGGCCAGCGCCGCTTTGGGGATGTAGTAGAAGAGCGAGGTGAGGTACGCCAGCGAGAGCAGCACCAGGGCTCCTGCGGGACATGGGGAGCCCCTGAGCCACGGGGAGCTGCAGGGCAGCCCGGGGCAGGGGGGGCCCTACCTGTGACGAGCCCTCCCGCGGGGGTGCAGACGCCCGACTGCGCGTTCACGGCGGTCCTGAAACGCAGAGCAGGTCATTGGGGCAGGATGGGCCCTGCAGGAAAACCCCACTGCAGGGACAGGAGCTCCCAGCACCGCAGAGCGCACGGGAGGGGAGGGCAGCGGAGGGGAGGTCACTGCAGGCCCCTGCATAGCCCAGCAGCCAAGGTGGGCAGCTGGGGACCAGCACATGAGCCTAGGGACACATCGGGCTCTGCCCACCCTTCCACCAAAGGTGTCACAGAGCCCCGGTGAGGGGAGGCATCGGGATCCTGCTACCCACCGGCCAAAGCTGCCTGTGATGGGATACGATGAGACAAAGGAGCCCAGGATGTTGGCCAAGCCTGCAGTGGGAATGGAGATGGGCTGGAGATGCAGCAGATATGAGAGGCACTGCACAGGGCCACGAGTTGTCATCACCTCCTCCATCCCCAGCTGGTACCCAGGGCAGGACCAGAGCCCATGCAGGCACCCAGCGCAGGACCAGAGCCCATGCAGGCACCCAGGGCAGGACCAGAGCCCCTTCAGCTGTGTGAGCTGTGCTCAGACTGCTCTGGAAACTGTGAGAAAGGCTTGGGGTGGGGGCAGCAGGCACGGTAAGAAGGGCGAACGTTCAGGCAGAGGCAGGGCTGCTGGGATGGGGATCTCTGACAGCTCAGGGGCTGTGGGACACAGAGTGGTGCTCAGGCTGCATCCCCACCCCTTCCCTCCTGCTCCAAGCAGTCTCTTACCCATAGCCAGCAGCTCCTGGTTGGGGTCAATCCTGTAATCATTCTGCGAGGCTGAAAGGACAGGAGCGACATTGCTCGAGCTTCCCATGGGTACATGTGCATGGGGACAGCCACGGGCCTATTCCCAGCATCCCCAGGCACAGGAGCACCCAGCACTCAGATCCCACACACAACACAGGGACCCCCTGGCCACCTCCCAGGTCAGGGATGGGGGAGCTGCCTGGCCAAGGGGAGGGGGTCAGCAGCCCCACACGGACCCCTCCTGCCACCCCACACTATGAACCGGGCTCAGCACAGGCAGCCCACTCCCTCCCAGTGCCCCCATGGGAACAGCACCCCCCCGCCTCCCCAAGCCCCTGCAGACACCCCTCATGCTGGCACAGGCACAGGAGCCTGGTGCAGCCATACCAAAAGCCTTGGCAATCGCAATGGTCTCCAGCAGGCCCATGAGCGGCACCACGGCCAGCCCAACACCCATGTCCTGGGGGAGAGGACACGGTCAGGGTAACCACAGAGGGATGGGGGTCACCCCATAGCAGAGCCTCCTCCTGCTGCACGGGGAGCCAGTGACTGCAGGAGTCAGCCCAAGGGGAGCCCATCCTCTGCCAGCCAGCCTGGCACCCACCTCCACCATGCTCCGGAAGGGGATGGTGCCGTTGGGTGTAGCCATGGAGAAGCGTGGCAGCCGGAACGCTGGGAGGCCCCGGGGGATGCTGCCAGTGAGCGTGAATGGCTGGGAGCCCATCACCTGGAAGGAGTAAGCAACCAGGCCAGCAAACAGAACCACGAGGGCGTTGCGTGCTGCAGTGAGAGAGCAACCATGAAAACCTGCCCAGGGCAGCGGGAGGTGGGTACCAGGATGCTGGGGTCTGCCAAACCTCAGGAAGGGGCATGCACAGCAGCAGGGCCATCCCTGGGACTTTGCCCTCCCTGACCCACCTCAGCTCCTGCTGACCTGGGCCTTTACCAGTTTGGGGCTGTCTCTCCCTTGCCCCAAAGAGACAAGATGTGGGCGGGGGGGAGGGGTGGCAGCAGGAGGAGAGAGGCAGGGGGTGGCCGACGCACCCGTGGTGGTGGTCCAGACGATGAGGTAGCCGACCCTGACAGGCAGTGGCTCCGCACGGGCGGCTCGGGGCAGGCAGCTCTTCATGGCCCGGAGCCCTGCCAGCACGGCCAGGCAGGCCAGCCCCAGCACAGCGTCCCCAACCCTGCAAGAGGCACCTCAGCACCGGGGGGCACAGGCAGAGCTACCCCAAAGCCCCGTGGGAGGAAGAGCGTGGGCCCAGGGAGGTGCAGAGCTTGCAGGGATGCTGCCGGCACCTCTGCCCCACCAGCAAAGTGTGGCACGTCTGGGGGAACAGCAGGGGAGGGAAGGGGGGGAGGGACCCCAGAGATGGGGGTGAAGCAGCAGAGCCTGAGAACCCACAGCTGCAGCAGAACAGAGCAGGGACGGAGCAGGGATAGAGCAGGGATGGAGCAGGGACGGAGCAGGGATAGAGCAGGGATGGAGCAGGGACGGAGCAGGGATGGAGCAGGGATGGAGCAGGGACGGGGCAGGGATGGTGCTGACCTGGTCTCCCTGATCCTCCGCAGCACCTCAAACACCTGCAGGAAAAACTGCCGAGGGATCCCCTGCAGCCCCAGGATGTTCTGTGGGAAGATAAAGCTTGGTAAAAGCCTGGCACCTCTCAAGCTGCCGGATGCCATGGAGGGACTGCCAGGAGCACCAGGGCTTGGCCCTGCACAGGGCTGTGCACACACGCAGCGTTGGTGCTGCTGGTAGGAATGCTCCTCAGTAAGCATCCCATGCTCCTGCACGCACTCCACAACAGCCCTTTACCCGCAGGATCTGTGCAGACAGGGCCTCAGGATGCTCTGATTTTCAACCTGCTCCCAGGCCCTGAGATGCCCCCCCCCATCCTGCACCCCTCCTGTGCAGCTCCCAGAGGGGTTCACGCTGGAGCCCTCACCCCAGCCCTTACAGCCCAACCATCCCCTTGCACCGTGCTGGAGCAGCAGCCCCACTGCAACCACAGCCATTGGGCAACACCGGCTGCCGGCTCCTGGCAGAGCCTGACACCACGTCCCCGAGGCTCTGATTTTGGTTAACCACAGAGGAAGCATTGCAGCCCCAAAGAGCCTCAGGTCCCTGAGAGGCAGGGAGGGACCAGTGGAACTGCAAACCCACCCTGACGAGAGAATCACCGGCACCCCCTGCAAGTGACCAGATCAGGCGTCCTGGGTTTCCTGGTGTCCTGGATGCCACCGGCTGGCCACAGGCAGAGGGTGCATTGGGCTTGGTCTGCCCAGAGCACAGCACTCGTGGAGCCAGCAGAACTGCTGTCAGGGGGAAACCAGGGCCCCTCTGGGGCTCCTTGCTCTTGCACTGAGCACATCACCCTGCCTGATGCTCTAGGAGAGGGCAGGTGACGTGGCCAGGGTGGAGCAGCAGGTCCTACCTTGATCTGGTTGAAGCTAATGGTGATGGAAGCAGCTGATGTAAACCCTTTAATGACCGGGCAGGAAATGAAGTCCAGAAGGAAACCTGCACAGGATGGGCAGCAGTGAGCACGCTGCTGGCCCGACAGCGAGCACAGGGTGTGTGCACAAACTCAGAGCTGTCACAAGCAGTAGCAGGACAACCCCAGTGTCTCAGAGAGCACAGGGGATGGGGGGACAGCTACAGGCTGTACAGTGATACCCTTGCACGGCAAGAGCATCTCACCGAGGTGCAGGAGCCCCATGGCCAGCTGGATGCAGCCACAGAGGAAGGTGAGCAGGATGGCATAGACAGGCTCATGGAACGCGTAAGAGGAGACAAGCAGCGACATGATGGCCGTGGGACCCAGCGTCACGTCCTTGGCGGTGCCCAGGAAGCAGTAGACGAAGCAGCCCATGAAGGAAGAGTAGAGGCCGTACTGCACAGGGACAAAGGGAGCGCTGGCACAGCGCGGGGCACCGGGAGACGCCAGAGCCCTCCGGGATGCGGGGGCCCGGGCTCCGTCCGCTCCCTCCGCAGCCCAGCGCACCCGCGGTGACGGCACCGGACAGCCCGGGGCGGCCCGGCCCTGCCCGCGCTCGGGAGCGGTGTCCCGGCAGCGGCACCCACCTCGGGCGGCAGCGCCGCCACCTCGGCGTAGGCGAGCGCCTGCGGCACCACCGTGAGCCCCACGCTGAGCCCGGCCACCAGGTCCAGCCGCAGCCAGGCCGGGCGGTACCGCGGGAGCCAGCGCAGCACCGGGAGCCGCCGCCGCGCCGCCGGCCACGGGCAGCCCCCGCCGCGCTGCCGGGGCCCCGGGGCCGCCATGGCCGCGCCGCCGGCCCCTGCCCGGCTGCTGCCAGCGCGCTCCGGACCCGTTCCCAGCCGCGGAGCCCCGCCCGGGCCGGATCTGAGCCGCCGGGACTGCCCCATGTGACCGGGGCAGAGGAGGAGCCGCCGAGCCCCGCCGCCGCCGGTGCCGGTACCGGTGCCCCTGCCGGAGCCATGCGGGCCTGGGCGCTGCCGCTGCTGCTGGTCGCGTTCCGCACCGGCGGGGCCCGGCCCCCGGCCCCGGCCCGAAACGTGCTGCTCCTCCTGGGTGAGTGCAGCCGCCCGAGCCACGGAGCCGGTCCCGGGTCCGCGGAGGGGAACCTCTGCTCCCGTGGGCAGCGCAGGGCCGGCCCCGGGGTCCCACGCGGCCCCGCCGTGCCGGGATGGTCACTGCAGCACCGGCCCCGTGTGCACCGGCCCCTGCAGGGATGCTCCCGGTGTCATCACTCACCGGGCCCGGTGCCCAGGGCTCACCCCGCACCCCTCCCGCTGCAGCAGATGACGGTGGCTTCGAGAGCGGCGCCTACAACAACTCGGCCATCCGGACACCCAACCTGGACGCGCTGGCCCGGCACAGCGTGGTTTTCCAGAACGCCTTCACCTCCGTCAGCAGCTGCTCCCCGAGCCGGGCCAGCGTCCTCACCGGCTTGCCCCAGGTAGGGCACCCGCATGCACTGGGGTCCAGGCACAGCGGGGATGAGGGCTGACCAGAGCTGGCTTTGTGGCACAGTCAGGACCTGGCCATCCCCCCCTGCCTGCTGACATCCCCCTGGGACCTGCTCCACACGCATGCAGATGCAGTGCCCAGCTGGGCTTGTTTTGGGGCCAGGCGCAGAGGCATCGTCCAACTCCGTTGTCTCCCCTTCCCACAGCACCAGAACGGGATGTATGGGCTGCATCAGGATGTGCACCACTTCAACTCCTTCGATAGTGTGCGCAGCCTGCCCCAGCTGCTCAGCCAAGCACGCATCCGAACAGGTAGGGACACGGCAAGTGACAGGCACCAAGGACCTGTGCCCATGTTCTGTGCTCACCGCTGGCTTTCACTTCCCTTCCTCCCCCACTGCTCTGTTGGACCCTCATCACACCTCAGCTTTTCTTCCTTTCCTCATCCTCCTCCTTCCTGGATCTCAGGTTCACACAAGGCTCCTGCTTTACCCAAACTTCCACTTCCACTAATACCCACGCTGGTGACCTGGGGCAGCGTGGTTGTGGTTGGGTCCCATTTTCCAGCCACATGTGGAAGTGCAACTGGCAGAGATGACTGGGGAAGCTGGTGGCAGCTTCCACTCTCCCCAGTGCTGGCTGAGCACAGCCGGTGCTGGAGCAGAGCAGCTGCAGCAGCCCCTCTCCTCCCCTGGCTTCTGGCACAGCGCACGCTCTTGCAGGCATAATCGGGAAGAAGCACGTTGGGCCCGAGGCCGTCTATCCCTTCGACTTCGCTTACACAGAGGAGAACAGCTCGGTCTTGCAGGTCGGGAGAAACATCACCCGAATCAAAGCGCTCGTCCGGCGGTTCCTGCAGAGCCAGGATGAGAGGTGATGGGCTCTGTGTCCCGGGACAGGCTGCTAGGGAGGAGCAGGAGAGGAGGGGGAAACAGAGAAGAGGATAACTGGCTTCGCTGAAGACACGTGCCAGTGTCCCATTGGGAGACCTTGTCTCTGGGTTCCCCCATGTCCAGAAGCCCACATTAGGGGGGAGTCTCCCTGCCGACCACAGCTCCCCCCTGCACAGCCCACAGGGGTGGGGGCCGCCCTTTGCCTCCATCTCCATCCTTTCACCTCTAGGCCTTTCTTCCTCTACGTTGCCTTCCACGACCCGCACCGCTGCGGGCACTCCCAGCCCCAGTACGGGCCCTTCTGTGAGAAATTCGGCAATGGAGAGAGCGGCATGGGCTGGATTCCCGACTGGAAGCCACAGCTCTACCGCCCGGAGCAAGTGCAGGTGAGGGCCTGTGGGGCTGCAAGGTGCTATACGGGGCTGCATGTGGCTATATGGGACTGCACAGGGGCTGTGTGCAACAGCAGCCTCTGATGGAGCCAGTCGCTGCCATCAGTGCCATGGGCGAGAGCTGGTGGAGGCCACCGTGCTGTACCCAGAACCTTCCAGGGGTGGCCACTTTCCCTGTCTCCGTTTAGGTCCCGCACTTTGTTCCCGACACAGCGGCCGCCCGGGCAGACCTGGCAGCCCAGTACACAACCATCGGGCGCATGGACCAAGGTGGGAGCCGCGGGGCCAGGCTGGTGCTGTGAGCGCTGCCGCCCCTCCTGCCCCTCCTGATCTCTGCCCCTCCATCCATCCGCAGGGATCGGGCTGGTCCTGGAGGAGCTGCGCCGAGCCGGCTTCCACAACAGCACACTGGTGATCTACACCTCTGACAACGGCATCCCCTTCCCCGGCGGCAGGACCAACCTCTACCGGTCAGGCACAGCCGAGCCCCTGTTGCTCTCCTCCCCGGAGCACAGGCAGCGCTGGGGGCAGGTCAGCCAGGCCTTCGCCAGCCTCCTGGGTAAGGGAGCAGAGTCCGGCAGAGCTGGTCTCCATCCTCCCTGCACCAAAACCTAGGGTCCTGTTCCATAGAGTAGGCTGTAGCCCCGGGCACTGGCACAGCCCTGGGTAGGGAGAGAAAGGATGAAGAACAGCAGGATCACCTGCAAGGACATTATCAAGGACATGACCACCCACAGCCCCCACGGCAGCAGACTCCAGGGACCTTTCTGGCTCTCTCTGGGGTTGTGTTTCCTCCTCTCACCCTTCTCTTCCTCTCCAGATCTGACACCAACCATTCTGGACTGGTTCTCCATCCCCTACCCTTCTTACAGCATCTTTGGCACAAGGCGGGTACATCTCACTGGGAAGTCTCTCCTGCCAGCACTGGAGTCAGAGCAGCCCTGGGACACCACCTTCAGCAGCCAGAGCCACCACGAGGTGACCATGTACTACCCCATGCGAGCCATTCAGCACCAACAGTTCCGCCTCATTCACAACCTCAACTACAAGATGCCCTTTCCCATCGACCAGGACTTCTTCGTCTCACCCACTTTCCAAGACCTGCTCAACCGCACCAGGGCCGGGCAGCCGACCCACTGGAACAAGACCCTGCACCAGTACTACTATAGAGACCGCTGGGAGCTCTTCGACTGCAGCACTGACCCCACGGAGAGCCAAAACCTGGCGCCAGACCCCCGCTATGCCCCCATCTTCCAGCTGCTGCGTGCGCAGCTCCTGAAGTGGCAGTGGGACACGGGGGACCCCTGGGTGTGTGCCCCCGATGCCGTCCTGGAGGAAAAGCTGAGCCCCCAGTGCCAGCCGCTGCACAACGAGCTGTGAGCATCCCCACTGCCATGGGACAGCTGTGAGCAGGGTCCTGCACCGGTCCCACATCCCTGGGGGACACCTCTGCTCCGTACCACAAACACTGCCTGGCCCTGGCGCATTCAGGGATCTTTGAGTCTCACTCCTATGGAGCCACAGGGACGAGTTGCTCCTCAATAAAGCCTCTGGGGGAGAGGTCTCTGTTTTTACCCAGAGCTGAGCACGTCCCCATCAGCTCCATGGCAGGGATGGGGAGTTCCTGGCCAGGGGTGCTCAGCCAGGGCAGGCAGCAGCAGAGGGGCACAGACATGACTTGGGCTGCTCCCAGCAAACAGCAGCTTTATTACAGCTCCCTTGCCCCTGTGCAGATCCCAGACCCCCAGAGCACAGCCACAGCTCCGGGACAGCTCACCAGCACCACACTGAACAGCGCTCCTGGCTCAAGGCACTTGGGTCTTTCTCCCCTGTTTTGTGGAAGATGAGGGTTCCCCTGTCCCCGGGGGGTGTGCAGGGAGCCCCAGTGCAGGTCCAGTCTATACCCTGGTAACTCCCGTTAGGCAGGAGGGAAGCCAAAGCCCAAGAGCTGCATTGTATGGGAGGGATTTGGCCCCAGAGCACGAGGAAGCAGCCTGGTGCATCCAGCAGCGGCTCAGGACCAGTTGATCACAAACTGCTCCCACATGGGCAGTGACACTGGGACTCTCAGCACCTGGGGGAGAAGGAAGGGTCAGCACAGGGAGAAGCAGGGATGGAGCCCAGGGCCTCCGGCCGGCCCCACTCACCTGGGTGTCACTGCGGTAGGAGAAGTCATCCACGAGGGCACCGTTGGCCAGCACTTGCCGGGGAGGGCTGGTGACACCCAGCACGGTCACAGCCTCCAGCAGGACCCCATCGAGGTGGGCACTCGCCTGCAGGAGCTGGCTGAGCACGGCGCCCTGCGGGGACAGTGGGGCCATCACCGTGCTCCCTGGTCCCGCAGGCACCCAGGGCTTTTCAACGCTGCCCACTGCAGGGCACCCAGCCCAAGGTGACGGCTGCTCTGCCATCACAGAGTGGCAAAGCCCTTTACCAGGCTGCACAGCACTACTGGTGCAGAAAGAGCCATGTCCCTCGCACAGCATCTTTCCCTCCCAGAGCTCCTGCAGGGGCCTCCTGGACCCCACCAGTGCTGTAGCCACGGCCTGGCACTTTTGGCACAACCCAGCTCGGCTGCACCAGGGCGCGGTGCTGCCCATGGCCACACGTGAGCCATGGGCACCAGGACCCGCATGTGGCAGGGAAGCCCCATGCCCAGACACCCCCATCGCTCACGTGCGTGGCCAGGAAGAGCAGCTCGGTGTAGTCGCCCCTCTCAAAGCTCTGCCAGCTCTCCCCATCGTCCCAGAACAGGTCTCCCCTGGCGAAGCCGCCCGGGGTCAGCGCCACCACCAAGGCCATGCCCTTCTTGCGGGACTCGGCAGTGTTGAACGCGGGCTCCTGCAGCACAGGACCGAGCTCAGCTCCGGGTGCTGCCGCAGCAGCTCTGCCCTGGCCCAGCCGGACACTGCAGGCTCATTTGGCAGCACCCGCTCTGGGGTTGGTGATGTGCCCCACTCCTGGGCCCGCAGCACGAAGGGGACTCACCTGCAGTGGCAGGATGTGCCCTGCGCGGACATGGACGTTGATGGTGTCCAGGGGAGCAGGCAGGAGGATCCACTGCCCTTTGCTGTGGATGATGGAGTCCTAAATGATAACAAAAAGAGGAAGCAGCAGGTGCAGGGCGCTGATGCCCCATGTTGTGGTCCTTGAATGGCCACAAGCGAAGGTGGGTGAGGTACAAGTCCTCAACGCACCCCGGGGGGGGGGCAGTACCCGCGGTGGGGTACAGGAATGCACATGGGGCCCCACAGCAAAGCCCAGTGCAGGCACTGGGGATGGGGGGGAGCACCCACCCCTGCGAGGCTGTACCACGTCCCCGCCGGGAAGTAGCCGCTGACTTTGGTCTGCCCGGCCTCCAGCACGGGGGTGATGAGCAGCCCCGCGCCCCACATCAGCTGGCGGTCCACGGCCCACGTGTTGCGGTCCTGGGGGAACCTGGGCCAGGAGGGAAGGGAAGGGAAGGGGAGGGCAGCGCTGGGGGACCCTCAGCCCCACCCCAAGCCAGGGGCACCCGCACTCACTCGAGGAACAGCGGCCGCGCCACCGTCTCCCCGGCGGAGTGAGCGCGGTGGAAGAGGGTGTAGAGGAAGGGCAGGAGGGAGTAGCGGAGGTGGAGGGCGCTCCTCATGGCAGCCTGGGCAGCGGGGCTGAAGGCGTACGGCTCCTGCGGCTGCCGGGGAGAGGACGAAGGGGGCTGCTCAGGCTGTTCACAGGTGCCTGCTGGGGCCTCAGGATGGACTCCCCGCAGCACGTGCCGCCTGACGGGGTGAGGGCTCCCTGTGCTCACCCGCGCACCGTGGTCATTGTGGTTCCTCATGAAGGGGTAGAAGGTGCCCAGCTGGGTCCAGCGCACGCACAGCTCCTCTGATGTGTCACCCGCGAAGCCGCAGATGTCAGCACCCACCAGCGGCACCCCAAAGAGGTTGAAGAGCAGCACCTCTGCAGGGCAGGCGCAGAGGACATTGGGGTGCTGGGGTACGGAGCCTGCAGAGGACGTGCAGGGGAGATGGAGCCCCAGCACCCTGCAGCCTACCTGGAATGGAGTAGTAGAGCTGCTCCCAGTCACTGCCGACATCCCCAGTCCAGTGCCCCGCGTAGCGCCCGTGCCCAGCAAACGTGGAGCGTGAGATGATGAAGGGGCGCGTGCCCCGGACCCTCAGCATCGCGCTGCGGGCAGGATGGGTCCCACTCAGCACTGCCCAGCCAGGGAATAGGCTCAGCAGCTCCCAGTAGCAGCACGAGGCTGGCATGAGCCAGGGCAGACACCCAGTGCCACCGTGGCCATGGGGCAGGTGACAGACAGCGCACAGGACATGAGCCCCCAGCCCATTACCGCATTGCAAACCAAACCCTCACCTACCCATCGAGTGCCTTCCCCATACCCAAGCTGCCTGCTAAGGAAGAGCCTCGCTCCCAGCTCTGGCATCCCCTGGGATGTGCATCAGCTCCTCCTGGACAGCAGGAGCTGCAGCAGGAGCCACAGGCTTACTCATGGGAAGCAATGGCCTCGGTCAGCCCGTAGAGGCTGTGCAGGTTGTAGTGGGAGGACAGGTACTGCTGGCTGGAAGCACAGATGGTCCCGGCTTGGAGGCGTCCTCCAAACACACCTACATGGGAGAGGTGCTGATGAGGGTGAGCTCAGAGCCTGCTCGGGGTCAGAGCATCCCCAGGGGTCCTCCTGGTGCTCCCACCCTGGGCAGGGGCTGGTGCCGCTCCCGTACCTGGCACGTAGGGGGGATGCTCCAGGTTATTGTTGGGGCAGCCGTCCTGGGAGCCCTCCACAAAGTTCGATGGCTCATTCATGTCCTGGGGCGGGAGGGAAAGGATGGGATGTCCTTGCTGCAGGTCCAGGACCCAGCAGCAATGCAGGTGGGATGAGGAGAGCTGCAGCTGGGAGCTCTGCCGGGAACACTCACAATCCACATGCCATCGAAGGGCACCTGGTCGTGGAAGTCCTTCACCATGTCGTGCCACCACTCCCGAGTCTCTGGGTTGGTGAAGTCTGGGAAGACCGTCGGGCCTGGCCAGACCTGCGGGAGGAAGGCAGCAACAGGCAAAGCCCCATGCCCCCATGTGCCACTGACCATCCACAGGGGCCATCCCCTGCCTATGCCCTCCAGCTCCCAGTCCTGCTGCAGTCACCCCACACAAGCCCCCTCCCCGCACTCACCTTCCCAATGAGGGGCTGTCCCGTGGCGTTCCGGATGAACACCCCCCGCTTCAGTCCCTCATCGTAGGGCTTGTAGGTGCCAGGAGGCCCTGAGCTGCTGATCCCAGGATCCTGGCAGGACACAGAGCCAGGGCTTTCCCAGCGAGGGCAGGGAACAGCCTCCACTCTCCTGTGAGGAAGCTCCATCGCCACCCTTGGGGGCAGCTGGAAGCCCCGGCACAACAGGGAGTCACTCACCACGATCATGATGTACCTCAGCCCGCGGCGGTGGAAGTCCCGCACCATCTCTGGGTAGTCCTTAAAGCTTCTCTTGTTGAAGGTGAAATCCCTCTTGGCATCCGCATAATCCAGGTCGTTCCACTGCACATCCTGCGGGCGATGGCACCGGTGCTCAGGGAGGAGCAGAGACCTCCACCCTATGGGGCTCCCCATTAGTCCCCCCCGGCTGCTCTGGGGAGCAGCTGAGCTGTACCTGGGGGAAGCGGGCTGCAGACATGTTGGCCACGACCTCCCGGGTGATGTCGGTGGAGGAGTAGCCCCAGCGGCAGAGGTGGAAGCCCAGGCCCCAGTACGGGGGCATGAAGGGGAACCCTGGAAGGCGAGAGGGCAGGTGATGGACAGGCAGGGTCGGGCACGGCCAAGCAGCCCCCGCCACCACAGTGCTCCCAGCAGAGCCATCCCGGGAGCACTCGCGCCCCAGATCCCCAGCTCAGCCCTACCAACGACATCCAGGTACTGCCGCACCACGCTCTTGGGGTCGGGGCCCAGGAACACGTAGAAGTCCAGGATCCCACCCGTCGTGCGCCAGGTCAGGGCAGGGCTGGGCTGCAGGAGCACGTCTGGGGAAGCACAAGCACCGGAGGAACAAGGTGGGGATGGGGACGGGATGGAGCCTGTGCCCAGCGCCTCCGCAGGACTCACCCATGGCGTTGCTGTTCAGCAGAAAGACTCCGTGGGCAGAGCCATCGTCCTCCATTCCCAGGTAGAAAGGGTGGGAGCCATAGAGATTGACCTGGGGCTGGAGCAGAGCATGGTGCCGGCGAGGCTCCACCAAAGACCCCAACACAGCACCCACCTGCCCCTTGCCTCCAGCCAGGAGGGCTTGGGTGCAAACCCCAGCTCTGCAGCCCCAAACACTGCTTGAGTTGGCCAAGCTCTGCCCTGAGCAAGAGCCCTGGACTGCAGCTTCAGAGCCCTGCAGAGCCCCAGCAGGACAAAGCCTGGCCCATGGGCTTACCCAGGGCTCAGCTCAGCCAAAAACCTTTCCCCAGCCAGGGACAAGAAGTAAGAGGCCACGGGGCCACCCCTGCAAGTAGAGCTGAGGCAGCTCCCTGTCCCTCAGCCCTGCTCCATACCATGGGTGCCATGTCCCGATTCCAGAGGGTGACCCTGGTCCACGCCGTGTCAAGGACCAGCGGTGTCAGGTGCTCCCCCAGCCCAGAGATGAAGTGGGAGGGCAGGGAGGTGGAGATCTGCAGGAACTGGTCTGCGAAGAAGAGCGGCGCGACCGTGGTGTTGAGCCTGCCAAGGGAGAGGGAGCACGGAGCTGGTGCCAGCGCCGGGCAGGGACACAGGTGCTCGTCACCGTGTGAAATAAAGCCAGGTTTCGGCTCGGATCTGGGATTCCTGCTTCCCTTCCCAGCCACCGAACCAAAGGGGAGGCAAAGCAAAGCCCTGCTGGCTGCCACCCTTCTGCCAGCACCAGTGTCCCATCACCTCCCTTACTGGAGTCACGTCCCACTTTCACACCAGATCCCTTTGGGAAGCTCAGGGCAGGATGGGCACTTACAGGACCTGGCCACCGCGCTGCCGGTAAACGACGAGGCCGAAGGGCTCCTCGTTGATCTGCACCCCGTACAGTGCGGCGGCCACTCGCCCGCTCACCCGTGGCGTGTCCAAGGGCACCTCAAAGCGCTGCCGGGCCGGGTCCCGCAGCTGCGAGGCAGAGCGGGGGAATCGGTTGGGGACCAGGACCAGGGCACCAGGACACCGGGATTAGGAACCGGGGCACCGGAGCGCACCGTGAAGCGCAGGCGGGCCGGGGTCTCCAGCAGCACGTCCAGCCGCAGGCAGCCCACGTCCCCCGGCAGGAAGCTGGCAGCGACGCGGCGGAGCCGGGCCGTGTACCCGCTGCCGGTGGCCGTCACGTTCTCCGCCCGGTAACTGCGGTAGCCGCGGGGGAAGAAGCACCAAGGCGGGCCGGGGCCGGGGCCGGGGCCGGGGCCGGGGTCGGCGGGCACGTAGCAGCAGCCCCGCGCCTCGCAGCCCTCCCGCGCCAGCAGCCGCTCGGGGCCGCAGTCGAAGCGGCTGCTCGGGGGCACATCGCAGACGGCGGCCCCGGCGCCGAGCCCCGCGGCGGGGACCAGCAGCGCCAGCAGAGCGGCGGCGCCGACCCCCGGCCCCGGCCCCGGCATCGGCATGGCCCTGGCTCGGCCCCGGCTCCCAGCAGGCGCGGCGGGCCCGGAGCGCGTCACCGCCGCCCCCGCCTCCGGGGCGGGACCGGCACCGGCACCGGGCGGGAGCCTAATGCCTCCCGGTCCCCGCCCCGGCAGCCACCGGTGAGGGAGCGAGGCCGGGGCTGCCGCTGGGCCGGGGAGAGGGGGAAGTGGTCACAAGTGAAAGGTACAGAGCAGCAAACGAAGTGGTTCTTGAGTCAGGTTTTCTTTCTTTACAAACACCGGGAGCTGGTGCTGGGGCCCCTCAGGCTTCCTGCGGGGTCAGCCTGGATCGCACGCACCGGCCGAGCCACTGCAGAGTCCCCTGGTGCTCAGGATGCTCCTGCTGGACCCGACTGATGATGGCATGAACGGTGCGGAGCCGGGCCTGCAGTTTCTGCTGCTCGTTCATCCAGGCTTGCTCCGAGCGGCAGAGGGGACTGTACTTCCCTTCCTTCAGTGCCTGCAGGTGCTTCTGCCGGGTCTGGTGAGCCACAAGCTCCAGAAGGTTCTAAGGAAAGCAAAAGGAAATGGTTTTGACAGCAGGCTGCACACAGAACTGAGAGACTGCTGTAACCATTCTATTGTGTACAGGAAGGGCTGCTTAATGCCAGTACTGTGAACTCCCCCTCTTTAACAGCCAAACAGCACCTCATTCTGTGGCTTGCAGACACAGCATCATGTCACAGAGCTCCATAAATCAGAGAACACCCGTGCATACAAGGCAGTTTGCTAGGACAGGGTTTCAGCAACTCAAAAACCTCACAGGAGCTCGTTCAAGACCTGGAGCTGGCTCTCAGATGTGTCACATCCTTGGAGCTGGCACCTGGTGCTCCTACAGTAAAGCTGGTACTAGATATTTTCAAGATAGAAACAATGTCCTCCAGGTGAATGCTGCCTTGCCAAGAGTACAACTGCAGCATCCATTCTGGTCCACCATGAGCCCTCAAAATGTGCTCAGTTCACCAAAACTGCTGCTAAAGCCCACGCCAGTGTGCCCAGTTCAGGGTGGTGATGAGACAGGAAGGTGGCCAGAGAAGAAAGCACCAGGTTCTGTTTGGCTCACATGCTGCACATAAGGGGATGTGCTCACCCATTGCTTCTCATTCCGAAGATGTTCTGAATCCAAACCAAGGACATCAGACTCTGCCTGCAGCCTGCACACCTCCTCCTGCTTCTGGAAAACAGCAGTGCTGAGGGAGGCCTGGGTGCTCTCCAGCTCCAGGATGATTTTGTCACAGTCCTGAGTACTCTGGTTAATGGAAAAGAAGGAAATGACAGGTTCTGATCCCATAGTTCAGCTGCGTTCCCGGCCATCTTCCCAGAACTCCTGTGCTGGTGCTAGTGACAAGGCACATATGGGCCATAGCCCACGAGCTCTCACAGCCCTGCCCTTCTGGCTCACCTTCTGGATCTCACTGATCTTCTTTCTCAGCTCCTCTTTCTTGCGGTGGAAGTCGCTCTTGGTGAAACGTTTCTTATCTGCAGTCTTCTGCCCCTCTCCACGAACTGTTAGTGCCTCTCTACGAGAAACACACGCCTCCATCTCACGAATCATCTTCTCCTGTTGCTTCATCAGCTGGCTGTAGCGGACCTGCCATTTGTCACCATACAAAACAGGCTGAAAACAACTGTGTACAAGTGGACGCTCACTGACGTCTCCTGTGCAGCCCATCCCATCAGCATGAACCAGATATATGTGACACATGAGTGTTGGCAAGCCAGATTTGTTCTAAATCCAGACCTGATTTGCCCTGTGTGGATCTGGAAGGCAGAAGGCTGGATTATCAACTTGTATGAAGTAACCTCCAAATTGCTTCACTGGAACTTATGAGCAAGAGCAGCAGCAGAAGAGCAGAAGCATCCCAAGAACGCAAAGGAAGAGTTGCTTTGCCAGAAGAGAGACGACTTCCCTAACCCGTGATGAGGATGATGCATGTTTAGTAATCAGCATTTCTTTGCTTATAAATTGGGGTCACAGAGGAAGGAGGCACATACAGCATTTTAAACACACTCTGCTGCAGCCTGGTATGCAGCACACAGACACAGCCAGGACACATGTGCTGGGTGCATTTAATTCAGATTGGCTGCAGGGTGCTCAGATTTCCAATACTGCTGCGGCCTGGGAGACCCTACCTCTCCAGCCTGTTTCTCGCCTGCCTTACATGTCAGCACACCAAAGCTGAACATGCTGGGAACAGCTTCCCCTCCTCAGCCCTCTTTCCCAAAGGCTTACTTGCATCCTGTGGATCTCTATTTTCATGGCTGGGATTTCACCCTCTCCTGTCACAGAATCCACTGCTGCTCGCATCTCTCTTGTCAGCTGGATCTTTTTCTCCCATAGCATGATTTGGTGCCTTCAAGGACAGAAAGGGAAAGCAGTGCCTTAGTAAACAACAGGAAGCCACTCTGAACATAGCTGAATGGTTCAGCAGAAACTGAGGATTTGTGAATGGGACATATAAAAGGGCAGGAGCAGAGCAGTGTGAGAGCACATAGGAAGCTCTACTACTCAGCAGATGGTATGAAGACTGTACAAGCAAGCATGCCCAGACTGCCAGGGAACCCACACAGATCTTGGCAACATCCAGCAGAAGCCAACATCTTTCAGCTCTTGCTGGTTCCAGAGTTAACCAAAGCACCTTTCAGTTTCTGTCTTTCAAAAATTAATTACATCCCTTTCATCCTCCTCAAGGAGGACAGAAGCACATTTGCTGGTGCTGGTAGCATGGACACAGATACAACAGTTCAAAGACTGGCACAAAGCAGGAACCTCTCTGGTACCTACTCTGCTTCCACCATGCTGTTCAGGAGTCTTTCCTTCTCTTCAGACAATTGACTATGCCTCTCCTGCATCTCAACTGCTTCCTTTTCTGCTTCCTAGATCAGGGAAGCATAAACCAACAGGACATTGTCAGACTGAGGAAGTTTGACAGGATCACTATTTGCCTCCAATCTGCATGGGAGGTTGAGGCCTGGAAATGAGATGTCACCCTCTGTACCTTGAGAGCTCGTATGAACTCGTTCTCTGTGATTATGTTGCTACACCGCAGCTCCTTGTAGCTGCTGTTATTCTTGTTGATCAACACATTCAACTTTATCAAGTCGTTGTACATGTTCTTCATGTGATGTTCAATGTCTTTCTGTTCTTTTGTTTCCTGCTGAATTTCATCTA
Source organism: Agapornis roseicollis (assembly GCA_002631895.1). Classification (NCBI taxonomy): domain Eukaryota; kingdom Metazoa; phylum Chordata; class Aves; order Psittaciformes; family Psittacidae; genus Agapornis; species Agapornis roseicollis. The sequence goes on from NDXB01004626.1 coordinate 88,816, forward strand.
CAGGTGAACAGAAAAATGTCTTTAACTTCCCTTGAGCACTGGTCTGACTACAGCCAAGGGGTGACAGGCTGCCATTAGACCACTGTTGGTTTTGGCCAAGGAAAGTGCTATCACTGCAAGAGACATTCACCTACAGCTACTTGCAGACTTGATTTGAAGAGGTCTAACTCATGACATGGTCACTAGGATGGAACTGTGTCGGTTCAGACAGCAGGATCAATTATTAGAGGAAATAACACACAAAGCAGCAGAAGCTGCCTGGCTCACAGCCCCAGAGTATAGCACCGGAGACACTGGTGTTACTGCTCACACATGTATAGGAGGACAGAGAGAATTCTTTGGTGCTGGCCTGGAATCACCCATCTGCAGGCCTTCATTCCCTTTTATTTCCCTTCAAGGATGAACGTCTTAAGGAAGAGCTGGGGAATGACTTACTTTCCATGCGCAGTTTCTTCTGCTGCATTATGGTCAACCGTTTCTTTAACATATCCAAGGAGGTTATTTGCTCCTCCTGCTCATGTGTTAACTTGACCAGCTCTTTTTGCTGATTCAGCCAGTTCTTCTGCAGTGTCATCACCTCAGAATTACATTCTTCTATCTCCTTATTCAGCTTGTTAATCTCAATTTCCAGTGGTCCCAATTCTTGCCCCTGTACAAGAGCAAGGTTTGGAATCAATCAGGCAGAAGCTGCTGGAGCACTTGTTTGCAGCACCATTGCAGAAAGCTCATCCAGCTGCTGAGCTGCCAACTAAATACTTCAGCTATACTATTAATTTGTCAGTTAGTTACTTTCTGCCTCATTTCCCAGGAGTTAGATGGGACCAATCATTCCTGATCTTGCAGGAACAAATGCAACAGAAGCCCTAAAGGTTCTCAAACTCTGTGGCAAACTCCTAAGCTCTCCCAACATGTAAATCTGGACACACACACAAGTTTGCAGAGTATATGCCATAGCACCCATTTTCACACTCGTATCCATAAACGGCTCACGGTGCTAAGGACAGAGCTGGGTATCACCTGAATGGGGCCACCATCAAGTGACTTAAATCAGGTTCACAGTGCTAAGGACAGAGCTGGGTATCACCTGAATGGGGCCACCATCAAGTGACTTAAATCAGGTTCACAGTGCTAAGGACAGAGCTGGGTATCACCTGAATGGGGCCACCATCAAGTGACTTAAATCAGGTTCACAGTGCTAAGGACAGAACTGGGTATCACCTGAATGGGGCCACCATCATGTGACTTAAATCACTCCACCTACTCCATTCCCCCTTGCCAGCCTTTGCAGATTCCATAAGGAGATCCCATTTACTCCCAGAGTATCGATGCCATTCAGTATTTTCATCAGGCACACCCTCATTGCACAATTCCCTAATGCCACCTCCTCTTCCCATTCCTTAAGAACTGTTTGACAAACGTAAACATTTACACTGAACACTGCAGCTTTTAACTCACAATGCAGATGCCTGGTGGGAGTGAGCTACCCACCAGTTACATTGAGCGAAGATCTGTGCTCGCCACAAAGAACAGAATCAAATTTGGGACCGAAATACAAAAGTACATACCCCCAGCTCGAAAAGGATCTCCTCCAACCTCTTGTTGTATTGGCTGATGGCCCGTCGCTTGTTCTCAGCCAGGAGGTTGCGCTTTGCAATCTCTCTTTGCCTGCAGCTGACCAGATTCTGGATATTATTTATTTCCTTGTCCAGCTCAGAAAGTGTTTTCTGGAGCACTGCCAGCCTGCAGGTGGTTTGAGTTGTGTTCAGAATAACCTGGGCCATCTCATTCTCAACCTTGGAAAAATGCAGCTCCTGGGAATATCAACAGACAGAAAACGAATTACTGTCACTACCAGCAACTCAGTGATTTTTAATGCCCACTTATCAAACACAGGTTCTAGATTCTGCTCGCAGGTCTGTACTACAAGCTGTAAGCAAGCTACTTACCCTGTCTGTACCTTCATTTCCTTGTCTGTTGACAGGAGATAGCAATATTCACCTCTGCCATAAGGCTGTTGGAAACCATTAAGGAGCCTAAACATCCCAACCCCCTTTAACAGACCACACTCTTCATTTCTGTAATTATTTCTTTGCCCATCTCTATCTGGCTAACAGTAGTAGGACATTGCTATATTGTACCTTCTCCACCATACCTGACACACAAACACCCCACCTAACAATTTCTCACAATGGAAGCCAACCCTGGAAGTCTTCCAGTTACTTAAGCTATGCCCTCAATTTAAAACACCCAGGGGCAGGCTGAAATAACACATGGAAATGTAGAAGTGTGAGCATGTTGCATTAGTGCCAGCCTACACAGCTCAGTATGATAAATACCACACTGAGGCTTCCGGCTTTCCCTATCTGTACCTGTTGTACACTCCCAAAGAGAGCAACTTGTCATGCCATAAAGAACTGTGGGTTTGGTTTGACTGTTCCCTGGACTGTAATCCTCACCAGGGAACTGAAAGCATGCTCATATCACATTCTGTGATGGAGCACAGAGATTTAAGTTAGTTTGATGTGGAGTACGGAAGTACTGGTAATACTTTATAGTAAATACTTCCAGAATTCATTATTCTGCCCCATTTTTTAAGTAAAGAAGGAATAGTAAGTTATGTGCCAGGCCCTTTTGGCCGAGCTCTTTCACATACACCAGAATCCTGCGATAAGACACTGAAGAACCAAACTGGAGTCACAAACTCAGCAGACTTCCAATTGCAGACCCGAAAACTAGAATGAAGACACTGATAAAACATGCTTGAGAAACACTGCTCTGGGCGGTTTCCTTCCCCTGCCCTCCCAAATGGGAGAGATAGCATACCAGATCTGTTTTTCTCCTCTGCAGTTGTGCAATCAGCTGTGAGAAGTGCTTTGTGGCTTTGCTGGATATCAGCTGGTCCTGAAGCTTTGCCACAATTTCATTCTCCATCTGCTCTTTGACCTTGGTTTCTTTCTCTATATCCTTAATGATCAACAGCAACTCATTCAGATGAGCAGCTTGATCCTAAAAAGTAGGGAAGACAAAGACAGGATCACTACAACTGTTTGGGGAAGGGTATTAAACACCTGTGTCCAATTCTAAAAGATTGCTCTTTCATGGACCCTTCTCACCATCTTAGTTCTATTGATGGCCTGCTCTGTCTCATGCAGAATGCGATCATAGGTGCTAAATTCAATCTTCAGGGCTTCCTGCACTGAAAGGCACTGGGCAATCAGTTTCTTTGTTGTGCTGGCATGGTTCTGTGACCGGCTCAGGGTGCTGACAAGCATCTCATTCTTCTCCTCCTCTTTCCTGATCGATTTGCTACAGCCAAGGATGTCCGTTTCTAGGGACTTGAGGTCGTGACTGTATTTGCTGGAGGAGCAAAGAGAATGGAAAAATCACCACAGGGGTTGATTTGTGTGCTGAACATATTATTGCAGCAACAACTGACCAAGAAGGGAGATCTTTGTAAAGGCTAGTTTGCTGCTACAGTGCAGAATCATCAGAAGATGGAGGGAGGCATTCAGATGTAAAAGGAAATGACTGAAAGATGCAATTGATTTTCCTACAGACATGTCCCACCTCCCATTCTTATCAGGATGCCACCATGTAAAAGCATATTGTTTGTTCACAGAGAATCAGTCAAGCTTTAAGACTCCAGACCGAATAAACACTGCCTTTGGCAACAATAGGAAGGTTTTCGTGAACATTCCTAAAGCCATCACAAGCCCTAACCAAAAGTGGCAGATAAATCCTTCTTGATGTTGAGCTCTCTGGATTGAGAGGTGTTGCAAAGGTGATGGAACTCTTTTAAAGGAATAAAGTAAAATAGAAAAACTCTAAAGTACCCCACACATTTCAAGGGAGAGCTGTGTTTTGAATAAAGAAAATAGTAACAAAGAAGTGTGCTTCTTATCCTTAACCTCATCATGTGTTTTAGAGCAGCAGATTTCTTCTGACTGACATATCCTGCACTTACATTAATGAACTTAACAAAGACACACTGTCCCTTTTAGAATCCCTCTTGTCCAGATTATTTGAGGCTTCTCCTGGGGCTGTTTTCAGACACCCTACCTCAGCAGCTCCTGTGTGGCAACGTAGGCCTCATCTCTTTGCTTCATTCCAGCCAAGCTGCTATTCCAATAGTTCATCAGTCGCTTTTTCTCCATGTTAATAGCTTGTACCTCCATACAAGCCTAGGGAAGAGAGAGTTGGTAGATGGGATGAATCTATACTGTCTTAAAAAAACAAATTCTGTTCATAATATCCTGGGCAGGAACAGCTTCAGCTAACATGTGTCTGGGTCACTGTCACAGCAGAGCACAGAGCATAGGTCTGCAGGAGGAAAAATGCTGAGAAGATGGAGGAGGAAGTGATTTACTGGCAATTCTCAGTGACAAAAGTGGGAGGAGAGGGAAAACCAAGAAGTTCTCATTCCTCCAAGCAGAAACAAACCATACAACTCTGGCCTACTTTGTACATACCACGTGAGTGTGAGCCAAAGGGGCCAGTCCTTCCAAAGGAAAATACTAACCAGAAGTGAATAAAGCACCCTCCTACCTCATTTACTGCTTGCCGAGTTACTTTTGTGTCCTCTGCCTGGGCCACAAACTGAGCTTCAAGCAGAGCAATCTGTTCTTGGAGTTCATATGCCTTTCTGGTTAAGCGGTCTAGGAGAAAGTCCTAAAGAGTCAGAGCCAAACAGTTCAGGATGAGTAACACAATCCAGTCTTAACCAGCTATATTCTGCAAGAATAACATAGGCTAGAAAAGAAATTACATTGGCAACTGGATTAGACTGGATTCCTGCTGAAACTTTCCCATTCCTATCCATATGGCTCCTGAATGCAGCAGTGACAGCTTTCAACAGAATGAGACCCTTTTTTCTGTTTTGGTTTTGGGGTTTTGCCTTTTTTTTTATTATTATTCTATTTGCAGTAATAACTGATACTGCAGGTCTGAAGCAACATCCATTCCTGCCAGCATGCACTATACTGTGCCACCTCCCCAGCAGCTGGGAACCCTAAAGATTTATGCTTTTAAATCCTTTGTTAAAGAAACATCTAAATCCATTGATCTCAACTGTTTGCATCAAATTCTGCATTAGTAACCCTCAGCCTGCGTCGTGCTGCCGGCAGAAGGCAGCAGAGGGAGCTCCAGGCCACCAAGCAGCTCTGCTCAGCTTCGAAGTTTGCTTTTCATTGTGAAACTCGTTGTGACTCAGAACAATTCTCCAGACTTGAACATATGAAACTTCTTCATTAAAGATGGTTGTTCTCCCACACCCCCTTCGCTTCAGTGCAGAGTGACTGACGGCTATAAGGCTCATCAGAAACCTCTGGGCAGCGCCACTGTCTTGGGGTGGGGATTCTCAGTTTTAGGAAAGCCTTTGGGGTTTGGGGTTTTTTTTCAATTACTTGGGAAAAAAATCCCCACGGATGTTCCCTGATTGAGTCACCGCAGCCTTCCTCTGGCAAGGCAGCACGTCCGCCACCACCACCACTGTTATCTGTAGTTAGTTATTTATTTTATAGACAGTTCTACTCGGTACCTGTTTTCTCTTTTCCACCTCAGCCTGGAGCTTCTCTGCCTCAGCCTTCTTTGTTGACTTTTTCATAAGTAAAATATTATGATGCATATCCTCGTCCATATTCTGCATGTAGATGAGGTGCGAGGCCAGGTTTTCAACCTGGGTCTGCATCTCAGAAACTGCAGAGGCAGGAGAAAAAATATTTAGAGAAACGCATTGGTAGGATAGACTTTAAAGAATGATAAAAGGGAAAGGAATACAGAAGGACCCAAAACAAAACCACACACATACCAGGTAAATCAGCCCTCCCTGAAATAGCAATTTGCATCAGCTTTGAAGTGTAACTCCACAAGCTAAGCTAAAGCAATTGGTAAGCAATTCCCTTGACTCCCAGCACATGAATCCCAGGAAATCAAAGAGGGGCCTCAGGAGGCTGGGAGTCCACTCCTCTGCCCCAAACCAGAACTGTCTCTTTCTCAGCCTGTTCAATGCTTTTTTTCAATAACCTTCAGAAACGTTCCAGACAATCATTTGAATGCTTTGCTATCCTTGCCATTGCAATTGCAATTGTTTTACTGTTTCCTATCCAAATGCCTGCAGCACAAAAAGAATTAGCCAAGTCTGATTCTGGGGCTGGAATGGGCTGCCACATGGATGGTGCTCTCATACTCCTGGATGCCCCTAATGACATTTGAAATCTCATCACACCCCTGCAGAGACACAGGCAAACATTTTTCCCTGCTAAGTTGCAGAATAGCCACCTACCAGGAATGGACTTAGTTTTAGTCCTAAAGACCTTCTGAGAATTGCAACATAAAACCATGGCCTTAGAAACAACAGAAATTATATGAGGGAGTATAATTAACCAGGAATAGCTCTGAAACTTTTCAGCAAGTGCATTATTCCTGTTTCATTTACTGTGTTTTTCAACCCAATGCTTGACTCAGTTTCCAATTCATTTCTCCTTATAATACCAGAATTAGGAAATACTGCCTCAGCCACCTTTCCTGCGTTCATCATCTGTGTTCTGACACATGGTCTTGTAAGTGAGCCTCAGGCCCTCAAGTTCCTCTTCCAGCTGCTGGCGCACTGCAGCCGCTTGTGAGCGGCGGTCTTGGCTCTTCTCCAGCTCCAGCTGCAAACAGGCCAACTGCTGCTGTGCTCCATACAGAACCACCCCGAGCTCTTCCCGCTGTACTTTGCCCTTCCTCGTGTCTGCCCTCTGCCAACACAAGAGGAAATCAGCTCTCTCACTTCATTTTGCACAGATACTGGTTGCTGCAGGAGGGCAAAGAAAGGATGCTGCATACCAGCTCCTGAAGCTCTAGGTTCACTTTTTCCATCTGCTTAGTAAGGTAATTCTTCAGAGCAGCCTGGAATCTTCTCATCAGAGGCTGTAAAGTAGGACGTTGATTAACATACTTGTGTGAATAAATTCTGAAGAAACTTTGCTGCTATTCCCACTATTAAATAAAACATCTTGTTTTCTGCCCTAGACACTTGCATTCTTATTTTAGCTGCACTCACTCGCAAGTGAGGAGTTACATAGTGGTTATTTGCTGACATCAGAAAGTGACTACTGAGAATATCTGAAAGTCAGAAACACATCAGAAGAGCTACATCTGAGAACCCATCCACTCACTGCAAGTACTGCTCTTTCAGGAGCCCTGAAGAGCAGCAGATTTACCCTTTACATTGCTCACTTCTGAACCTGCAGCTCTGGGGTTAATGCTGAGGAAGCAGACACACTCACTACTTTTGTGAAAGCTATTTTTAAGCACGTAGTTTTAGCAGGCAGCCAAGCCCCTGCTTACAATTTACCTCACACACTTTAGGCAAATAAAACTCTCAAGCCTGCAAAGGAGTATGACAAGATTTGAGGACTTCTCACATGTTCTGGATCCAAGACAACCAGTTCTGTTTCTTCTGTGGTTTTCTCACTTCTGCGTATTTCATGTTCCTCAGCCCCATGCTGCTGCCATCCCTCTTCCTGGTTTTGGTCACCATGCTCATTAGTAAGTGCTCCAAACTCCTCAGAGGCAGATTCTGAATAGAGAGAACTGGGTTCTCTGGTGTTACCTGAACCCCACACCCCAAAAAATAAAGACAAAGGCTTAGATGTCACAGTACTGTGCCTTCAGTTGAATTAGTAATGATCAGAAAGGGAGAAAACTGGGAACTGTGCTCAATAGCTGGTATCAAGTGTTGTGCTGTCAATAAGAAACTGAATACCTGACTCTGTGCAGCTGTTCAGCTCCACTGACAAAGCAGATGCCTGCAGAGGAGCTCCTGCAGGAAGGGGAGTGTTTCCTCTGTCTGTCACTGGCTGCTCCATGTCACCCAGCTCAGGAGGAGAACTGTCACATTCTGCTTTGTCCGAGAATGTCTCAGGAGGCTTTTCCTGAAACATAAAACTCAGCTCCTGAAACAGCTTTTCAATCCAACCCTATTTGTCCCTAAAAGTCTGCTTATTTTTGTCAACATGAGCCATGAACAATGCAGGCAAAGGAGCAACAATAACAAGAGGCTTTGTTCTAAAATCAGTGCACAGAGATATTGGCAAAGATGTACTACTCTTCATGAAGAAAACCTTGCACATACACAGCACAACAAGGGAACCTCCCCAGGTTTGTCAGAGCTTTCCTATGCTTTGTGTTTGACCAATTCACTGCTTCTCTGTCCCAGCTTTCATTGGTTTGGTGTTTGCAGCAATAAAGCTGCACCAGCAGAATGTGAAGTTACAAACACTGGTCATGCATTCTGTGAACAAGGTTATAGATAATATTATAGTGTCTCACTTCTGTAGCTCCAGAGAATTCTCCTTCTGCTGAGGGATGCACCTTGTCTTTATCCCCCAGAGGAACGGACTCTTCCTCTTCGTTGTCCTTCCCCTTCTCTGCTTCCATGGCCTAGCACACAGCGCAGGGGAAGAGAACAGCAGCATCAGAAGGAATGGTGCACTTTGTTTAACATTACTGCAACAGGAATGTAACAACTGGGCACAGGAGTTCAATTCAGGAGTTTAATCTCATTCAGAAAACCAGCCACACAACAAGGATGGAGACAGGACAGACCCTGACAGAGTCCTGTACACCACTTGTGATCTCATGTGATTTTAGCTCACATCTAGTGAATCAAATAAACGCCCTTAGGGATTTATTAAAGAACCTCTTCCAGCTCGCAACACATGTAGCCAAATTGTTCTCTTTTTGTTTTCTTTTCAAAGAGACACTGTTTTATCCCACATCCTTTCTGACAAATTCAAGTATTGTGCAATGGAAGAAGAAAAATTATCACCAACACTGCCCAATAAAAATAAGACCAAGTATACACATCTATGAAACATGGAAAACCTCCTTTTTAAGGTGCCTGCAGCAGAAACGCGTCCAAGGAAATCACCTCCATAGCGAGATGCGGAGGAACTTGGATTATATCCTGGTCGGCAGAGCCTAATTCCGGTCTATACCCCTCTGCTGCTGCAGCAGGAGCCTTATCCACGGGGCTGGCCTGTACCTGCAGCCAGAGGCAGGACAGAGAGAGTGAGCCCGAGCCGTAGGCCCCGGTGAGGGCCCGGTGGAGGAGCCCCGGCCGGGCCCAGCTCCGCACTCACCCGCCACCGGCAAGACCGTCACCCCGTTGCCCGGCGACGCGTCAACACCTGGTCACGTGACCGCTGTGGGCCGCACCATCACAGCCCGCGCAGGGGGAACTCGGGCCGCACCACCTCAGCCGTTGGGGAGGGGAGGGGGTGTGCACGGGCCGCGCTACCTCAGCCCGCCGGGCCCGGGCCAGGCCTGCTGTGTCCCGGCCGCTATGGCGGCACCCGCCCCGGTGCGGGGCAGCAGGTAACGCCGGGGGCCGGCCGGGCCCGCTCTTTGCCTTTCCTTCCCCGCGGCCGCCCCACCTGAGGCAGCTCCGCGCAGCCCCGGGTCACGCCGGCGGCGAGCGGGCGGGCGGGGCGGGGCCGTCGGGCGGGCACACCCCTGCCGGGCCGGGCCGGGCCGGGCGGCGGCGGGCCCGGTGCAGGGGCCGGGGTCGGCGCTGGTCTGGCTCGTCCCGTTCCTCCGTCAGAAGTTTCCCCGGGGCTCGTCGTTGCCGGTAAAAGCACCGGGGCCGCGGAGGGGGGGTTGCTCGGTGCGGACGCGTTGAGCGGCGGGGCCGCGGCTCTGGGCTGCGGTGCTGGCCCGGGCCGGCCGCTCGTCACGCGTGGAGCTGTCCCAAGGGGCCGCGGCTGCCGGTGTCCCGCCCGGTGAGGCACCATTGCCTTATCCCGTTCTTTGTCTTCCCGAGGGTCGCTGGGGAGGGTGTGTGAAACCGGGATGAGAAACAGTTGTTAAACTTCATCTGCCGCGCAGCCCCGGGTACCGGCACCGTTCCTTCCCTTCGCGAGGTGTCCCTGCTCCCAAACCACCCCGCTCTCTGTTTCTTCCTTTGCTGAGTTCAGCGGAGACATGAAGATGGATGTTGGGATCCTTGGTAATTATTTGATGTGTGGCCTTCAGGCGCTCCGGGGCAGGGATTACATGCTGATATATTGCTCACTGTGCTGCTGGCACTAAAATAACTCTGCTTCTTCCTCTCTGAAGTCTGCCCGTCTTTTTGGTTCTCAGACTAGAAGCTTGGCTTGTAAAGGTATTATGTTCCCAGCTGCCACTCTGGATAGGAAGTAATAAAAATGAAATATCTTTTAAGAGAAAACAGTAGAAATATTGAGGCCAGGACAGCTCAGGGTGAAGATCTGGGGCTTGCGGCTTCTTTTGCTCGTTTAAGTTTGTGGGCTTAGAGGAGCTCGTCCTTGTCCTGGTGGTAACTTTCCTGGATTGCTGGGATGGGGCAGTGTTGCGTCCTCCGGCAGGCACGGAAGAGGAGGCAGGGGGAAAGGTGACTCTTTCAAAGCATCGGAGACACCTGTTCTGACCCCTGTTGTATTAAGAAAAGACTTTGCAATTAGTTCATGGGCTGAGCTGTGGTATCAGGTTCCGGGAATTCTTTACCTGCTGTTGCTGGGAGCGTTACTATGCCACAGCTGCAGGGCGTTGGGAATCAAGGCCATTAAAAGTTACCTACTGCACAAGCACTGCAGTTAAGTGACATGGAATTACGTTTAATCTGGAGATGGAGGGACATATGGCACAAATAACTTCCTGCACAGAAGCGTGTGTTGTGGTTTGGCTCCTGGTGCTGGAGGGATGGAAGCTTCTTGTTTGCTTTCTTTCTGCCTCAGCAGGTGTGGATGGAAGCAGCAGGCAGGCTCCCACCATAGCACTCGGTTTCCCGTTTTGTCTCTGAGTCACAATCTTGCAGTATTTAGTCTGCTGTCCCTTTTTTACCTTCTCAGCTGAGGCACATCTGAGTGAAGCCGTTCCACTGAAGCGACTGGGATCAGAGCTGGATCTTGTCAGGATTCCAGCCCTGGCTGGTGGCTGCTGGTTCTCCGCCTTTCCTCTGCGCTCTGCATGCCACTGCTGCACCAGCGGCTCAGGAATGAAAGACTTTTTGGTGACCTACATAATTCTCCCCATGCAATGGGATGGCTTCAGAATGGTTCCCTATGGTAAACTTTTTTCCTTGATTTGGCTAGGTCATCTTAAATAGCTCCAGCTAATAGCTAGTAGTTCTGGAAGCTTTATTTCCTCCTAATGAAGAGGTATTGCAGTACAAAAGGCAGGTTGTTTCACAGCTCTCATGTATAACTAGAGTAGTAGAGATGAAGGGAGTGACTAGCTGAGAGGCGCACAGATAATCCATTCAGAGGACTGCAAAACAGCTGTGAGTCCTGACCCCAGGCTCTAGTCCCTGCTCTGCCTTCTAGCACACTGTAACCTGTGCTTGAACCGCCAGAGATACAGACACATCTGCTTTTCCCAAGGGGAGGAAGGGGCAGGAATTTGGGCAGTGTCAGAGACCTCCCTGGTGCAGTGACTCTGTACTCCTTAAATATGTAACATCAAATTGAAGTTGTCAAGGGCAGAAAAGACAAAAGACTGTTACATTTTTCTCACTTCAGGCATTGCATGCTTCACTTCAGTGCCGATGTTTCAGGGCTCATGTTTCTCCTCTGTGCCCAGACATGCTGTAGGTCTCATGTTTCACTTCAAGAGCCCTGTAGCTCAGCTTATTTTGCTTGTAAAGCTATTAAAGTCACACAGCAAGTTTGTCCTTGGAGCCACAAGACCCTCTGCCAGGCACCAAGTGCTCAGCAGTGTGACTTGTTGACAGCAGCAGACCCCAAAGTGTTGCTGTCATCTGCCTCTATGGGCTAAACTCATTTGTGAGAGGAGCCTTGTTGCTGTGTGTGCTCTGTGTCCGCTTTGTCATGTGCAGGAGCCCTGCATTGCCCTCCTGTGCAGGAACACAGGAATCCTGTACAACCGGAGGCAGCAGCATTTGGTCCAGCAGCGAGTGCCAAGGTGAGGGTGTGATCTGCCAAGGCAAACAGCACTTGGTGGTGGTGGGTTTGGGAGAAGGGCATGTCTGAGGGAGACGAGCAGCCGGTGTTACTTGAGCTGCTGCTGGCTGGAACTGCTCAGGCTCTTGCAAAGGGGCTCCTGGGGTGATTTCAGGAGCTGGCTCCCCAGCACGTTTGTGAGCTCTGGTGTAGCTGAGAAGTGCTGGCGCTGCCTGGGAGAGCAGCCAAGGGCTGCGTGAACAGACTCAGTAGCTGTAGCAAAGATTTTTAGTGGCGACAGTTGATGTGTGGGAGAAGAAAATGTATGTGTGCTTAATAAATATTGGCACTCAGCAAGAGCTTTTCAGCTAACTCGGTGCCTGAGCTGCTGGGGAGCTGGGTTGTCTCTGCCACGTTGAAAAGGATCCCTTCAGATCAGGGCATAAATAGAAAATTCATAGGAGAGAACCTTTTTTTGTGAATGGTGCTAATGCACTGCTGCCTGAGCAGCAGGACAGATCTCACCGGCCTTCCCAAGCTCACACAAGAGGCAGCAGCAAATCCTGCTTCTTCTCCAGGCCCATGGCCTGTGTGTGCAGACATTGTTCCACACATAAGGACTGAGAATAGAGCAAACCCTGCAGACCTGGTCTCTTTGTTTGCTCGTTTCTGTCGTATGAACTCTTGCCTGTCAGGAAAGAGGCACCTTCTCCACAAGCTGTGTTTCAGAGACTTTGAGATTGTACAAATAGACCTGATGACCTTCAAAGGTCCACTCCATCATCTGGTCCTTGCTGGGACCATCTATCTATTTCTGTGACCAGTCTTTGAAAACCCTCAGTGATGGAAATGGCCTCTTCAGGTTGCCCTGTTCTTCACACCTTTATCCCTGCTATTGGAATGGGTAAACTACATATTCCTTGCCACAGCTTAACAGCTGTGAGAGGATTAATTCCAGTCTTGCTGGTGATGTTTCTGTCTCCCAGTATATTTGGCTGCTTGGTTGCAGCACTGTAGTTTTCTCTGATTTCTGATGCATGGCTCTTTCGCAAGTCAGATGCCACAGGCTGAGTTTCTGTGCTGGCAGGACACCATATTCTTCACCTCCTGTCATTGCTGTTGTTTCCTCTTCCCAGTACACGTATCCATGTGTGTACCTGCAGCGCCGTCCAACTGCGCATCAGAGCAGTGCTGGAGCAACACGTGTTCTGCAGGATCGCAGCAGTATTTCCCTTTAAATTCCTCCTGCTTTCCAGGGAGCAGCTTTTGATCTTTACTTGTGGCTTTGTTCTTTCTGGGATAGGTAAAGCTAATTTAATGCTGCCTTTGTTGGCAGTGAATCCTGCACCTCTGCTGTGCTCTGAGAGCCCCTGGAGAGGGGCAGGAAAGCATCACACAAGCTCGTTTCATACCTGCATCTCCATCTGCTGTCCTTAGCAGGAAAAGCTCACTGGTGTTTCCTGAGGAAGCGGCCGGGTACCACCCTCCTCCTTTGCAGGTTCAGTGCTTTCAGTGCTCTCATGAAATAGCTGGCACAGCTGAAGGTCCGGTTATCCGGGCTTGACAGCAATGGGAAGAGCTGCACGCACACTGCGCTGCCTGGCAGTGGTACCCTCCTCAGCAGTGCTGGAGGCTCAGGGCCTCTGATGCCGTACAGGTTGCTCCACATCACTGCTATGGAGTCCCTCAGCACTGTGTTGAAATGGTGTGTTGTAATTCGGTGGTGGGAGGGAGGAATTGCAGTAGCTTGCTGTGCGTTCTTGCAGTGCAATGAGAGGAAAGGTGACCTGCTCTTTAAATGTGGTTGAGGCAAATGACTTTCTCCAAGATGTGACCCAGAGTCTCAAACAGTGCTGTGAGTTTTGGTGATCTGGACAAGAATGAGCATATGGCTCCACTGGGGTTTGGTTGTGGGGGCTGAGACATGAAGATACATGTTGTGTTTGGGACTAAAAGGCAACACGAGTGCAAAGGGCTTGCAAAGTAATTGTCTTACCCTGAACGCTTGCTGGGCACAGGATGTAGGAAGGATGAGGTTTCTCTCCCCAGTTCCAGCAAAGACTGAAATGCAGGAACTGCTTATGCTGTGATTCAAGCTGACAAATGCAGTGATTGCCAGTTAAACCAATGGTTTGTCCTTTAATGAAGGCTCTGTCAACCACTTGGCAGCCTCATTTGCAATCTTCTGTATGTGCAAATCTGTCAGAATCAGGACAGTTACTTTCCATCCTTGCAGCTTTCATTCTGCTCTTTGAGAAGCGCTGATTTCCATTGGCTCTTTCTGCCTTCTTGCTTCCTGTTTGCCTGGAGATACCTTTAAAAACCATGTTTAAAGAAACCAGAGCTGTTCAGTGGTTGACGATGCTTTAGGCCCCTACGTGTTTCCTGCATAGAGTGCCCTGATAGTACAAGTCAGGGCCTGGCTGCTCTTGGGTTTATGTCTGGCTGCTCCTGTTCCACGCTCTGCAGGTCATGGTGTGGGAATTGTCATGAGGAACATGGTGGGCTGCCCCTGGACCTGGGACCGTGGTGATGTGTGGTGTGTCCTAGGTCAGACTGGCCTGTTCACGAGCAAGTGAGGCCATGTAAATACAAAAGAACAAAAGTAGATGGGGCCTCTCTTGGTGTACTTTTGACAGAACAGAAGCTGCTGTGCCTTCGACAGTCTGCTTCCCAGCTGGGCACAGCAGGAGCAGGTAGAGCCTGCTCCGTGTTGAGCTGAGCTGGGCTGGGCTGGGCTGTCTGTGGGACGCAACACCCGTCTGTTGTTTCAACACCTTCAACACATCTTCTTCCTGACCCATCTGCTAAATAGTTTATAGCTTGGGTGGCCCCCCTGGGCTCGCTGAAGAGCTCTTCATCCACAGCCCTGGAGAGGAGAACGTCTCATTTGAGTACGGAGCTTCCTCAGCGATGAGCTGAGAATCGGACTCCCCGATTAACTGGAGTCACCTACCCATAGCTGGCATGTCTGCAGGGTGCCTGGAGCCTGCCCGCTCTGCTCAACGTGGGCCTCCTGCCACTTATATCTGCAAAGGCTCTATGTAACCACACTGCTCCAACAACCCCGAAATCCCAACCCAAACCCCTCAGACACACAGCAGGAATAGGCCAAAAAATGGGGAGCACAAGGTGAACTTGTTTCCCGTAATGTTTTCTTTGGAGATCGGTGGTTACTGCGGGCGAAGCAGTGGCCCCTTGTTTAATGTCATGGTCTCAGCAGTTTTTCCGTGATGAAGGAATTCTCCAGGGTCTACTCTGACTCTCTTTGGCACTCCCAGGACAGTGATACGTCGGAGAGCTCTGCATCGCTGAGCTATTCCCTTAATGGGCAGTTTGCAGTGACAAGCATTACTTTTCTCTTTCCCCTACAGTAACTATTAAAACATGGGGGTTTTGCTGCCTTCATATTTCTTTGGTGCAGAGAAAAACATCCTGGGATTCTGCATTTCATCTTTAAAATGTAAAGTTACAGCTCCAAAGCACTTGGAGGCTGTTGCTTGGGCTGTAGGATGGATGCAGCAGTTATGGGTGATCTCTTCCTTCTCAGGCAGTGGCGGGCGCGTGCTGTGGTGTCGTTGTGTCTGTTCTAACACTGGTCTTTCCACCTTCTTGGCAGATCTTCCCAGTTTGCTCCTGATCAGAGCTGACGGATAATGGAAACAGTTCCTTGGCGATGTCTCTGGGGCGACTCCTCCGACGCGCCTCTTCCAAAGCCTCCGACCTCCTGACCTTGGCTCCTGGTGGTGGCAGCAGCTCGCCTTCCATCCTCGATGGGGAGATCATCTACTCCAAGAACAATGTCTGTGTGCACCCACCGGAGCTGCTGCAAGGCATCGGGGAGCATCACCCAGGTGATGGGGTGTTGCAGACTCGGCTCACTTGCTCTTTTCTCTCTCTTGGGGGTGTGTTTGCATGGAATTCTACCTCTTGGGCTCTAAAGAATGAAGAGGTGTCAATGGGGGACAGGGGAAGGCAGTCTTATGGAAGGCTAAGGAAAGCCACGCTATTTCTCCTTTCTTTTCTTGTCTAGCATCAATTTACCTGTTATAGTAGGTCCTTTTGAATTGCTAGAAGATGGACAGTTGTCATTGAGGACGGTAACTCCTGTTGCCCTTTCAAATATTGCTCAGGAAAGCCAAGGATCATCCTATAACTGTCATTGCTGGTGGGGCCTCAACAACCATTGGTAGAGTGAAAAGAAAGAAAACATGGAGTAAATGAAGATAAATACAGCTCTATCCCTTTATTCTCATTTGTTCCTTTGCTCTTTCATGTTCTCATCAAAGAGAACTGTGGCCACTGGCTTAGCTTCACAAAACTAATTATTCTCTGAACGTTGACCCATGCTTCCCTTTTTGTGTGTGTGACTCTTCTTTCTATTGGCTTGTCATGAATATTGTAGCCCTTTGGCTACACCAAGGTAAATAGTCTTGAGAAAGAAATGTTTAGCTGGCACTTGGAATTGTTTAACTAACAAACAGCAGAAGTTCTTCATGTGCCAGCATATTTCAGGATGCAATAATCCACACAGGAAGCTGAAGCATTTGCATGTTGTTTCTCTGTCCACTTAAGGCCAGAAGGAATTTAGACTGTTCAAAAGCCATATGGAGACTTGAAATTACTTGTAAATACTGACTAATGCTGAGCATGCCACAGTTCATTCGGCAGAATTCTGGCCTGGTTAATGAAAGGGCTTGTTTTGCCCTTGTGTGATGGTGGTGAAGTGGGGGGCAGATGGGGAAGAGCAAATTTCAGGCTTATGGAGTTTCCTTAGACTAAGTCTGCATCATAACTGATGGTTTCTTTGCTCTCTTGAAGGCTACTTGTGCTTGTACATGGAGAAGGATGAGCTCCTGGGAACCACGCTGATCCTTGCCTGGGTGCCCAACTCCCGCATCCAGCGGCAGGATGAGGAAGCGCTGCGCTACATCACCCCTGAGAGCTCCCCTGTGCGCAAAGCCCCCCGCAAGCGCGGCCGCCACGCTCAGGGCTTCGGCACCGTCCGGCAGCCTTCCCCCCCAGAGCAGAGGGGGGCGGTGGTCCTGAGAGGGGAAGACATCCTGACTGTGTCACAGCTTGTGAAAGACGTGGCTTACATCAGCTCCCCCTCTTCGGAAGGGGAGCAGCTGCCGCAGTGCTGCCTCGCGGGAGACGGCGCCCGCCGGTCCCCCCAGCCTGCGCGCAGTGACTCAGGAATCCTCTTGACAATCAGCTCTCAGGAGGAGCAGAACAGGCCGGAGCTGTCAGTGGAGGGCACAGAGGAAGGCCTGGACTGCAGGCCAGAGCCAGGGGAGGATGAGGGCTCCCTGGAGCTGTCGGCTGATGATGTGAGCAGGGACAGTACTTTTGACTCTGATTCTGATGCCTTCTCTTCCCCCTTCTGCCTCTCTCCCATCAGTGAAGCCCTCGGGAAAAGCAGTAGTTCTGTGTTCCTGGATAATGAAAGCAGGTGAGTGCATCCTTTTCTCTAGTTTCTGGGTGAATAGCTGGGGTGCTGGTAGCTGAGCTTGGAGGTGCTGAAGGAAATTCAGAAGCTTCAGAGTATCGCTGAGGTGAATATCCTGTCTCACTTCAGACACCTGTATAATTCACAGGAAATTGTTTGACAGCCAGTCCTGTTTCTGGTCAGTGAACCCTGGCCCTGAATATTCAGGCCTGTGTATGTACAGTCTTACAGGTGAACTGTCTTGAGCCCTTTGAGCACCATCACTAAAGTAAAAAGGTCCTTTGTTGGTCTGATTGGCTCTCTGAGGAGAGATGCAAGTTACTGCTTGTGGAAAACCACATCAAAGTGTCAACCTGACTGCCTGTGAGCCATGGCTGCCTCACTGCAGGGCACCGTGTTGACATGAAGCCTGCTTGTGGGGACTGTTTGTGCTGGTGTTCAGAACATGGTCCCACTTATGACATACAAATACTAATTCTTGCATGTCTACCCTGGATGTCTTGGTCAATGCTGCTATATCCAAATGGTAATGCTTCTCAACAGCATCTGCAGTAACCTTTACCTAGGGAAAAGGGGATACCCTAGCAGAGGAATAATGAAGAGTAGGATGCCTGTATAACTCCCTCTACTGATACACAATGTTTCTGGTTTTCTGGTCTGTGCTCTGTGCTGTGTATCCCTTATTTCCACCTTGGGGAGGATGCGAGTGCTGCGTTCATGAAGCACTATGGGGCTCATTTTAAGGCTCAACTTTGAAACTACACCTGAAATTAGGAAAAGCTCTCCTTTGTGTGTGTCAGCAGTGTACAGCTACATGAAGACTTGACCTCTGAATAGGTTTTGCCCCTTTATTTTATGGCTAATTCAAACCCAGAGAATGCTGGTAAGAACAGGGTTTGTGAAGGAAGTATTCAGATTGGTTCATCTCTCTCTGGGTATTTTAAACCACTTCAGAGCAGTGATGTCAGACTTTGGATCAGCTTTACAGTGATACATGTCCTACCAGTATGCTTCTAATTAACCACAAGCCACAGGGGTTTCTGGCTTGGGCTCTGCAGCAGCTGGCTGGGCAGTGGTTTGAGCAGCACCTCAGCCAGCCATCCCATTCCAGCCCGTCCCATCTTGTCATGCTTTGGTTTCCAAATTGTGTTGAACAAGGTCAATTTGACAGTGTCTCTCTCAGCTTTCTAACTCGTGCCTGACATGTATTCAATGTAGAAGACTTTGGAAACTACATAAATGTCACAAATCACCCTTGAAAAGAATTTTAGAAAGGCCTTTGAATCTTTAAATATCCCTGCTAAGAACTGACTTGATTTTGCTGGTTTCCAGGCTTTTTGTCCCGTTCAGATTGTGTTCTAGCACTGGGCTACTGCCTGGGGCTTGAAACTTCAGTTACATACACCTTCAGTGTCATGTTGTGCTAGAAACTCCTTGGCATTGAGCTAAAAACCAGCAAACCCCCAAATCCTCTGCACCCAGAGCGTCTCTTTGGTAATCTTGTCTCCTTGACAGTTTGTGTTTGATCTGTCTCTTACTCTGAAAAAAGTGAAGTTTTGCAGGGGGGGTTTAAGCATATTTTGGTAGATAAAGTACAATTACAATGCTTCTGAGTTCCAAATAAGATTCTTGAAGGGCAAATGTTCCTGTCCCGCAGTGTGGGTGTGGGTGTAAGCGATGGCCTGGCTCACTGCACACCCTGAGGCATTAACCTGACTTTAGCAGTTAGGAGTGGGAACAGTGCGGGACACATTTCAAACAACATCCTATTCCTGCCGGAGAGCAGGAGGTTGAACTGATCCCGGGGAAATGCCAGCCCTTGTTCTGCGTGCAGAGGAGGTGTGAGCTGCTGCGGGCGCAGGGCTCGGGGCACAGCAGGCCGCTGAGGAGCCTTGGGGGGTAACTGCGTGCAGCGCTGATGCTCTGAGCTGCGGCGGTGTCAGGAGGGGAAGGAGACCTTGCTCTTGCATCCTCACCCTGCCTCGGAATTCCTGCAGTGCCCGTGGCTCCGCAGCCCGGCTCGGGCGAGCCCTCTGCCGGTTTTGCTGCCGCCCGGCTGGGAGGCAGCTCCTGCTCCTGGGAGATTTTCCCCTTTTCCTTCCCCCCCCTCCTATTTTTCTCCCTTTTCCCTGGAAGCCCCGCACGGTGTGTGCAGCACTCCTCATTCGCAGCAGATTAATAAAACAGACCTTTCATTGTGCGGGACTTCAGACTTGAACGGCTTTTGTCCAGCGTGGCCATGTTTTATGCCAGTCTGTTCTTCCCTACTGGGCCCCCTTGCATGGCATCTGCAGGATCTTACCAGCTCTCTGAGCAGGAGATTTTGCATATAATACTTTGCAAACGTCCCATCAAAATGCGTTCCCTTACTCCCTGCGTTCACCCCAGTGCGTTGGGGGTGGGGGAATGCTGGTTCAGAAGTCACTACAGCATGAGAACAGCTTCCTTGTTTCTTAAGGGTTTTTTTTCCTTCTGTTGGCTGCTTCCCATCTGAGCCAGAACTGGAGTGTGAACAAAGTTTGTGCTGCTGGCAGATGGTTTGAACATTTTTCCCTCCCTACCTCCCGGTCACCATCTCCTCCCTGCAAAGAGGAACAAATGTTTCTGGTTATTCCCCTCTGCATCGGGGAGTTGATGTGAAGAGAGCTCTGCTTTCCCCTGGGATTGCTTCAGGAGCTGAAGCAGAGCACTGCTGGGTGTTTCAGTCCAGTATTTCTGTGCAAGCAGGTATCCTCAGAAAAATGGGACATTGTGGAAGAATTAGGATGCATGAATGGGCTTGGATCAGATGAGACTGGGGCTCAGCAAGATGCTTACCAAAATATCCATACAGCCAGAAGTCACAGGTCCCTTATGCCTTTTGGAGCATCATAGAATCCCAGACTGACTTGGGTTGGAAGGGACCTTAAATCTCATCCAGTTCCAACCCCCTGCCACAGGCAGGAACATCTTCCACTAGAGCAGCTTGCTCCAAGCCCCATCCAACCTGGCCTTGAACGCTGCCAGGGGTGCTCTGAGAGGGTGGCCTGACCGTGGGGCAGAAGGGAACCGACACCACAGCGGTGTGCGTGGTGCAGGGGCAGGGAGGTAGGTGACAGTGTTTGAGTTGTGCAGCCAGGCAGTCAGTGTGAGTTAGCAACTTGCCTGGTAGAACATAACGAAATAAAAACGTGTCCATTGGTTTTTGGGGTTTTTTTTCTCTTTGCTTCTCAGCTGACAGCCTGCCAGGGATCCCATGCAGTGACTGATGCTTTCCTCCCATTTACACAGTTCCTCAGGCTAGGAGCGATGGGAGTGCCCCATCACCAGCATACACATTCTTGTTTCTCTTTTTAGATGAGCCCAGCACTTCTGCCTAGTGCAGTCCTCTCACATGGAGAGGTGGCTTTAATCTCTTGGGGTTTGTGGCCTTCTTAGCTTACTGCTTGTGGTACATGGTTCCTGCAGGGAGGTAGCTAATACATGAAATCCCTGGATTGGTGGTGGCCTTGTTACTGACTGTATTCCTGCAGGAAAGGAGGGATGCTGGAAATAAAATCATTCCATTCTGTTCCTTTTCTCCCCTGTCACCATTGTTTGCTGACTCTCAGGAAACATTTGCCATGTGGTCTGAAGGGCACTATTTGAGGAGAGCTGTGTTCTACACCCAGCTTTGGCTTGCTGCTGCCCTGTTCAATTACTCAGCTTCCATTTTCCCCATCAGTAAAGTGAAACTAGAAGCCTTTGTTACATCCTGGCAACCAAATAATATCTGACACCAATATAATGTCTTTCAACTGATGCCTCTGAAGTTACTTTAACTGACCATGACATCAGATCTATACCAGTCGCTGCAGAAGCACTTAGTGCTCTGTAAGTGGGGTTTCTTTGGGGGTTTGGTGTTTTCTGTGCTGTGCCTGGTTGACAGGAGCTTCCCCTGGCAGTGAGTGCTCAGGCTGCTACAGGCTTTTTGCTTCAGTAGTCAACTGTGATTGGTGTTACCTGATGAGCACCATGCAAAAATGCTGAAGAAGCAAAGTAAATCCCGGCATTGGTTCTTTCATTAACATTAGGTTGGGATGTTGGTTGGTACAGTAAGAATTTGGAGTGAGAAGCCTCGGTGGGGAATCGCATGAGCAGAGTCCTGGGACAACATCTGGCCAGATGCTGGAGCTCTGCAAAGGGTCCTGCAGGTGGTGGAATAGACACAGCTCACACTTCCACAGCTTTAAAGGACGGGCAGAAGTGATGTGAGTGATGTGGTCATGGGTACCAATGGAGACTGAGCCGTCTGCCGTAAGAAGGTGATGATTTCAGCTGCTAGTAACAAAAATAGTGAAAGGTTTTCACAGTGGAGCTGAACAAAGCCCCGGCTCTGGTGTTCTCCAGCAGAGGTGAATTCACCTGACCCAGCTAGCGCAGGCAGCCCAGGCGAAGCACATAGCCCAGGGAGGAACTGTTCTGGCGCCGCAGTTGATGCAACTCCTACAGCTGTGTTGCACATCCTGTTGTGAAGCCTCTTCCCAGGGAGCTGATGAGTAAATCACCTCCTCGGGAGGGAGCGGAGGCTCGGCGCTGCGGAGGGTGGCAGCGCCGGTGGGAGCAGTGGTAACAGTGTGTGGAGTTGCATCATGTTGTTTTGGCAGCTCACCTGAAGGGCTCGGTGCTGCTCAGCCCTCTGCAGGATAAACAGGAGGGAAAATTATAGGGGAAATGAGCTGAAATTAGTGTGAACTGGCAGGAGCTCTGGAGCCACCGGCAGGCTGGGGATTCATCGCTGTTGTAACAGGAGTGATTATGTTCTCAGAACCAGGGGATTGGGCACACGCTTCTTGCAGCATCTTACTTTTGATGATTCCAACCTTGGGGATGAGTTCGTGGGGTTCTGCTGCTCCTGGGTCAGGCTCCAGTTCCCCAGGACATGGCCTGAACAAGTGTGATTACAGTATAAGACACCAAAGCACCTCATTCCATTTGCACCCAAATTCATGTCTAGGAAAAAACATCCCCAAATCCTTCTTCCCTCCCAAGGATGGTCCCTCCTTCCTTCTGAGCCATAGGGCTGGTGTGAACCTCACCCAAGGCAGTGCTCCCGGGTGGATTGCAGGGAGCTGGGCATTGGGATGACCGTGGGCAATGCTGTGTAATCCGTTAGGAGTCATTACAGCAGCAGAGCTGAGGAGGTTGGGCAGACCCGGAGCTTTACATCAATATTTAAACAGCAAGAACATTCATTACAGCAGGTTTGGGGTTTGCCTCCTTTGGTTCAACGCCAGATTTCTGTGGAAGGAAATAGTGACAGCAAACTGGCGATCGGGAAGCTGTAGTTGGGATTCTGGGGAGAAATAGTGGGAATGAGAGCAGGTGATGCCTGGAGGAGACCCTATGGCCACAGAGCCAGGAGCGGTGGGGGGGGACGGAGGAACCGCTTTGCCCCCCGAGGGTTTTGGGGTGCCAGGGGCTGTGAGGGGTGGCTGCGGAGGAGGGGAAGCGCCTGACGCCTGCGGAGAGGAGCGGCCGGGCCGTGGGGTAGCGCCCGTGCCCGTGGCCATGACCGTGGGCGCCGGACCGGGCGGCGGGCGCGGCGTGACCGCCAGGGGGCGGGCTCTGCCCAGCGGCGCCGCCCGGCGCTCTCCCGTCCCGGTGGCCGCTCTGACCCCCCCTGCCCGTACCCGGTACCCCCGGGGCTGGACAAGAGAAGGCTCCTGAAGGGGAGACCTGAGAGCAGCTCCAGGGCCTAAAGGGGCTGCAGGGAACCCGGAGAGGGGCTGGGACAAGGGCCTGTATGGCCGGGACAAGGGCAATGGCTTGAACCTGCCCGAGGGGAGGCTGAGCTGAGCTCTGAGGCAGAAGCTGTTCCCTGTGAGGGTGCTGAGGCGCTGGCCCAGGGTGATGGCTCAGAGAAGCTGTGGCTCCCCCCTCCCTGGCAGTGCTCAAGGCCAGGTTGGACACAGGGGCTTGGAGCAAGCTGCTCCAGTGGAAGGGGTCCCTGCCCATGGCAGGGGTTGGAGCTGGGTGAGGTTTAAGGTCTTTTCGAACCCAAACCAGGTTGGGATTCTGCGATCCCCTGACCCCCAGGCATGTCTGGGAGGTCAGCACCATGGGCTGGCTGAGCTGCAGAGGCAGGAATCTGCCACCGTGGCCGTTTTCTGCGGGAGGCATTGCAATAAAACGCCTTTTCCCAGGATATTCTTGCATTTCTTCTGTTCCTTATTTATATGATTGCAACGCCCAGAAATCCTAATTGAGAGTGGAGATAAATGGTGCTGGCAGGTATCCACAGCTTTGTGAGGGAAGAATTGCGTTAACTGGATCAAAATCAGAGCATGACCCCTCTAAAGTACAACAGTATATGCAAATAAATCTGCATAGTCTTTGTCGTCTTGGCTCAGTCCTCGCAATTATAAGAGCATTAAGCATTTACAATAACTCTGAAACATGCTTTTAGTCAGCTCGCCTTTTTCCTCTCCCTTTTCTGCTACTTGAAGAAAGCTCTTCCCTTGGGAAATCCACATTGTGTGGTGGAAACAGTGAAACCCTCCCTGGGTGGTGCTGGCGCTGGGGATGGGTCAGCGCCGGGGATGGATTCACCGCCACTCGCAGCAAAAGTCCCCCCAAAAGCCCCGGTTCAGTGCTTAGAGCCCGGAATCCAGGAACAAAGGTAATGCTGAGGGCTTCCCGGGGCCCGGCCTCGAGGCTTGATTGGAATTAGCATAATTAGTGTGGATTTTTATGTTTGCATGGAGAGAACCGAAAGAGCAAAAGCAAACTAACCCATTGATTTACCCCCTCCAATAAACACCGGCAGGAAAGGTCCCCTCTGCCAGGCTGCAGCGGGCCGGAAAGCAAACATTCTTTTGGGGGCTTCGCTGAGAAATCACTTTCTCCACCTAAGGAGTTGGGGGGGTTAGGTGTCGATTGATTTATCAATGAGCTGCAGGCAGGCAGGGGGTGCCCCTTCCCTGTCGGGGTTGTGGAAGCCCACCGTTCAGCGGCGGGAATGTTTTCCTTCCTTAGGACCAAGGGAACGTTTGCATCCCTGAGCAGCGTCCGCTCGGCTCCAAGTGGTCTGTGGTGTGTGGCTTCGTGGGAGCCAAATGTGTATTTTAGTCATGAGAATCAAACTGCTAATTCTGCCCCTGCTACCCTGGCACAAGAAGAAGTCACAGGGAAAAGCCTCGCCTGGGTTTTACTCGGGAGCCTCCACCTGCCTGGAATCTCACCTGCGGAAAATACATGGAGTGTCTTTTAGCTGGAGGTGTGAGTCACATTCCTGACTCTCATTGGGTAAAAGAGTGAACCGCACATTAATTCAGTACAAACTTCTGATGATGTTTCTTTTTTTCCTTCCCATTCACAGTCAAAATAATTAACTCAAGAATTTCTGGTTTATTTTGTTTTCCTCTGGTTTAACACGCAGCAGCTGGGGGAACCCTTTGGAGGTAAGCAGGGCTGCCCTTCTTAATCCCCCCTCTTGCTGGCTAAAATCTCTTGGCTTCCCTTTAGGCCACGAGGACTTGGAGGAAGGAGTTAGGAGCAGCAAAGCCTGCAGTGTAGTGAGGCTTCTTGCTCAGCAGCGGGCAGGGAGGCAGCACCCAGCTGCGGAGGTGGCTCACCCCGGGCACCGCACACGTTGGCTTTTGTCCCCCGAGCTTTGGGGTGATGAACACGGGGTCCTGCCTGCGCTGAGGGCGGTGTGTGTGCCCTGGGAAGGCAGGCAGGGTGCTGTGAGCGTGGATTGCAATAGCCATGTAAAGCATAACAAATTGTTTTGATCTTTATTTCCCAAGGCCAGGCGGATCCCGCCCATCGGAAGGCAGCGCTGGTAATCGGCTTTCCTTGAGTCCCTCGTTTCATTCCCTTAAAATGTTTTACTTCCCAGGCTCGTGATGGCGGAGTTGATGCTGATTCAAAGCTCTGTCCCCGGTCATGAACTTGCTGTTACGGCTCAAGGTCAGAGGGGGGATGTAGGAGTTGCTGCTGGCCCCACGGTGTGTGCTGGCAAGGTGGTAACCACAAACCACCTTCTGTGCCTTTCCTCGCCGAGGGGAGGGATTCCAGCGTCTGTAAGATATAACCAGCGTGTTCTTTGAATAGCATTAATGACATTAGCAATACGAGAGTGACTAGCAGCAATACGCTGGCTTCTAGAAGCGCTGCTGAATCTGCTTCCCGGTGGCCAGCATGAACGGATACCAGTATTTTTCATAACCTTTTATTTTCCCTGTACGGTGAGCTAAGCAAAGCAAGTTTGTCAGAGGCAGAGTGCTCCTAATTTGGTCTCCAGTGACCTCTGGAGCCGTGATTAGCAGTCTGGTGTCTGGAAGGAACTTGTGCCTCTGAGATAGAAATGAGCAGAACAAATGCCATAGGACAGCTTGGGTTCCCTGGAGAGCACAGGCTAAAAAAGGTGAAAGAAGTGCAATTACAGGAGGTTTTCAGCACAGAAAGTTAATTAGCTACTAAATAGCATTTAGTGCAGTTCAACGTGAGGAAATTTATGTTTTGAAAGCAAACAGATCAATGGGAAGCTGTGGAAGGAGCTTCTGGAAAGTCCACATTGACATTCGTGTACTTTGTACTGTGACGTCCTGGGCAGTTCTCCCCAGGTTTCCCCCACAGATAGGAAGAATTGCTGCCTGTGTTCCCATTTGTTTGCAGACGAATGGACACGCTTCCAGAGGAGGATGTTTGACATCGATTTCAGNGTGCAATTACAGGAGGTTTTCAGCACAGAAAGTTAATTAGCTACTAAATAGCATTTAGTGCAGTTCAACGTGAGGAAATTTATGTTTTGAAAGCAAACAGATCAATGGGAAGCTGTGGAAGGAGCTTCTGGAAAGTCCACATTGACATTCGTGTACTTTGTACTGTGACGTCCTGGGCAGTTCTCCCCAGGTTTCCCCCACAGATAGGAAGAATTGCTGCCTGTGTTCCCATTTGTTTGCAGACGAATGGACACGCTTCCAGAGGAGGATGTTTGACATCGATTTCAGAAATTGTGGTCAGGCTTCTGTCCCGATTCTCCAGCACCTTTTTCCTGTTCACTGATGTCAGTGGAGATGGGTTCTGTTTGGGCTGGTCAGTATTTCAACTTCAGGTTCCAAATATTTCCAGCCACAGGGTGAGTTTAACACAATTCTTCACCCAGCATGTTTCACAATTCATGATACATGTATATCGTCAAGGGCACTGTTTTACCAGAACAATAGATTTGGGTTCCAGCTTCCCCATATTCCCTGACTTTGTACAGTCACTGCACTAATTTTTTGGGCATTTCAGGATAGCTTTGAACTTTTATTGATGGATTATTCCTTTGAAGGTCTTAGACGTTTCAGGCAGCTGATGCAACCACAAGCTATTTCACCTTGCTGGAAAGAAGAGGGACCTGGAAGGTCAGTGCCTGCAGGGAATAGTGGAGAACAGAGAAATGCTAACCCCTGGGGAGGAAAAGGGGCATGTAATTCCCATTACATGGATGCTCATACATTATGATGATACTTATTGTCTGTAAGTGATGCTTCAGCAGCCAGCATGCAGGAGCTGCTTGGCCTGTAAGAAGAGCTGTTATTAGTGAAAGCCTGCTTCGGAACCATGGTGGTGGAGAGCCAAGGAGGAGGGTTTGGTTCTCACAAGAAGCTCTCTGGGATTTGGGTGGTGCACACTGAGCTTAGGTAACTGCCACATCACGGCTGTAATCTTCAGCCCCTTTCCCTCTTATAATTACATTTGTCACTTCGTGTTGTAAAATGAGTTATTAGATCTGTGTTGCTGAAATAGTCTTGCCGTGCAGTCAGTGCAGGTCTCTGCCCTGGCTCTGTAGCACAAATAATAATGGGGTTTGTCTCTCTTTATGCTTTAGGTGTGTGCAAATGCTTTGACCAAACAGTAAGTTGGGTCCCATTGCTGAACATCAGAGGTCTCCCTTGCAGAGTGGCTGACCCCTTGGATCAGCGTGTGGTGGGAGGACAGTGGGTCTTGACACAAGCACCTGCTTTCACAGGGGCTATGAAGCTGGAGGGATGCAGATATGGTTGATGGCTGTAGCTGGTTGCTGAGTGGTCTTGCTCACCAGCAGCAATGAGATGTATTTTGAGACAAAAGAGTAATGGGACTTGGGTGAAGGGAAAAGGTTTGAGTGGAATCATAGAATCATTAAAGCTGGAAAAGACCTTTAAGATCAGGACCTTTATTCCCAAGAACCACTGCACTTGTTCTCGTGTCCTTTGAGCAGTGCTCTATCTTGACTGGTGCTGTTTTTCCTGCGTCCTACAACCCAAATCTCTCTGGAATGTTCCTCCAGCTGTTTTCCTTGCAGCTTTCCTTCCTGCTTTTGCAGAGCACTCTGATACAAATTCCTCATCTAACAGATTGAGTAGTCTGACAAACAATGAATTCTTCCCTTGCATCTATGTATCTTGTGTGCCTGGTTACAGGACTCCCCACATCCACGCTGTTAGCGCTGATCACACTAGTTGTTCTTACTTGCTTACAGAATGATCTCAATATTAAAATGACTTTAAACAGAAGTCCAGCAGATCATTTGCTTTATTTTCTCCCA
>NDXB01004627.1:0-57384 GCA_002631895.1 Agapornis roseicollis
AAAGAAAAAAAAAAGGGGAAAAAAAAAGAAGAAAAAAAAGAGAAAATGGTAAAAAAGAAGAAAAAAATGAAAAAGAAAACCCCAACCACAACTGAAGCTTTGTGTTGACTGGCGTGTTCTTCGGTTTGAGCTTCCCTGCCCCGGTGATGTTTACAGACTGGTCACTCTTTAACTCAGCTATAACCACTCAGAGACTGGAGAGCCGCAGCATCCCACCGCCCCTCTGCCACCCCTCGCCGGGCTCCTCTTGCCAAAACTCCTCCTTGTCATCGTCCTGGAGTCAAACCCTTGCGAGGAGGGGACAGGTGAGGTCCCCGATGGCCTCTCCCCAGCCACCCCCGGCCATCGGGGTGACTTTGCCGGAGGTGCCAAGATGGAGCCGGTTGCTGGCAGTGACGCCCCCATCCCATCCCAGCCTATCCCATTCCTATCCCTCCCAGCGCGGCGGCTGTGTTTTTGTTGGTGAGACCTCCCCTGCTGGTGGCCGTGCCCCTGCGGGAAACCTTTCTGTATTTATATATTAAAAACAAGGGGGAAAATACAAAACCTTCAAAGAGTTCAGAGCCTGGGGGGAGCTTCCTTCATTAGTCAAGGTGTTTTGATATGGTATTAAAACAATGTTCAATAAAATAGTCACTGTTATTTTATTTCACTGGCTTTCTTGGTGAAGCAGAGCGTGGTGGTGCCCCTTCCCTGTCTTCACCTCCCCCACACAGCCTGGACAGCTCTCAGTCCCACAGAGCCCCACAGCACTGGGAAGGGGTTAAAATGGGACCCCACCAGTCCCCCAGCCTAGGGGTATGCACTGCTTAGGGCAGGGAACCCCTGAGAAAGGACTTGGGTGTCCTGCCCCCCAAAAAAACATCACAGTGCATGGAGGCTGTGGGTGCAAGGGAGTTTATTTGGGGTCCTTGACCCACGAGGGTGGGGGATTTGGGGAAGCACAAGGGATGTCAGCCCGGCCCTGCTGCCACCATCAGAGCACCTTGCCGGGGTTCATGAGGTTGTGGGGGTCCAGCGCAGCCTTGATGTTGCGCAGGGTGTCCAGCCCCTCTTGTCCCAGCTCCTCCAGCAGCAGTGCCCGCTTGCCCAGACCCACGCCATGCTCCCCAGTGCAGGTTCCACCTGCTGCCAGCGCCCGCCTGCAGGATGATGAGGTCAGGGGATGGGGAAGTCCATCTCTCCATCCCGATCCCCCTGGAGCATCCCCATCCCCACCTGCCCAGGCGCTCAGTGAAGGCATGGACGCGCTGCGCCTCATCCTTGTCCTGGGTGTTGAAGACAAGGATGCAGTGGAAGTTGCCATCACCCACATGTCCCACCATGGGGCCTGCAAGGGACTGTGGGTCAGGTGGGGTACAGTGGGGAGGACAGCAATCCCCCAACTGACACCCCCCCCTGCCCCACTGACCGGTGAGGCCAGAGTCCTGCAGGTCCCGCTTGGTCTCCACCACCACGTCAGGCAGGCGGGAGATAGGCACGCAGACATCAGTGGAATAGCCCTAGGCCGGGCAGGATACAACAGTGGCACCACAGCTCCACAGGGCACTGTGCCCCAGGGCAGAGCAGTGGCACCACAAATCCATGAAGGGCTGTCCCCTAGGGCAGAGCAATGGCACCACAGCTCCATGGGGCACTGGTGCCATTGTCCCTGTGCCCATCCCTCACCTGGCAGCCGGGCCGCAGTGCCAGGGCTGCATACCAGGCACAATGGCGCATGGACCAGAGGCGCTCGCGTTCCTCCAGGTCTTCCGCCCAGGCCAGGTTGGAGCCACCGTTCAGCCGCACGATCTCCTCTGCCAGGAGCACTGGGATGAGGTGGATGGGACACGCAGCATCCCCGGGAACCCAAGTCCCCATGCTGGGTACCCACCCCATGCCCTGGGACACCATGATACCCCCTGTCCCTGGGCCCCTTGGCAGACCTCCGCCTAAGGATGTCTGTACCCATCCTTCACCTTGGAACTCTCCAGTCTCGCAGTCCCCATCCTGGGCACCCAGCCCTATTTCCCCTGTCACTGGTCCTGGGAACCTGTCCCTCTCCTAAGGACATCCCAGGTCCCTTGTCCCAAGTGGACAGGGGACCTCATCCATGGGACCCCCCAGAACGCCACTCCTAGGCTCCAAGCACCCCCACCCTGATGACACTAAGGTTCCCCAATCCCTGGCCCTGGGCACCCATCCCTTGCCTCAGGTTGTACCTGGCTCCCCATCACAGGTAGTGGACACTGTCACTTGCCCCCAAGCCATGCCACGGCCACCCAACACTGTCCTTCATGCCAGGACATCCCCGGTTCCCCATCCATTGTCCCTAGGCACCTGTGCCCACCATGGCCCTCAGATGAGCCTACCTGTCTGCTGCTGCTGCTCAACCAGGCCATGCCGGGAGCCATGGAGCTCCAGGAGCAGTGTGGGGGCCACCGGCAGCTCCATGTTGCTGAAGCGGCCGCATGCACCCACCATCACCTCATCCAGGAACTCTGACCAAAAGAAGACAGCATGAGCCCTGCCATGATCACCCAGACCCCCAGCCCGAGTGCCAGACTCATCCCCTAGCACCCACCGATGCGTGCCACAGGCACGGCAGCCTGCAGGACCTGCACGGTGCAGTCCACAGCTGCCTGCACAGTCGGGAAGGCAGTGGTGGTGGCGGCACTGGCCTCAGGCAGCGGGTGCAGGCGCAGCGTGGCCAGCGTGAGGAAGCCCAGGGTGCCCTCAGAGCCCACGAACAGCGAGGTCAGGTCGTAGCCGGCCGCCCGCTTCCTGTGTTGGGCTAGTGAGTGGGTGCTGGTACAGCCCGCACCCAGCCCAAACCCCCCCATGCCCACCTGGGCTGGCGTCCAGCCCCTGCGGTGTGCAACAGGCGCCCGTCCGGCAGCACCACGCGCAGGTTCAGCACGTTGGGGCGCATGGTGCCGTAGCGCACCGCGTTTGTGCCTGAGGCACCTGTGGCTGCCATGCCGCACAGAGAGGCGTCCGCGCCGGGGTCTGTGGATGAGATGGCACGGAGTGGAGATGGGGTGGGCAGCTGGCATGGGGACAGGGACATAGGATGTCCCCATGAGACTCCGTGCTCTGCCCAGCCCTGTGCACCCCTGGTACCACCAGGACCTTGTGAGATCATGGCTCCCACTCCCACGTGGACACCCCTGGAACCACAGCACCTCAGTGGTGAACCCCAGTACCCTTGCGATCACAGCCCACCAATGGGCCCCCCCTGGAACCCCAGTGCCACCACCCCATCCCAGACAGCCCCCTGTCTGCTCCTCAGTGCTCACGGTACCGACAGGGAACCAGAGCCCAGTGCCACGCAGGTAGCTGTTGAGGGCCTTGCGGGTGACGCCGGGCTCCACCGACACGGAGAAGTCCTCAAGGCTCAGCTCCATGATGGCGTTCATGTGGCTCAGGTCAAAGCAGACACCGCCCTGCCATGGGGCACCGCAGGAGCTGGTGCACGGTGGCACTGGCAGCCCTGGGCAGGGACCAGGCAGGGGTCTGGGGGTCTGTACCTTCACAGCATTGACACCACCTTCCAGGCCCGTGCCGGTGCCAAAGGGCACCATAGGCACACGGTAGCGGTAGCAGAGTGCAGCCAGCTCCTGGACCTGCCCCACCATCTGCGGCCACACCACGGCGTCCGGAGGGGCACAGCTGGAGACAGGAGCACTGCTGCCACGGGCCCCCCTCCACAACCCTCACCCCATAGCCCTTCCACCTCTCCCCAGCCTCCTCCCGGTGTCCCTTCTTCCTCATCCCAGACCCTTCCCCCCATTGCTCTTCCCCTCCAAGGACCCTCCCCCAGCCCAGACCCTTCCCCCCCCCATATGCCCATATCTCTTCCCATGACCCTTCCCCAATCCAGACCCTTCATCTCCTCAGTCACTTCCTCTCCCATGCCCCCAGTCCAGACCCTTCCCCATCCGAAACCCTTCCCCTCCCGATGGCCCTTCCCAACCACAGTGCTCTTCTTCCCCGCCAGACCCTTGCCCTCCCCATGGCTCTTCCCCTCTCCCAAGTCCTTTCCCCTTCTCAACCCTTTCGCGGGATCCCAGCCCAGGTACCTACACGTGCATGGACTCGTCATGCCCATGCTGCTCCCGCACCGCCATGGCCGTGGAGACGTTGGGGGTCCCCACCACGGCCCTCAGGGCCTCTACGAAGTCTGGGGGCAGAGGGGACTGCGGGGGGGAAACGAGGGTCCGACCTGGAGGCCATGGCCCCGGGATCTCCACCCACACAGCCGAGGGAAGCGCGGTCACACCGGGATCCCCTTCCCGCCGTGCCCCATAGGACCCCCAAGCCCCTGCTCGGCCCCACCTTGGAGCAGTAGCTCCGGCGGCCCAGGGCCAGCCCCAGCCCCAGCCCCAGCACCCGCGGCAGGGACATGGCGGCTTCGGCCACGACAGGAGCGAGACCGAAGTGCGACTGGAGCGACACAGGAGGGAGACAGGAGCGGAGCCCTTTCCCCACCCCTCCCGCCTCCGCCGCCGTCACCGCCCCCCGCCGCGTTAAGGTGGCTTCTGCTGACGGGGCCGCGTCGCCACCGCACGGGTCCCTCCCTCCCTGTGAGCCTCAGCCTCCCGCGCCTGGTCTGCCCGCAGCGGCAGCCCCGGGTGTCCCCGCAGCTGCTCGGGTGCCCGGGCGCCTGGACACGACCACCGGAGCCCAGCCTGCTTTCCCGGCGGCACCCTCTCCCGCAGGGACCGATGGGGTTCCTGAGGAACGGCCCTGTGTGTCTCGGGCTGCCAGCCTCTGGAGCAAAGAGAGCAGGGAGGGAACTCAAGGGCACCCCAGGGACACATGGGTGCAGGGGTACCTCAGAAACCGAGGTCACCCTAGGGACCAAAGACGCTGTCCTGGTTTCGGGTGGGATAGAGCCAGTTTTCTTCCTCGTAGCTAATACAGTCGATGGATGCGGGCCGAGGTGGGGGACACCAGGGAGCCGCAGGACACTCGGTGCTGCCACTGTGGGCCGAGCAGGGCAGGGGCGGGATCCGGAGGATCCTCGGGAGGGCCCCGCCGGGAGCGGGAACCTTTGGCCCTGGTGCGGGAGGCGAAGGGGGGATCCGGAGCCACCTTAACGCGGCGGAGGCGGTAACAGCGGGGACAGGGGCTGGGCAGGGCCCCGCTCCGACCCCGCTCCTACTGCGCTCCTGTCCCCGTCCAAACCCGCTGCGGTCTCTGCCCTGTGCCGGCCGGAGCCGCCATGTCCCCGCAGCGGGGGCTGCGGCTGAGGCGGGCCCTGGGCCGCCGGAGCTACTGCTTCAAGGTGGGGCCGACCTGGGGCTCGGGGTTCCCGTGAGGCACGGCGGGACGGGGATCCCGGTGTGACCGCGCTGCCCTCGGCTGTGGGTCTCGGGCCCATGGCCCCAGGTTGAACCCTCCCGTCCCCCTCTGCCCTGATGCAGGTCCTTGCTCCCACCCCTTCTCCGGCAGTTCCTGCTACCCCCGCCTTCGTGAAGGCCCTGAGGGGCGCGGTCAGGGCCCCAGCTGTCTCAAGGGGCAAAGATCGGGGCTGGGCTGGGCTGGGCTACGGAAAGGCCAGGCACATACAGAGGGGAAAGGTCTGGGCTGGAGAGGGTCTGTGGAGGGGCAGCGGGTGGGAGGGCCTGGGGAGAGAAAGAAGGGACATGGTGGTGAGGGTGTGGGACACTGGGCTCTGCTTCCCCATCAGCACTGTGGTGCATCAGGGGTGCCACGGACTGGGGGTGCTATGGTCCGTGGGTCCTCTTGTGCGTGTCATGGCCCCTTGGGGTGCTGGGATCTCCGTGGTTCCAGGGCACACCAGAGTCCCATTTCCTGCCTGCAGACACTGTGGCAGATGCCTTGCTGTGCAGCATGGCAAACACGGGCCCCTCAGCCACCAACACAGTGTACTACTGCACCATGCTAGATGCAGCATCCCTCCCAACCCAGATTATTCTGTGACTCTCTGGCCTAACACACAATGTGGTGCTGCTGGAGGAGCACCAGCCCCATGCAGGAACGGGGTATCCAGCTACAACCTGACCCTGCTCTTTGCAGGCTCCAGGGACATCCTGGGCATCCTCACAGAAGTCACACTGCCCCTGCACCCGTTGCCTGAGGCCACTGCCACCTTCAGAATCATAGAATAGTTTGGGTTTCAAGAGACCTTCAGTGTCCTGCATTCAAGACCATACTAAACCCACCCCACAATACCATGAGCCCCACTAAGATGCTCTGAGATACTCCCAGTGGAGTGGCCCCACTGCCCTCATTCATTTTCACCCCTAACCTTCTCACCCTCTTTCCTTTGTACCCATAGCCTCTATGTGCTATCATCTCTTTTGGGGGGCTACCCCAGCCTTCCCAATGGGTTCGCTCCCCACAGCAGGCAAACACAGATACCCAAGAGATGGGGGGTTTCTAGGCAAATCTTTATGCTGTTGGGGGCTAAGGGGCTGAGTTCTGGGGGGCTGTGACTCCATAGCTCTGGGAACCAGCAGAAGCTTCCCCTGCATTCAAAAGGCACCAATTTTGGTTTGCGTTTCGGTTACAGCTCATACAGGAGTTAAAACCCACGAACATACAGGTCAGACCCTACCTGCCCCAGGCCCCCTATAATCCCCTTATTCCCCTGGGAACACTTATCCAGAGCCTCTGGCACATAGTACAACCTGTCCCTGCCCCACCACATATGGTGGCTTGCACAGCATTAAAAGTCTGGCTGTTGGAGACCACTTAGGAGGCCCCCCAGCATTGGAGTGGCCAACAGCATCATCCCAACTTGCCAGACACATCCCCATGCTGATTCAACAGGGACACGACCCTATGGCCTTCAGGCTGCTGGGTTTTGTATGGAGAGAGGACAGCAGGGATGAGTGGGTACAAATCCACACCCCAGCTTTGCTTCATTAAGGGCATGGCTCTAAAACCAATCCTGGCCTCTGGCCAGAGGGAGACAAAAAAGGAAGGGGGATAATGGCTGCAGCCCCTCACCCCTCTAACAGCAGAGCCCCAGACCCCCGGTGTATATGGGGAGTCTCTATGTACAAATCCACT
The DNA here is from genome assembly GCA_002631895.1 of Agapornis roseicollis. Classification (NCBI taxonomy): domain Eukaryota; kingdom Metazoa; phylum Chordata; class Aves; order Psittaciformes; family Psittacidae; genus Agapornis; species Agapornis roseicollis. The sequence continues at coordinate 7,024 of NDXB01004627.1, forward strand.
TACACCAGCAGAGAGGGATCTCATGGAGGGGATGTGTGGCTGGGGGACAGGGTGGGGGCTATGGGGATAGCAACCCTGTGCCATCACATGGCTGCCAGCTGGCCCAGCACCATCCTGAACTGCTGCGTGCTGTTGGCAAGGTCCTTGACACGCTCCACCATGTCCTTAGAGGCAGTAGGAGAAGGGTAGTGGAGGGCAGCTGCCTTGGTGGTCACCACGATCTCCTTGAGCATCTCGCAGAGGAGGTTGCTGTAGTGCATCACCTTGTGCTGGACGTCCTGGGCCTTGGCCTGGCGGGACAGGGTATCCCCAATGAAGACGAGCTTGTGGGCGCTGAGGATGATGAACTTGCTGTGGGCCACAAAGATCTTGGGAGGCTGGTTGGTGCTGACAGCGGTGAAGAAGGCATCGACAGCGTTGGTGAGCGTGGTGAGGTTGGCCTCACACTGCTCCAGGTAGAAGAGGAGGAGCTGGCGATCAGCGGGACACAGGGCACCCCGTGCTGGGCCGTAGTGCTGGGGAGGGCTCCAGTTGGACAGGTCGTTGTCAATGGGGCGTGTCACCTCCTGCTCCAGCCGCTCAAACTGCTTCAGCTATGGGAAGGACAGGCGTGAGGCACAGCAGCCATCAAGCCAGTGCCTGATCCCCTGCCAGGAGCCACAGGCACGGCTGGCAGTGGCCACCAGCTCCGCGTAACAGCTGTGCCACACAGCAAGGGACAGTGCCAGCCCCAGGACAGCCATGCCAGGCTCCTCTCTCCTCCACATCACTGGCACAGGAGGTGAGCCAGAACCCACCATGGGGACAGCCATGCAAGAGGGGACCATGGTCCAGGCCGGTGACGGGGTACAAGGGGAGCAGGACCCAAGGACCCTGCCTGCCATGAGAGCTGTGCCCCCAGCACTGCACACCTGCCCCATTATTACCTGCTGGTGCTCCAGCTGGTCCTTGCTCTGCCAGATGATGTTGCCTTTTTCCAGCAGCTCTTTCTGGGTCTTCTCAAACTCCTCCTTGCCCTGCAGTGAAGGAATGGGCATGACATGAGGATCAGCAACACCAGCCTTGCTGAGACCAAGCCCTCCCCTGCCCTGGTATACCCCTCGTCTCCCTAGTGCTCAAGCCACAGAGTAAAATCAAGATGGGGGCAGAAGCAGCACTGCAGCAGTCAGAACTGTCTGATTCCCACCCTGTTCCAGGGACCGCTGGCACAGAACCCACCCTTGGGGAGCAGCTCCGATATCTGCACTCACCTGGAGATGGACATAGTCATAGTCCTCCATCCAGCCACTCTCACTGTTCTCGTAGGGTCCGTCGGGTGACTCCTGGGCCAGCAGCTTGGGTGGGGAGGGCAGGGGCCGCGACTGGATGCTGCTGGCCTTGTCAGAAGGGTGAGGGGGTCCATGGCTGCCGCTCTCTGCTGCCGGCTTTGTCCGTTTGAAGAGGAGGGAGGCATTGCCATGCAGGAAGGAGGCCAACTGCTTGGTGTCATCGGGAATGCCACGCGAGTGCATGACAAAGTGCTCCAAGTCATCCGTGCCCGGCTTGCCACCAGCCAGGGCGCTTGGGGCCCAGTGGCAAGCGTCCAGTGCTTGGCCATGCCGTGCCAGGGCCTGGTAGATCTCCTCCATCTTCTGCAGCTGCTTGCTGAGCTTGGTGTAGAGGGACCGGTCAGAGGCCTGGGCAGCATTGCCAACTGCTCCCCGGGCAAACTCCAGCAGGTCCCGGAGGGCCGTCCGGACGCCCTCAGCTGCCCCACGGATGCTGGCAGCATTGGCCTCCATGTGCTCAGGGCTGCGCCAGTTGGCACTGATGAAGGACATGAGGTAGGAGACGGCGCCGCCAACACCGTGCTGGAGCTTGGCCAGTGTCTCCATGGCGGCATCCAAGTCCAGGGAGAACTCTTTGCTGGCTCCCTTGGCTGGCTCCTTCATGGGCACCACATCCAGTGAGGATGTGGAGATGTTGCTGCGGGTGCTGCCTGTGCTGGAAGCTGAGAGGCGCTTGGCATCAGCAGCCTTGGCCTCACGATCCACTTGTGGTGGGACATCATAGATGTACTCGCCCTCTGTGTCCAGGGAGCCCTTGCTCAGAGCATGCAGGTCCCGGGGCACATCATATACCTCCTGGGAGGAGAAGGCTGACCCACCCAGCTTCTTGAGGCTGGGGGGCACGTCATAGATCTCATGGGACAGCGGCGGATCAGGGGCACCTTTCCCAGCTGCCGGTGGCACATCGTAGACATCCTCTGGCAAATAGGGCTCCTGCTGGGCCAGGAAAGGGTGGCGGGAAGGGTCAAAGGCTTTTTGCTTGGTGAAGGCAGGGGGCACATCATAGGTCTCCTCCCTCACCGGGCCATCGGGCACGTCCTTGCTCACAGAGGGGGGCACATCATACACCTGCAAGGGCAGCAGCAGGCACAATCAGCATCATAGGGAAAGCCAACCTGGGTCACACCAGGACATGAGCACATGCTGTGCCGTGCTGGGGTGAACATCAGCGACAGCTCCAGGGATGCTAGACAATGCTGCGGGAGCACGAAGATGGAGCCATACCCCCAGGGATGCCCCTGCCCCCAGGGAGGTTGGCACAACCCTGTTGTAGCACCCCAGCCTCACACATCCCCTTTGGGGTGGTAATCACAAAGTCCTAAAGCAGGACAGGATAGAAGAGACCCTGAAAGACCATCCAGTCCAACCTCATCCACTAGATGAGATTTTCTAGAGCCATGTCCCCTCACAGTGCCAGGGAGCCAGCAGACCCCTGGGGATATTGTTCCAGGGAATGATTGTTCCCTTATATAGTGTCTTATTAAGAGAAGCTGGGATGTCCTCAGCAGCACTTACAGTTTGGTGCAGGTTCTTCTCCACACTGGGGGGCACATCATAGATCTCCTGCCCTGAGTCCTGCCCATTGGGACCCTTCATTGCCATAGGTGGAGTGTCATAGACCTGGAGGGATGGGACATAGGACTGCGTGTCAGGGATGGTGTGAGCACGCACATCCTTCCAGGGACCGCTCGGAAGGATGGAGGTGCCCAAAACGGCGCCAAGGCTCATGATGTGCACAGCTTCAGGTGCCATTTGTCCAGATTTATATCCCATGCTGTGACAGAGCAGCTCCCTGCCCCCGATAAGCCTCACCTCCTGGCTGAACTGGCTTGGGACACCCCCTCGGACAGGCGGCACATCATAGATCTCCTGGGAGCCTGTGGAGAGGAGGTGACGAGGGAAATCGTACTCATCCTGCTCGCCCTTGGGGGAGTCGTAGACATACACTTGCCCCACACGGGTGGGCACCAGCACCTGCAAGAGGGAAAGGGATGAGGTGGGACCACTGAGCATCCCCAGCCTGCCTTCCCACCCCACATCAGCAGTCCAAAACACAGCAACGCGGCTGCAAAGGTGGGTTCTGGGATTGCCTGGCACCAGTAAACCGGTGCCCACGGGAGGGCGCTGCCTGGCCAGGCTTCGTTGCCAGGACCGGGATGATCTCACCGGTTATTTATAGCGGCGAGCCTCGGCGAGAGACAAAGCCCAGCGGCGGCACGGCCGCAGCATGCGGGAGGGAATTGTCGGTTGGGCACGGAGCCGCAGGCAGGGACCTGCCAGCGGCCGGCGGGTACAGCAGGTCCTTGCCCATGGCTCAGCACCTCCCACCTTGCTGCATCACGGGAACACAACGGCGGCACAGAACCAAACCCAGAGGATCACGGCACCCTGGGGCAAGAAGGGCCGAGCCACTGGCTTGTCCTCCATGTAGAATGCTCCCCATGCAGTGATTTAGCAGCCCCATCGCCCCTCACCGGCCATTTCATAAGGGCTTTAGTCAGGGCTGCATTCCCAGAAAGCACGATGCTGAAAACACCTTGCTCCTCTTCCCCGGAATGACGTACCCGGGAAGGGGCAGAACCAGGAAGAGCCCAGTGTCCAGGATGCAGCTGTTAGGCTGACCTGGACAGGGTCCCTGTGCTGGGGACTGGCTGGTGGCTCATCCTTGCCTTGCCAGTAAACCCAACTGGCAAGCACTGGCAGGACCCTTGGCTTGGCTGGGACATGCTGGCACTGGCTGCCTACCCCTGCCCGCGCTCCCACAGTGCCATAACGGGTACCACAGCCACCTCCATAGCTGCGGGATCTGTCAAAGGGGCATTTCCAAGCAGCTCTTGGGTTACCAGCAGCCTATGCCTGTACCAGTCACCGGCAGAGCCCATACTACAGACGATGAGGACCTGAGTGCCAAACTCTGTGCCAACCCCCAGCTGGGCACACCACACTAAGCTGAGCACACCACACTAAGCTGAGCACCTCAGCCAGCATAGGGACCCCCAACAGCACACCTGTTCCTGCCTGTGGTGCAGGCAAGGATGCCCACACCCCCCTGTGATACACAAAAGGAGTGCCCACTCCCAAAGACAGGGATGGGCGATAGCCCTGTAGCCCTTTCCACCATGGACCACAGAGAGCCCCACAATCACGCTACCATACCCAGTCCCCCCATCCTACCTTTCCTTGGGGCTTGTGCCCTTCCCAGCTCCTCATGTCCAATGACGGTGGTACCTGGTAGATGTCTTGAGCCTGACTGGCTGAGGGAGGAACCTGGTAGACGTCCTGGGGAGGGCTGGCAGAGCCCCCAGGGTATGCCTCTGCTGCTTGGCCCAGTGATGGGGGCACCTGGTAGATCTCCTGGCCGGGGCTGGGAAAGGCATGGGGAGGTGTCTGCCTTGGGTAGGCAGGCGGCTGCTTAGCTGGGGCAGGTGGAAACTGTCCAGTGGGTGCCGAGCCTGGGTACAGACCCTGCTGTCCCTTGTTGGGGACTGGCATCAGGTAGACGTTGTCCCCTTGGGGGGCATAAGCAGGGTGCATGGGTGTGTACTGCGAGGCAGGTGACAGCGGAGTGAAGCCCCCTTGGTGGTGGTAAGGCAGAGACAACTGGGACACCGCTGGCTGCGGTGGTGCCGGTCCCTGCGCAGGGCCAGGCACTTGCTGCTGCTGCTGCTGCTGCTTCTTGTCGTACATCCCCACCAGGATCTTGAGGCGGTTCCCGGGGACGATGCCCTGCCGGCCGTGGAGCGAGCAGAGCCACCAGCCATCCAGCCCTTGTGTGTTGCGCTCCAGCACCGTCATGATGTCGCCCTTGCGGAAGGAGAGCTCGTCCGGGGACTCGGCCACGTTGTCGTACAGCGCCTTGGCCAGCACGTTCTGCAAGAGAGCCCCGCGCCGGGGCGGTGAGCCGCGGGGAGTCATCGCGGCAGGCCCAGCACCAGGACAGAGCCCCGCGGCCTCTGCTGAGCGGGTCGCACCGGCTGGAGCTCTCTGCTCCAACCGCCTTTCCCTTCCCGGCTGGAGTTCAACCCATCCTTCCCAGAGGTGGTGCTGGGAAGGGGACGGGCCCCTCCACCTCCCCGGTGTCTGGGGGGGGCCCTCCTCCGCCTCTCCCTCCCCTTCCCGCCGCCGCCGGGGAGGAAGTGCCATGGCGGTGAGTCAGCCGCGGCCATCCCCACGCCAGCCGCCACCGGGCCCCTTCCGCCACGGCCACCCTCATGGCGGACACGGGCCGTGCCGCCGCGGCGTGCCCGGGACACGGCACGGAGCCCTCTGGCCACAGCCGGTGCCACGGCGGCAGTGCAGGCCGCGACCTGCCCCCAGGATGGCGGGACCGGTCCGGCCGGCTCCCTCCCCGCCCCTTGAGCCTCGCCGGCCGCCCGCCTCGCCCGACGCCCCGGGGGGAGGCCCGTAGGCCCGGTGGGATCTCTCCGTGGGGCCCCGAGCGGACAAGGCCTCCCCGGCCCGGCAGGGCTAAGCCAAGGTCATCCGAGCGGGGCTCGGCCGCGCCGAGGAGGGGAGGGGGCCTTGCTCAGGCTCTGGAGGCGGAACGCGGCCTCCCCAGAGCTCCGCGGTGCCGGGGCGCCCCGTGATCCCTCACCCCCGTGCTCCGTGAGGAGCGCCCCACGCCACGGCTGTCCCGCCCGCGGGCCCGCTCACCAGGTAATTCATCTTCCCGCGGGGCCGAGCGGCCCTAGCGCCGGGCGGCCAGGGGCCAGGGCCGGGGCCGGGCCGGGCTCGACGGGGCGGGCGGGCGGCACGGCGGCAGCGGCGGTGCCGTAGGGATCATTATAGCGCTTGCCCGCCCGGGCCCGGCGGCACCGCCCGCGCCCATTGGCTGAGCACGCCCCGCGGGGGCGGGGTTTGGGTGGGGAGGGGCGGGGCGGGCACTGGGACGAGGCTCGGTACCGACGGCGGGAGGGGGACCAGGACCGCGACCGGGACCAGGAGGGAGGGGAATGAGACCGGGACCGGCACCAGAACCAGAACCGGGGGGGAGGGGGGCAGGAGAAGGGACGGCAGGGGGCACCGGCAGCGGGGGGCGTGCCACCGTGCAGGCAGGGTGCAGAGGGGGTGCGGTGGTGCACACTGCGGGTGTGCAATGCGTGTGCACGGGGAGTGTAACGGGCGTACGCGGGCATGTGACAGGCGGGTGCGCTGGGCGTTCGTTACATGTGTGTGACGGGTTCCAAGCACATACGTGTGTGTGTGTGTGTAAGGGGTGTGTAGCAGGGGAGGTGTGTGTGAAACGTGTGCAACAGGCGGGTGTGTAACGGGTGTTGTGGGCAGGTGGTGGGTGCTTAACAGCAGAGGAGTACCGGGTGGGTTTAAGGGGAAGGTGACAGGTGTGTGTGGGTACCATGGGTGTGTAAGGCAGGGGGTGATGTGTGCAGTGGAGGGGGTGTGTGTAAATGTGTGCAAGGGCTTTCCCTCAGCTGCATGCCCCACCACAGCCCAGTTGCTGATGCAGGGTGATGGTCCATTGTGGCACAGCATGGCACACCAGACAGTGTGGCACACACGGCACAGTGCGGCTACACATGGCATGGTGCAGCACACGAGGCACACAGTGGCACATGGTACACTGCAGCGTCCTGCACACTCCCCACCTGCACTGTTCCAACAGCCCAGACACATGGCCCACAGGCACCCTGGCAGCCAGGCTTGATGCTGCCCCACACGGACTGCAGCTCTGCTGCTGGCATGCATGTGGAGCCAGGAGCGGGCTGGGAGGGCAGCTGCAGGGCAGCAGGGAGCTTGTGGAGGCACGTGTCTGAGCTGCAGCAGTGTGACCTGCCTCAGGTGTGAGCTGCATGGGCACAGATGAGCTGCAGGACACATAGGAGCTGCAGTGGAAGCACAGGACCCGTGTGACATGCACAGACCTGCACAAGCTGCAGACACACATGTGGCCCAGCACAGCAGAGTGAGAGAGCTGAGTGCGCACTGGCAGTGGGGAGCATGGGACCTCGTGTGTGTGTGCTCAGAGCCGGAGGGGTGAGGGGGGTCTGGGAGTGCCCAGTGAAGGTGCAAGGCCTGTGCACATGCAGGGAGCCAAGGGGAAGCACACGGGGGTGCCCAGCAGCCGTGCTGGTGCACACAGGAGCTCCAGAGCTGTGGGGCCATGGAGCAAGCAGTGCGTGCCGAGGCAGGCCAGGAATGCACCTCCGCCCGTGCACATGCTCCTGCCGTGGCATTCCCTCTCGGCGGTGTTCACCTCAGGGCTTACCTTTGGGTTGCACCAGTGTGCTGCAGCAAGCCGAGGCCACACTGCCGACACATGCGCCACCACAGAAAGCAAGGCTTGCTCTGCTCCCCAAGAGGCACCACCACCATCCCCTGGCACCAGCAACCTCCCCGTACCATCCCCTGCTTGGAGGCAGGATCCTCAGTGCCTCGCTGGCAGAAGGGGAAATTGAGGCACAGCTGGGGGTAGCAGATATCTGGCACAGGGACTGTGGTCACACCACAAACCGCAGCCACCCCAGTGGCGCAGGCCGAGGTGTGTGGTTTCCTCTTGCTGACAGTGGTGACGGTGCAGGGAATGAGCCCCATGGCCAGACCTGGGATGAGCTCTGAGCCCCGCAGCTGACCCCACGAGGCTGCAGTGTGTTTGCTCTGGGGCCCTCAAGCCTGGTGAGGTTCTGCTGGGCTGGCAGCATGGGTGTCTCTTGGGATCCCTGGGATGATCCAGCCACTGCATGGCTTCAGGCAGGTGCTGAGGAGCCACAAGCTCCTTGCTTTGGTATTTAAAAGCAGCAGGGATTTTATTTCCCACCCTCCTTGTGAAGGAATCAATCCTCAGTCCTGGCCATTTTAGGTGCATTGGAGCCAAATGCATCTGCTGGCAACAGCTCCTGCATCCCCCTGCTTCTACAGCCAAGCACCCGGTGGGTGACAGGCACCAACAGGCGTTCCTGAAGCTTCTCCAACTTCTGAGAAAACGAAATGCCAGAAAAGAGGATCAGAAGTGGAATATTACAGGGGCCCTGTGGCACTGGGGATGCTCAAAGCCAGGTTGGTACTGTGGTCGGTTGCTGGCAGTGGGGTATGGTGAGGGCCTCACACCATGATTCTCCACTCAGCTATGATGGATGCAGGGTTGGGAGTTTTGGGATGAATCCTGCTTGGGATGCAGGTTGCCCCAGCAACGGTTGCTATGGAAGACACTTCGGTGGCAAAATTTCCAGCCATATTCATGTGTCTGTCACCGTGTCTGAGAGAGTCCCTGGTGCCCAGTGAGCCAGCACTGCACCAGGCAGGCTGCTGCTGTTGTTCCTGTGCCTAGCCTGGCTTTTCCCGGCATGGAAAGGTGTTGAAGGACCACAGAGTGGAGGTGAAGGGGCACACAGTGGGCGTACATGGGACTGGGGGAGCCGGTGAGTGGTGCTGTGCCAGGTTAATTGGCTAGTTGGTGATTAATGCCCCATCGACCCTGCTATGCCCTAACCACCAAGATGGGATATGTTGCAGTGATCCCACACCTGGGGCACAGCTCTGGTACAGTGAGACATCCCTGGAAAGGGGACACACTGCGGGAGCTGGAGCCATCCCCAGCAGGAAACACGCTTTGGATGGAGCTGCCTGCTCCTGCCTGCAGCACTTTCCTGCAGCCTTGCCAGAGCTGTGCTTCAAAAAGCTGCCTCCCGCCTCCTGGAGCAGCAATAGGATTACACGGGACTGAGTCTCCTAGCAATGAATGGAGAAATAAATCCTGTAAGGCAGGACGGGATTTATTAGCTTTCAATATTCTGGAAATAATGAGGACATTTCTCTTGGCTTGTGTTATCACGGGACCCAAAAGGATCACAACAAGGATTTATCCCCACGCCTCTCGATGGTGCAGGGCTGGTTTTAAGCTGCAGAGGAGACTGCTCGCTTTTCCAGGGAGCAGGATGGTGGGAACAGGACAGCAGGGCACCCCTCATCTCCTGAAAAGCTGAGGTGGAGCGTGGGCCTAGGGCTGCCCAAACAGTGGCGGCTCTGTTCATCTCCCTGTTCATCCCCAGCGAGGACTTGGCTGTGCCACCACTGCCGGCTGACCTTCAAACACCAGTGCCAGCACACACCAGTGTGTGAGGATGCCCCAAGTGGGGGCCCCCTGATGGGTGGGAGAGCCACGAACCACCCCATTACTCCCCATTAGTCCTGAACCCACCACAGCCACGCTGTGCTGCTGGATTGCACATTGCTGTGGGGAAAAGAGGTGGGAGAAGCTGAAAGCAGCAGCTTGGGGAAAAGGATGTGGTGCCCTCGTCTTCATCAGCCCTTCCCAGCACCAGGTCCCCAGGGGGAACTGCTGCCCCACAGCAGGGAGGTGCCCCTTGGGGCCAGCCACACTTTGCCCCATGGCAGCCTGGGCAGCCCAGAATCCCATCACAGGCCTGGGGATGGCCTGGCAGGGTCCCATGGGATGCACCTTGAGAGCCAGACATGTGTTCCTGCATCCCTAGCACCTCAGCAGCTGTAAATGCACACCATTCCCTGACCTGTAGCAGGCTCCTCTGGGCAGCCTCCCCAAACCCCACTGAACAGCTTCATAACAGTTTCACTGTGGCTCTGGAGCATGGCCCCAGACCGATGGGGCACACAGACACAATCACTGCCTTGTCTGGGGCCCAGCCATACAAGGGGCCCCTTCAGGCAGGCAGGGAAGGGGGAGCTCCTCAGGGTGAGGTGATCCTCGGGGCCATGAGGGACTCCTTGCAGTGCCAGTTATCCCCAGCAAATGCCCCGAGTGGGTTTTGACCCACAGAGGACACATGGAGCTTCCTGGAGCGGATGGTTCAAGGTGGGAACATGTCAAAAGAAGGACCTGCATCTCCTGCAGGATCTCCATCTCCCTCCAGAGTGCTCAGGACTGGAGGGGATGCCGAGGGCTGGCCGGGACCCAGGCCACCCCCCCTTCGTGGGAAGGCGGCTGGGAATGGAAATAGCAAGCGGGGGTGGGGGGGGTGGGGGGGGTGGGGGGGGTGGCTTTTTGTTTTCCCTTCCTAAGCAGCCAAGCTGTGTTTTCTGGAGACCTGTAAATCACTCCTCGTCTTCAGGAAAGAGAGGCGAGGAATACATGATCCAACCAAGCAAAAACGCGGGACACTTGGGAGCTCACGCAGAGGAAGCCAGGAATCAGCCCCAGGCTGAGGCTGCCACAGGCCATCCCGCAGACCCTGTCCAGGCTTGCCGGGCTGGGCGCTGGTACCACAGCCCAGCTCACCTCCAGGATTCCGGGAGTGGGGAGCCTGGCAGAGAGGGGAGCCAAGGCTCTTGGCCACGGCCATGGAGCTGCGCTTTTCCAGCAGGTCAGGTTGCTTCCAAGACTTCAAAATTTTCCACATTTGTTCAGCTGAAGGGAAGGAAAAACCCCAGAGAGGCCGGAGTGTTTCTGGAGAGCAGAGCTGGGGCTGGCAGGCAGGCCTGTAAACTGGGGGTCACTCGTTTTCTCAGTTTACCAGCATGCCTGTGGGGGCTGCGCTGGCCGGATCCCACCAACACACTGTTAGCATGCGTGGAAACCCAAAGGCATTCCCCCAAGCCACCCAGAGCCTGATGCTGCTGCAGGGCCCTCTCTGGACACAGCCTGGAGCTCTTCAGGGCTTTTAAGAGCAGGGCTGGGTTTGGTGCTTCTGGCCTTTGGGTTCTTCAAAGGGTTCCCTGTTGCGTCTGCCAGCCAGGAGCCCTGAGCTGAAACCTCCCCACAACAGTGCCCTGGATGGCAACTCTGGTTGTTTTTGCAACCAAAACCAAAGCAGCAACTGGCTTGGGATCATTTCGAGATGAAAACCTGTCATCACCCCCTCGTTTTGTTTGTGTCCAATTTCAGGCTCGTTGAAGCAGGTCTGTAACAGCTGATTCTGTACAGAACAGGCTGCAGCTCCCCCCAGCACGTGGTGTTTTGTTCTCAGCTATCCTGCAACAGGGCCACAGAGCAAGGGCTGACTCAGCAGCTGACACGTGAGTCCAGAGCTGAGACCATGCTCAGCACCATGGGCAAGGGGCCAGTGCAGCACTGCTCAGCCTGTTAGCCGGAAGGATGGGGCTGGTGTCGCTTTTCCCTCTGCCACAGCTCCAGCATGGGCTGCCCACCGAGTAGGCTCCGAGCATCCCGTGGGGAAAGGCACCTCTATTCCAAGGACATGTATGGGACAAACACTGGGAACTGCCAGACTCCACTCCAGATTAGAGGAATGGCAAGATGATGGTGTGCTGCTGGCCTCCAGCTCTGTCTGCTCCACACCCAGGCACCACTGTCTGCCCTCCCAGCCAGCTTCACTCACTGAATGTCCCTGTGTGGCTGTGCTGTGGGAGACATTCCTCACTCCTGCAGCATCGCTACAGTATGACTACACTGTCCCCATCAACCCCCAATTCTGGATTTAATCCCACCTCTAAGCAGGGATTTTCACTATCAACATCAGATATTTCTTAACGTACACAACTGTTAATTTCTCTGTCCTCTGATTCCCACACAAACCAGCATGCAAGAGTGTCAGGGTGGAATACTTTATTCACATGAATGGTCAGATCCTGGCCCATCCTGCCTGCTGCAGCTGCTCCCATCTTCTAGACAGCATGAACAAGGAAGGATTTCTTCATAAATGACTGCTACTGCTGAACTCACAACAATCAGCTTGCTTAACACGCACCCTCCACCTCCCCCCAGCATCATCAGACCCCATAAGCAAGTAGAGACAGTTCAGCTTTGTCCAGGCAAGAGCACAGAGTGGCGGGGCAGGGAGGCTGCGGGGCTAGCAGGGCTGGGAGAAGGGCTCCAGCACACAGCTTGTGCATGCACAGCACCCATTATACCTCCCTGCAGCTCCACTCTCAGAGCTGAATATGCTGGCACTCTCCCAGCTCTCACAGTTCCTCCTGCTGCCAGAAGCACCTAGGGTTGGCAAAGGATGGGTGCCACCATATCTTCTCCATGGAAAGCTGCTGCCAGAATTCCATTGTTCTATCACATTCTGGGCCATTTAACCCTCAAAGTGGCCCCTTCCCACAGACTAATACCCTCCCTGAACTATTGCATTAAAAGGAAAAGCCTGTACATTGAACCATACAGGCTGAGTCTTGGGTAGAGGTTTCTGTGCTCAGTGGTCCAGCAGTGGCTGGCAGCCCCCAGCCAGCACTCGGGCACAGAAGGGAGCAGGATCCCCTGCAGCCATACACAGCACTTAGGGCTTCATCCTGCTCAGTCTCAGGTCACGTTCGATTTCAAACTGCCTGTGATCCACACGCTCCAGGAATGCCTTCCTCTCGATGTACCTGCAGGGAGGCAGAGGCTGTTAAGCAGTGCCTGTAGCAGCCAGGGCTGCCCCCAGGCTTGAGGCACAGCTGACCCAACCTTAGGAGCAGGGAGGGAAGGCATCACCTGCTTCCCTCCCTCTCTCTCCATGAGCTGATCAGTGCACTGAATGTCTCCTGTGGACATGAGAACTGCCATGTGGCCTGCTGGGTGTCCCCTGGGGGACTCACAGAGGCCTGGGGTGAAGGGGTCTTGCAGGCTGGAGGTAGGGACTGGCTGGTTCTGGTTCCAGCTCTCCTCTAGTGGCTGAAAAATCAGAACCCTAGATGGGTTTGTGTTGCAAGGGACCTCAAAGCTCACTCAGTTCCAGCCCCCTGACATGGGCAGGAACACCTTCCACTATAGCAGGTTGCTCCAAGCCCTGTCCAAGCTGGCCTTGAGCACTGCCAGGGATGGGGCAGCCACAGCTTCCCTGGGCAACCTGTGCCAGAGCCTCAGCACCCTCACAGGGAAGAACTTCTGCCTAAGAGCTCATCTCAGTCTTCCCTCTGTCAGGTTAAAGCCATTCCCCCTTGTCCTGTCCCTACAGGCCCTTGTCCAAGGCCCCTCTCAAGCTTTCTTGCAGCCCCTTTAGCACTGGAGCTGCTCTAAAGTCTCCCCAGAGCCTTCTCTTCTCCAGGCTGAACAAGCCCAGCTCTCTCAGCCTCTCATCAAACACAGGTGCTCCAGCCCTGGAGCATCTCCATGACCTCCTCTGGACTTGCTCCAACAGGCCCACATCCTTCTTGTGTTGGGAGCCCCAGAACTGGATACATCCTTCACAAACTTGAACTGGCTCAGGGAAGGTCCTTGGCAGAGAGGCAGCTCTGACGCTCCTCCCTCGTGCCCAGGTGACCCTGTAAGGCATTTTAAACGCAACCACAGCAACACAAGCCACAATACAAGCTGGTAACAGGCACAGGGAGCGTTAGGGACACAAACATCATAACCCATGAGCAGCAGCTGAGAGATTCAGCCCAGAGATTTCCCTGCCAAAAATCAGCTCACAGCCACTGACTACCTCTCCCTCTCAGCACAGCACCTGAGTGCTGCAAGGAAGAAAGCGAGCACGCCTGCACGTGGAAAAGCACCTTGCCACTCATTAATGGCATGCAGATGAATTTTAATGTATTTTCCTGCAACCCTTGCCACAGATAGCCTGGGGCTGTGCTACTAATTAACCTACAGAGGGAGCGAAATTGCAATTCAAAACAGGAGCTGTAATTGAATCATCACAATTGTTCTGCATTTGTTCCAGGGCTGCAAGCACTCGGCTGTCATGACAAGGTCATTACGCTCCATGCATTTGGCTTCTCTGTGCCGGTCACTGCTTTTCCTGCAGCTGGTGCCTGCTAACCAGAGAAGCCTCCTGCTTGAAAGCAAGACTGAAGGCTGCAGGGAAGATGAGCAACTGCAGCTTTTCCAGGCTCCAGGGTGGCGGGCAGCATGCACGGATGTGCCTAACACCCGCCTGCATGGGAAAGCTGAAGCCCCTTCCCACCACCAGCAGCAATCCCTCCAGGACAGAGGGCCTCCTCTACCTTTGGTGATGAGGTCTCTGCTTGATGCGACATACATTGAACTGGTCCTGAATGTGCTCCAGCACCAGGGTGCTTTCGCCCTTGCTGCAAGGGACAGCCCTGATGCTCCTGCCCACCCAGGCATCACTGGAAGCGAATTAATCCAAATTAATTTCAGCGAGTGATTCCCATGAGCAGATGAATGGCCCTGCACATCCCTACTGCCACCCCATGCCCCACTGCAGCTGACACAACTGGGTCAGCTCATCTCCACCGGGTGCGAGGGCAGGGGTGTAATGCAGATGATGCGCTGGCTGTGAGGAGGTTTTTTTCTGCACCCTTCACTGTCAGAAGTTGGGCTGAGAGCTGTGGTCCCCTCCCAAAGCTGGTTCAGGAAAGGCAGGCAGGGGAGTGTTGCTTCCCTTCATCCCTGCAAGCAGGGAGGTGACCTGCATCCTGGGGCAGGGCTCGGAGAGGCCACAGGAAGGAAGTTGGAGGGGTCACACTGAATATTAGTGTGTTATATTGCTGGGCGTGTGGTTTTCCTCCCCCTCCACCGCTGAACACCGACCACAACCACAGCTGGGAAGGCAAGGGACAGGGGTTACTGCTGGCAACTTGGGAGCACCCCTACTGCTTGGGCAGCAACACCCTGAGCTACTGATTTTGAAGCTCTTTAACAACACTATTCTCTCAATGCAACACCATTCTCTCAACCCCAGCAAGAGGTCAGTGCCTTCTTCTTCCTTCTCCTCAGCTGCTGTGCCTCTGGTGGGCAGGGACTGGCTCCTGGGGGATGGAAAAGGATCATGAACCAGGAATGTGGTCTCACTGCCACAGAGGCAGCTGTGCATGGAGTAGGTTACTCCGTGGCGTTGTCCTTGGGCAGCCACAGAATAACACTGTAGGGGCTGGAGCAGACCCTGCAGGGCACTGCTGTGTGTACACAGGGTTTCATGGGGCAGGCAGCCTGAGAACAAGCCCAGCTGGCTGTACAGCAGGCACACAGAGGCTGGAGGTGCTGACAGACACAAGCAGGGCAGCAGCAGCTCTGCAGGGCCGGCACAAGCACCTTCTGCACCCCAAACCCTGCACCTGAGCCACAGCTCCACCTCTGGTTCCCAGCCTGGCTCCGTGCAACTGACAGTGAGGCCGTGCCAAATGGCAGTGTAAAGAGCACGAGTGAGGCACAAACACCAGTCCTGCGCTTATCTAAATAACGTTTGCTAGCTGAATCAATGGTTTCCTGTAAATTATCAGCCCGTGTGGAAACAGGGCGGCTTGATCCACAGCGGAGGAAGGTAAATTTGTGGGGAGAAGAGGCTGTTCCTGCTAACCAGGGCAGTTGGGGAGGGTTTCACTGGTGCTGCCTCTCCTCTGCCAGGCACCACCAGTCAAGAGCACACGGGGCCAGCCCAGGGCTGCTCCCCACTGGGCCTGCCCTACAAAGGTGGCCCAATTAAGAGGCCGCTTCACATTTCCATTTATAAAGCTCATCAGAGAGATCAACAGCAAAGGGGACAGCTGCCTCTGCTCCTTACTTCACTCTCCTGTCAAATCCAGGACAGGCCCTCAGGATCTGACACAATCTGCACAAACCCCGATCCTGCTGCAGGAGCAATGCAAAACACTGTATGGGGCTTGTGGTAAGAGGGGTGGACACAGCCACAGGGCAGCACACATTCCCTCTGCCTCGGGAATCTGGGGCCAGGCTGCGGCCCGCTGATAATCAGCAACAGCATCAGAAACATGCCACAGTTCCAGAGAAGAGTTGGAGAGGTCTGACGCACAAGGAGCTCTGGGCTGTGAACAGCAATTTCTGCAAGGCTACCAGAAAAAAGAATTTCAGCCTGCCTTCCCTTATGAGCAAGAAGAAATGCCTTTTGCCTTCCTCAAGACATGGATGGATCATTCCCTGCACTGTGCAGGCACGCGTGGCATCCAGCAGACAGCTCCAGGAGCAGGTTGTGGCTGTCCTGGTCAGGTACACTGGTGGTTACAAAGCAGGACAGATTTCTAACACACGTCAGCACCAGGGATTAAAGGCAGCACCCGCTCCCTCCTGCCTGGGTTGAAGGGTTAACAACGGCTCCTTACAGTTTTTATAGAGATGAGTAAATGATTGCCCACTGTAGGCTGAGCAGAGCCTATGTTATGAAAGGAGAAGAGGTACCTGTGGAAGGGACAACAGGCTCTCCTGCAAAGTGGCCTGAAGCAGGCAGCAGTGGTGGCTGTGTGCTCTGCCCCTCACGCAGGCTGGCTGCTCTTGTAACTGTGCAGCACACCGCACACCTTGAAAGTGGAACTAATTCATAGTGAGCAGGTACTCAGTTGATCCCCTCACATCACATGCCTGACTGGCACAAACAGATTTGTAAAAAGTGGCTAAAATTAGCACCCCATCTTGAATGTTTCTCATTAGTTTAATGACAAAACCTGATTAACAATAAAGCCCAGTGGATTTTCCAGGCTGGGATGTGACAGGCAGCAAAACCTAATGCTCTCCGGGCTTATAGATGCTCTTAAATATTGCTGCTCTGATTTGCCCGTCTTTTCAACATGCTAATCCCTTCTTCAGCCTTCATTATGTTAGTGTTTCTGGAATGGTTTACTATGTGTGAAAATCAAGCTGTCTTTGTCTAGGGTGGGAAAGGTAACAGCTCTGCCCAGGAGAGGTCGACATACTGGGTTTGAACAAGCAAGAGATGTCACAGAATACTCATGCAGGGCAGCCTGGCCTACCTGGGGTTTGTACAGTCCAGCTGAGAGTCAGGCTGATTCCACTGGCTGCAGAATGAAATGGTGTGAACCAACACTTGGAAGGAGATGGTCTGGCTTTTAACAATGGTACTACCACCGTCAGCCCAATCCAGAGCAGTGAAGGCCCAAAGCTGTTACCACATTTGGCACCCACACAGGACATCTCCACAGGGCAAGTTCTCACTCTACATCCCATCCGGACAAGCCAGCCAGGTGCCACAGACAGAAACAGGACCCTTCTCTGGAGGTGGGCTCTCACAAAGCAGCCTGTTGCTCCTGATGGGGTTTCATGGGAAAAGCTCACCCTCCTTCATCTCAGAGCCTGGTACACAGCCTCCAGACTCCTGGCATGGTCCATTTCAGTGGGGCCTTGTGTACGGGGCTCTGACTGCAGTGTTAGCCATGCTGCAAGCAGCATCAGCAGCGATCTGGTGCTCTGCCACACCTGTTCACCATGTAAATTGCTCACCAACTTGGATTTCAGAGATCTCTCAGGAACACCCGACCCTCCCCACCACTGCTAATGAATTGCTCTACTTGTGCAAGGGCAAGTGTTCAGAAACCCATCAGGGCAGAGCTGATGGAGCAGGGGTGTTGTGGAATGGTGCGAGACCAAACTGAAAAAAAACACAGCAACTATGAAGTGCCTATTTGAAATACAAACTCCAGTGTGTTGGAATGCAGAAGCTCTGAGTTTTTTCTGCAGAGTAAAAGAACAGCTTAAAATAAAAATACATTTTATAAGCTGTCCACTCAGCCAGTTATGTTTTACCAGAGCTTAGTAAAGCAGCTGTAGTGGAAACACCACTTTTGATCTTATTACCCTTCCCTGCAGTGCATGTTATTAACTGTCTGTTTTATTTACAGCATCCTCATTTACTTTTACGATACTTCCATTAACTTCATTGGAGTGAACGTTGCTTGATGCACACAATCAACACCCAGTGCTGCCATAATCTTTAATGCACCTTGCCAGCTGTTCTGGGTTTGGAGGAAGAGAGAGGGCAGAGGCAGCTGGAATCTGTCACTTGAAGAATTGAACAAAGAACATACATTCTAATTTGAGACAGGGCAAAGGCGACAGTGTCTTCTCATGGGAGTGGTGTATTAGACCAGTTCCTGCTGTATCTGTGCCACTAACAAGAGAGAAGATAAAGCACAGCCAGACTCTACTTTAGCTGGACTTGGGTTGGAAAGGATTCTAAGATTATCTAGTTCCAGCCCCCTGCCATGGTCAGGGACACCTCTCACTAGATCAGGTTGTTCAAGGCCCCATCCAGTCTGACCTTGAACACTGGCAGGGATGGAGCATTCACAGCTTCCTTAGGCAGCCTGTTCCAGTGTCTCACCACTCCCACAATAAAGAATTTCTTCCTTACATCTAACCTAAATCTCCCCTGTTTAAGTTTGAAAGAACTCACCAGTTAGTCTGCAGATTGATAGGTGCTTGCAGGCTTACCTGTCTCCCTGTGACACCTAGAGCAGCTACGGCCCTTATATATCCCAAGAATAAATCCTTGGTCAATCCCACAGGTTTGCTGAACTCTCTCTGTAGCAAGTAATGGAGTTCTTACATGTATAGGAAGTAGTGGGAAATGCTGCACTACTATTAGGTAAAGTCCCTCTTACCCATCTTTCCCTCGGTTATGGATCGCCAACTCCTCCACAATCCCCTCTTCTTCCTTGAAGTTCTCCCAGTCCAGTTTAGATTTCTCCAGTGTGCTCATCTTCTGCTTTTTGGAGGCAATTTTCCCCAGGAGACTGCTCATACCACTTGGCCTTTTCACCCTGATGGAGATAAGGGAGCAAATGTCACTTAAAAGCAGGGAGAGAGCAATTAAAAATGGAGCTGAAGAACTGGTATGCGTGAGAGTGGTGACCTTGATGGTGGTGAGCCACTGCTACTAAACAGATGGCCACCAACTTCAGGCAGCCTGGAGGCAGCAAGGTCATGCTTCCTGCAGATCCTGCTCCCCTGTTCCCCTGGAAGCAGCAGAGTTCATTTGACACATATCTCAAGTGCTTGCTTTATGTGAAAGGGCTTTTTCATTTATCTCCTTAAGAGAACAGAAAGCTTTCAGGCCAAAAAAGATCATTAAATCATCTACTTTGACCCCTTGTATATACCAGGCCAAGCCATTCCACTGATCACCTCCGTGCTAAGCCCAGCTCTTTGTCTTCAGTTTAAAGTGTTGTTTTCTGGAAGGGATCCAGCCTCAGTGCGTCATCAGCGCTGACAACATATTCATGAATTAACCATTTCATTGGTATTAATGCATCTGTTTTCAACTTAATTTTGTATAGCTTTAAGTTCAGGTTGCTCCTTTTTATTCTAAATTCAACAGTACTTTGGAGTCCAGGTGGGTCTCATTAGTAACACACTCATATACCATAATGAATTTGCATCTGAATTACCATCTCCCAGGTCCCTGTTTAGCAGGAAGCCAACTTGGTCTTTCAGCTTCTGGCTTCTAGAAGGCCCAAATCCCACCCATGTGGCAGGGCCCCTGAATCTCCCCTTTATGGTGGGAAAGGCACACATAGGGACTCAGGTCAGCCAGGTTGCCCTCTAAGGAAGACAATTCCCATGCTAGGAACTGGTAAAACAAACTGGTATTAACCCTTTGTAAACTCCTGCAGGAGAGGGGGGCAAACAACATCCCATTGAACTCGGTGTTTACACACATTCCAGAGATAACTTCAGGTCTGCAGGGCCTTTGCCTCTACAAGAAGCTGGAGAGGAAATGATTCTCGTTCCTGAGAGATGGAGGAATTTGAGGAGGGGGGCCTACAGAAGGGAAGGAAGCCAGGTGAGCATGGCAGACTGCTCTCCATCAGTACTCTCCAAGCACACTTCTGCCCAGGGGTAGCTGTTCTTGGGAACATATCCAAAGCTGTCCTTATCAGATCATTAGCATGGTTTATGCTTCCATAATTTGCAAGCCTCTAAAGGAAAATAATTCTGCAGTTTATATGGAATTAAATCAAAGAAAATTATGTCTTTTAAAGTCTCAGCCAGAAGATTCTCAATGCAAGAATGGCTGCCCATAGTCACCTTGGGTTGCAGCTGCTTGTCAGAGATATATTTGGGCTACAAACCCTGGATTAAGGGTGTCTTGGCAGGCTCTATAACCCTTGGACAAAGATGCCTGCCCCTCCTCATATGCCCAGCCAGAGGAGCAGAAATGGCCCAGTATCTGGCTTTCTTCTTTCTTTCAGTCCCTGCCCACTGCAGTGCCAGCCAACACTTTTCACTCTGAGGGACACAGAGCAACCTGGGTGCACTTTTATCTCTGAACGTTTCATCAAGATGTTTACAGCTCTTCACATCATGATCATGCAGTAAAACCTTGATCCTTGCTTAGCCTCTGATTCTCCCCTCCCTTTCAAAACATGATGGCTTCAAGTATCCTTATCTGCAGGTAGCAGGAAAGTGATGCAAGAGGGGAAAAAATGTGCAAAGATCTTCTCAGCACAAGATAACACTTGAGAGATTTGGTTCCCACATCTGGTCATTCAGAACTACACATAAGCCTTGCACAATCACCAAGCCCAGCGTCTGCATGTTCATGTTGGAGGGAGTGAGAGGCAGAGATATGACAAGGAAGAAGGCAAAACCAAACAAAATACTGGGTAAGTATTTTGAGTAGCCACCTGGACAGCAGAGCCTGGTGCCTGTGCATGGCAGCTCCTTACTGCAAGGCCTTGGGGTTTAGCGTGAGAATTAAAGTAACGATGCCCTGAGACAGATGTAGAGAAGTGCTAGGGCTGATCCAGCTGGCACTGCTCCTCTCCCCCAAGCCTGGCAGGCAGAAGGTGTTTAAATTAACACAAGGAAGGTATTCAATAATATGTTTCTCTGGATGCACTTAACTTTCCAGACACATTTGTGCATACAATTTTGCCAACCTTTGAAGTGGGAGAAGCAGAAGTGCAGAAATGGAGGGTGTTGTCCTATGTCCCTAGATGTCTCCTAAGTGTTTTTTTTTGGGCAGAGAACCCCAATGGCATGAGAGCCATCTCGACATCTCACCTGCATCCACCAACAATTCTGCAGGTGGAAGCCTACAGCCAACCATACAGCTGTATTACAGACAGGCCTATATCTGCATACGACACAGCACACATCTGGAAAACCCACTTGAAGCTGTTTCAAGATCTCTCCTGCGTGTCAGAGAAACTCCTGCCCTGCAGAGTAACAAGCAGGCACAAAGACAGGCTCACACATGCTGAAATTGATGCCTTTTCTTCTCCTTGGCCTGTCAGCTGCCAAGGGGAAGAGCCAAGTTGGGACAGGGGCCAATCGGCCAGGCTGGCTTGCCACACACGTCCCTGCATGAAACACAGACTGGGACATGCCCACAAGCAACTACTGTTCCCAAACCACAGTGGAGGATATACAGGAGGGAAGGGAACCAAAGGCATGATCGGTCCACCAACCGTGGCCAGAGGTGGAAACAACAGTGATGCTGGCTTCACAGCAGGGAGCAGGAACTGCAGGCTCCATGCTTATCACACACTCTTCCATGGTAATTCCTGGCATAAATTAACAATGTCTACATGCACACATCTATCTGTAACAGTGCTCAAGGCCCCTCTATCTCCTCTTTGCTATGGATCTCAGGAGCACACCTTAAAACATACAATTCACCCGATGTTTGAAGCTACAGAGTCTAAGTTATGAACTTGGACTTTCATCAACCACTTCCAGACAGCCACAATACCGCCAAGTCAACAGTTCCTTTAAGGCAAGAGAACCTGACCAGAAAGGGCAGGCTATGTTGCACCTTTGTGTTGATCACTACTCCAAAAATACTGTTAATATCTGGTGTCAGCTCCATGCTGGAGATGGGCTGTGGGCTGGATGACCCAGCTCTGCTCCAGCCCCAACAACCCTGATTCCTGTGCTGCCAGGCAATGAGATGGGGCCAAGCACAGGCTGAAGGACATGTTTGAGTCTGCTGCTGAGCCTTCACTCCACGCTGAGCCTTTCATCACCCTAAATAAATCCAGGAGCAAACCTGGGGGTGGAAATTCCTACTCTTGTGCCAAAACAAAGTAAATGAGAAACATTAAAGTCCAATTAAAAACTTGCTTGGCCTTAAATGCCTCATTCATTTAAAAAGCAGGTAAAGGGGCCTGATTAATTGCATCCAGTGCCAACAAGAGGAATTATTACCCTTTCTGTACTCATGAAGGGTATCTGCTGGGGCATCTTTAATCACTAAGGTATTTAAAGGAGAGAAAGTAATTTGATAGACATAATGGATCCCAGGGATGAGGATCAGGACAATCCCCCATTTAGGACCCAAAGACGAGCTCCTCCTTTGCATGATTAAAAAATACAGCTGAAGTCAGAAGCTGAACCAGCAAATCAACATGCTGGGAAGCCCTGCTTTGGGTGGAGGGACTTCCTTGCACCCATCTAATGTCTTCAGGACCAAGACCATGTTTGTACATCACCTGCTGTGGCTGCACACAGGGACAAGCAGCAAGCCAAAGGCTCCTTTTCTGTCCCACCATAGCTGAATACACTCTGTGTTTCTGTCCTTAATAATGAGCCTGCAGCCCAACCAGGACCTTGGAAAATGGCTGCTATCCCAATGACAAAGTGTCACTGTCACATGTAATGCCTGCTGTCTTGTAAGGTTGGCAGTGTCTCAGAAATGCATGCCTGCTTCCAAAGAGGCAGACTTCATCAAAGCTTTATAAAATAATCTTCAAGCAATAGGAAGACAGGACTACAAAGGTCTCGTAGTGCATCCTGCCGGCCAAAGCGAGATGAGTTCCAGAGATAGGTGCTCTGAAGGCCTCCTCATACCAACCCCACACATAGTAGAGGTTTCAGTACTTCATCAGCCTTTCACTTATGTTAAGTTTTCCCCAATAACTAAATTTCCTTGCTCAGGCTATGACTGGTTATCTTCTTCCTAGTAGCTAAGAACAGCTCTTTCCCTCACTTTGTGCAGCAGCCTTTTATGTCTTTGAAAGCTTTTCCTTCTCCTCCCCTGCTAAGCTTGTTCTTCACCAGACTAAACAATCCCACGTCCTTCCAAGCTTTTCTCATTCCTCATGTTTTCCAGCTCTCTGACCACTCTTGCTGCTCTCCTCGAACTCTCTGCTATTGGCCCACATCTTCCTTGAAATATAGCATCTAAAATGGGACAGAAGGGGCTCCAGCCACAGCTTTACCGGCACTGGGAGCAGGAGGAATACTTCAGATGCCTTGTGAAGCATGCAACTCCTTACACGGCCTCCTATGACGTCTGCTTTTTCACAACCGTGTGATAGCGTTGACTCATGTTGAGCCTGTGATTCAGAGGTATCTGTGTGCCCTGCTGCTGCCAAGCCAGTTATTTCCTTTCCCAATCCATGCAAATGATTATTGCTACACAAAGGCAGAGTTTTGCACTGGTCCTTCTGTGCTGTTCCCCCTGTCTGCCTTCATGTTTCCCTTGACACAGTGGATTGCAGACAGCCTCTGCCATTGGTAACACCCATGCTGCAGCTGCTGAAGTGTACCAGTGGGGGAAGTACCCACGGAGACAATTTAGCAGCTGAACCAGCATAAGCTGGCCACAAAAGATCAAGCTGATGGCCAGAAGCAGGCAGGGACCAGCAGCAGATGGCAGGAGTAGCTGTGACAGTTCATGCTGTCCAGCTCCAGTAACCAAAGGGTGTCCACAGGACATGTACTCATGTGTTGATCAAAGAGCCAGCAGCATTCCCAGCTCCAGCCTGACATCCACCCTTGGGGATCACAAACCCTTCTGCTGTTCTGTTTCTGCTGTCTCCACAGGCGTGTGGAAATCCCAAAACCTGTAGTGCTTCTCCATCTGCCTTCTATCATCCTCCTTGCTGTTGAGGTTAGCAACTGCAGTAGCATGAAGGTCCTAATTCCATCTTCTAGCAATACTTTCAAGAGCTCAATTTGTAAAAGTGGGGCATCTTCTCTGGCCTCACTGCAGGATTTGCACTTCCCAGAGGAGAGACAGTTTGGTGCTGGGCACTCTACCACCTTCCACCTGAAGCATCTGGTCACTCTTCACGAGGCACTGCAGAGCAAACTTTCTTTTTGCAGAAATAAATCTGGACTCACAGAGGTTACATGGTTTTACCAGAAGGAAATCTTGTGAGGCCAGGCAAGACCCCATATCTCCTGCCCCAGGCTCTGTACACAGCTTAACAAAGAAATCACCTTTACCATCAAAACTGCAGGTTACAAACACAGGCTAAAAAAATCCACTTTCAAGGAGGCTTAGAACTAGAATAGCCAGTTTTTGCTGTGCATTAGATGAGTTGATGATTGCAACAGGCAAGGATCCTGCCAATGTCTGGCACAAGAGGACAAGCAGAAGGCATCTGCTCACAGGTCTTCTTCAGCATGGCTGAACAGCTTTTCAAATCTTCAAGCAGAAGAACCCAACTCAAACATCAGCTGTAACACAAAGCATTTCCCTGCTAGCTCCCTGCAAGGCAGGGCAGCACATCAGATCCCACTAGCAGAATAGTATGCTGGTGAGTAAACATCACTGCATACAGAAAGATGGCATCCCGGGCCATGCAGCCCTGAAAGTTCTACCTTCATCATCAAGCTCAGGTTGCCCTGCAGCCCCTCTCCTACTACCTCCCTTTCCCACCAAAGCCTGCAATATTTCATAGAATCCCTGATGGGTTTGTGTTGGAATGCACCTTAAAACTCATCCAGTTCCAGCCCCCTGACATGGGCAGGGACACCTCCCACTACAGCAGGTTGCTCCAAGCCCCATTCAACCTGGCCTTGAGCACTGCCAGGGATGGAGCAGCCACAGCTTCTCTGGGCAATCTGTGCCAGGGCCTCAGCACCCTCACAGGGAAGAACTTCTGCCTAAGAGCTCATCTCAGTCTCCCCTCTGTCAGATTAAAGCCATTCCCCCCGATCCTGTCCCTACAGGCCCTTGTCCAAAGCCCCTCTCCACGTTTCTTGTAGCCCCTTTAGGTACTGGAGCTGCTCTAAGGTCTCCCCATAAGGAGCCTTCTCTTCTCCAGGCTGAACCAGCCCAGCTCTCTCAGCCTGGCTCCAGAGCAGAGCTGCTCCAGCCCTCACAGCATCGCTGTGGCCTCCTCTGGACTCGCTCCAACAGGCTGACATCCCTCTTGTGTTGTTGCCCCAGAGCTGGATGCAGGACTGCAAAGGGGGGCTCTCCCCAGAGAGGAGCAGAGGGGGAGAATCCCCTCCCTTGACCTCCTGCTCATGCTCTGGGGGTGCAGCCCAGCATGCAGGGGGGGTTCTGAACTCAAGTGCACACTGAAGCTGGGTCATGGGGAGCTTCTCATCACCCAACACCCCCAAACCCTTCTCCTCAGGGCTGCTCTCAATACATTACCCATGCAGCCTGTGTTTGTGTTTTGGATTGCCCAACCCAGTGCAGGACCTTACAATTAGCCTTGTTGAACTTCATGAGGTCTGCACACCTCTCAAGCCTGTCCAGGTCTCTCTGGATTCCATGCCTTCCCTCCAGTCTGTTCACCAACCGATATTTACTTCCAGTACAGCAATAGCAGCTTTATTCCTGTCACCCCAAGCACTTTGATGGCAGGTGAGAAACTGCCATTTGGCAAAGAAGAGAGCACAAGGTTTTGTAAATAGTAATAACTATTCCACAAAGTGCTGTAAAGCTGAATAGTTCCCTTAACATCAGGAAATGGTTCTCATACAAACTAACCACAGCTGAGCAACTCCTGCAGCCATTAAATACTTTCATTTTAGCAACGTGGAAGATTCCTGCTCAGCGCACCATGGGTCACCCACCCTTGCTGGCCTCCCTTCAAACGACAACCTGGTGTGAGACACATTGCACAAGGAAGATGTATGCAGAGACCTGGATGGTGGCCCATGTACCAGCTCTGCTGTTCACCTCTCCAGGTGGCCTCTTCAGGGCCTCTTCAGACCCTCTTCCTCAAAGAGAAGTGAAAATGATGGTGGGGAGGAAAAGTGGCACATGGCAGAAAGGGAATAAGGGTGCTATCTGCTCCTCAAGGTCAGGGCAGTCAGGCAAGACGGAGCAGGCGGCAGCAGAATGATGGTGGCTGGTATTGCCAGCTTGCAGGAACCCTCCCTAAAATGGCAGAACAGGTCTTCCTCTTCAGATCCTAAAACCAACCAGCTCTTCCCATCCCTCACCCTGTGTAACTGGCCAAGGACAGAAACATCTCCCAGGCAAAACCTAATCATATTCCTTTTTTATTCCCCTCCCACTACTTGGCATCACTCCCTGAATGGACACTCGGATGGATGCAAAGAGCAGCCCAGCTTGTGCTCAGCCCTGACTGTCACAACAGGTAGTTAAAAATAACAAACAAGAAAGCCTCCCCAGTGATGAACAAACACTGAAATCCCACACTGGGAAAAAAAAAAAAACCAAACCAAAAAGCAAGGGATGAGGAAATGCAGATAGAAAAAGCATGGTGGATGCTGCTGGAGGGCTGGCAGGGTGGTGGTGATTCTGATCAGAGGGCAGTGGCCAGGACTGAGTNACACTGAAATCCCACACGGGAAAAAAAAAAAACCAAACCAAAAAGCAAGTGATGAGGAAATGCAGATAGAAAAAGCATGGTGGATGCTGCTGGAGGGCTGGCAGGGTGGTGGTGATTCTGATCAGAGGGCAGTGGCCAGGACTGAGTGAACACAAAGCAGGCTGGCTGGAAGAAGACAGCCCAATTCCCACTGCCTGGCCAGGGAACTTGCTGCCAATTCAGGTAGTGGTTCCCATGCATATGCTCCACTAGCTGAGCTGGTAGCAGATACCCAGCATTTACACCCTAGAGCATGTATAAACCAAGCCAAAGAACCTGCCTGAAGTGCTCCAGGAGTAGCAGTGACTTTTGAGACAGAGTTATAAACCCAGATCTTTGTAGTGAAGACCATAGAGCTTCTTGCACACTGAAAAGTGACGTGCACTGAACACCATGGCAAAGCAGCCGTAACTGGGGCAAACCTCATTTGGTGCTGCTGCAGGGCATCTTCATCCTACACCTCCGTCTCAGCACCTACATGTTACAGTGGTACTTATATTCAAAGGTAGTAAGAGACACAAGTGCCATGGCAAAACATAGTTATTCCACCTGCATTCCTGACCACAGAATTATTGCTGCTGCACAGGTGAATTCACTGACAAGAGGCAGTCAGCAGCTCCTTGTGAAATCTTGAGTCCAGTTACTCCTGCAGAAGGTGGTTGGTCTGATGGTCTGACTGCAGCAGCACCAGCCTGAACTATGGGGTTTTGAGCTGATGCCATGAGTTAACTCTTGGGCTTCTGTTCAGGCTTGCCAACACAACTTAACCTCAAGTGTCTTCACCATCACTACTGCTGTAAAACAAGCCAGCAAAATCTGAAGATCTAAGCTGAGCCTGAGGTCCTTCTAGCTTCTGATGTCACCCTATATCCCTAATACCTCAGGACAGCCTCACAGTGAACACGCCTACGTGAACACTGATGCTCACAGCTTGTTTCCGTTTTCAGGGAGTCTTTGACACCACTCTGCTGAGCTGAGGAGGTGATGTAGGATCACAGCACAACACACAACTATTGTTAAAACACATCAGATACATATGGAATAGAAGGTGTCACCTTTTGAGAAGTCAAGAGTGATACTTCTCCTTTCCCATAGCCAGAGTCTGTGTGGAAAAGAGTTTGACAGAGATAAAAGACACTGCCAGGCAAGGACAGCCAGACTGCTACACCCCAGCAGCCTGGCAATCAAAGCCTGGCCCGAGATGATGTGGTTTCCATCAGTGTGGAGGGCAAGGGCAAATATGACAGACTAAATGCATGTGTGATGCTGCCCTGGTGAGGGTTCCTGCAGGCAGTGGCAGAGCTTATAATGAGCACAGTTGATTCTGGATGTGTTTGTGCCTAAATACAGCCTGTGGGGAAACAGAGGTTTGTCACAGGGTTAAAAACATGTCACTCCCACCTCCCAGCAGCAGTGTGCAATGGCCCACCAAAGAGCAGTATTTCAGTTACTGGTTTACTGCTGGATTTGTTATTAATCCAGCACAGTGAGTTGTGATGCAACTTTACAAGTTGTATGATGCTGCTTTGCTCTGGCAGAGTGCACCTCGCCTTCAGGAGGAAAATAAGTGTCACAGCACCACCTTACCAACAGCAAAACCCACAGAGCAGGTGAGAAAGGGGCTGGCAGAGCATCATGCCATGGGGTGCCAGCAGGGATTCCAGTTAGTGACTTGTTTTCTGGTGTACTCTCCAAGGCATACAGATATTTCATGCTCATCTCCATGTCATGAATTCTGTTAGACAGGCCTTTCCAAAGTGCAGGGCTGGAAAAACAGACCTAAGCACTGCCTTGCCCTGAAACAGGACAGCATAGATATGGTACTATCTGATTCTCCAGTCTGACCACCAAAGTGGGGAACAACCTGGCTATAAACACACAGTAATACTGCACACATGAACAGAGTTGTGTGTGAGGCACTGGGTGGTGAGGCACTGGCACAGGTTGCCCAAAGATGCGGCAAATACTCCATCCCTGTTGGTGTTCAAGGCCAGGCTGGACAGTTTTGGCAACATGGTCTAGTGTGAAGCATCCCTCCCCAAGTATGGGGGTTGGAACTGGATCTTAAGGTCCCTTCCAACCCAAACCATTCTATGATTATACAGTTATGCCAGGAATAAAACCAGATTCAGGTCTCCATGTACATCAGCAGGCAAATTTGCTGAGCAGGGGAGAGAGGGGATGTTTTGGCTCAGGAACAGCAGAGAACAGCAGGAATAGCAGAGGTGCACAGCTGTGCTGGAGCTGGCCTTTCCTCATGCAGGTCCCATCCCATAGCATCTGGGTCTGCACCCACCTCTGAAGGGCTGGATTCTCTTTTTACAGGCATAGGAGGACATGCTCATCAAGAAGCACATCAGTACTTGGAGAGCTGGCTCAGGCAGAGCCCCTGACCTGCACGTCCACGTATCAGCAGGAAGGCTCATTATGGAACAGACCAGGGTTTCCTGTGCAGGACCAAACCCTTTGTGAAAGGACTGCAGCCGTGGAGAACCCACTTCCTAACAGCAAGAGGAAGCAGAATATTTTCCTTGGGCCTCTGAGACAGAGTTGCTACAGGGTGGTTATCAGCAAAATAAAGTTTCACTTGTGGAGCTGGGAAGCACATGCCACGCACAGGCTGTTACTGCAGGATAAAGGTACTCCTTGCAGCATCCCTGCCTGCCCCTGAGCTGGGGACAATTCAGAGTGGCATAAGGCCCCTTTGTACCAGTGTAACTGCAGCTGCCCTCTGGGCTGTGCTGGGAGAACCATTTTAGCAAAAACAAAATCTCGCACCCTCCTAATCAGTGTGACATTGTGCAGAGACCTCAGCTCGCTCTGGCTCATCTCCAGCCTGAAGCACAGACTCAGGCTGTTTCAGTAGCAGACCCAGCCAATTACGCTACAGTATCTGCGTATGGAGCTCAACAGGAGCTTAATTGAAAGAGCTGTAGCATTCAAATGACTTTTGATACTATGAAGACATTAATGAGTCCAACTCAGCACTAACCAGCCCTGTCTGATGCTTGGCTGATGGGTAAGGACCAGTAACTTGGTCTGTAGCCAGAGCTACGCCCCTGTTAACTCAGCATAGCACAGCCACTGTGGCCAAAGGCTGATGGAACTGCCCCCTCCCAGCTGGAAGATGAAGTAACTCCTCATGTGAGCTCTCCTCCACCCAGGGCATCCACACAATGCAAACCAGACCTGCTTCTGCCACTGAAGGACCATGTACACACACACAAACTCCCAAAACTGTTCCCACATGGACTAAATTCAACCTTGCAAAGCACCACTTTTGTTTATTCTTTATATTGAAAAATATCATGCATGCTCTTCATATGTATTTTATGTTGCTCTGAAGTTCTGCACCTGTTTTGGGACAGTAAATATGTCGGTTTTGGATAGATTTTGCTACACCACCACAGATACAGTACACCTACCTCACTTCAAGGTAGTGGTCTACATTTAATTTGCCGTCTTAGTGCTGCCACTGAGAAATGGTGGAGAAATGCCTTTCGTAACGCTTTAACTGTGTGTGGGGAGGGGAGGTGCTTCTACTATTCTCTCTTCTGATCCAACACACAAATACAAACAAAAATGTATACACACACACAAAAGTTGCCAGTGAGCTTTGCACTCCTACATGGCTGTGAGGCATTTCACACCCCACCAGCAGGCAAGGGCAAAAAGTAAAAGTAAGAAGGCATGATGCGTTTGGTACCCATGATTACCAGGTCAATGACCTGAAACCTGCAGAAGCTACTGCAAGTCAGTTGCTGTGGCATCTAACATGCTTGCTGGGCTACATTTTGGGTCACACGCTGAAGTGTTTTAGAGTAACACCCTGTATTACGCCCATATTTAGCCATGGAAATAAGTGTAACTTGACTTTCAAACACTGCAGCTCTCACTCAGTGAAGTCTCCCTGGGTTCAGTTGAGATGTTTCAAATAAACTGGTAACGACCACAACTCTGGGCAGGGACCAAGCACAGGCCATTTTTATCTTAAAAGGCGTTTGTTTGAGAACATTCCAAGCTGCTAGAACCAGCAGCACTGAAGTAATTTCACCGTGCAGCCTTAAAAACGTTAACATCTTTGTCTGCAAAGCAACATGGATTAATTGGTGACCAATCCTTAAAAAAAAGATTAGTTAGAAAAAAAACTGCTGGCAAACAGAGCAGAAATTCCGCCTCTCTTCAGAGGCTGACTCCTTCCTCCTTTGTCTAACAGCAGAGCTTTTGTTCAGGATTTCAGTTGGGAGCAGCCCCGAGGTACGTGGGGAATGTCTTGGTTATGATGAACCCTCCAGACTAGAGTGCAGACCCAGTTTTAATGGGCAGAGAAACAGCTCCAAATCATGCCTGAGAAGTAGTGCTAATGGAATTGTTCCAGTGCTAAAGGGATTTCAAGGTGAATGAGTGCGGGTGATGGAGCAGTTGGTGTGACTCCCAGGTTGCTCTTTATGGCACAGTGTGCCACTCAAGGAGGATCTAACACCCCAACCACCCAAGCCTTGAAAAAACAACCCCAGTGTGTCCCACCCCTGCAATGCAGAGTCCCTGGCTCTGTCCCCATGGTCTGTAGACAGCCTCAGTTCTGGTTAGCTTTCCACTGTATCAGATCAATGCCAGGCTTTGATCAAAATGAGGTGAGAAATGCAAAAGTAGGGAGGGAGCCCCCCTGGCAGGGACCCTTCCGCTTTCCCCAGCAATTAATCTGACAGCTTTAAGAATAGTTCTGATTAAAACAAATACACTGCCTTCCACTGCAAAATGCTGGCATGCCAGCAGCCCAGGACAGGAAAATATTCCCAGGAAAATAAGTCAGGGGAAAGGAGTGTCAGGGCACCCTAGCACAAATGCATCACTACAATAAGCAACTAGAGCTGGTGGAGCAGTTGCTTTGCAGCATCGTCCAAGTTAATAAATGGTATGAACATAGTATCTTCCAGGGGAAAGCCTGCCCTGGCAGCATGTGGGACAATAAAGATTTGGGCACTGCTACAAGCAGCCACAAAACAAGAACAGGGGTTTAATCACATTTAATTGCTTTTGGGAAGGGTAAATCACCTGGTTATCAATCACAATTACCTTTCGTGCTCTATTCCAGATTAAGAGTTGGCCAAACAATCCAGATCAAACTGGGTATTTCAGGGGGTAAGGAAAGGAGGGAAATACCCTAAAAGCTTTAAAGATGTTTGCCATACAAACCCTGAAGTCCAACCCAAAAGAAAGCAGGCAATAAAAAGTTAACTGATGAAATAATGCGCTTTTCTTATCAACTATAACTTTGTAAGGCTGGTGACTGAAGAAGCAGCTCAGTAACAAACCAGAGGACAGCACATAAAGCCCAATTTTTCCACAGAAAGAGGAGAAACTAAGATTACCCTATGTTATTTTTCTAGGGCTTGACTGAAGTGTTTTAAATGCCTGAGGCTGGCAAGGCTACCCTGAATGCCTTCCAGCTCTGGCAACAGCCACTTAGAAGAGCTGCCCTTCCTCTTCCCAGGGACCCACCTCACTGGAAATAGATTTCAAATCTCCGGAGGAAGAAAACGGAAACATCTGATTTCTCCCAGTTGCCACCTTCCAGCTGGCAGCAGGCAGAGGGGTAAGAGGA
The DNA here is from genome assembly GCA_002631895.1 of Agapornis roseicollis. Lineage (NCBI taxonomy): Eukaryota > Metazoa > Chordata > Aves > Psittaciformes > Psittacidae > Agapornis > Agapornis roseicollis. The sequence goes on from NDXB01004627.1 coordinate 39,070, forward strand.
AGGCTTCCCTTATGCCCATGCAAAGCAAGAGGTTCCCAAACAGATTTTGCAGCTAACGTTCACCTACCAAAAGCTGCTCTGGAAGCCAAAGCTCTCACTGAGAGTGGGGACCACAATCCCGCAGGGCTCCCACTACCTCCAGCAGCCCCATGCAGAGGGGGGTGGCAGGGCCGGGGTTTTCATGACACATCATCTCTGGAATTCACTGGTAAGCATCCCACAGCCTCTACTTGGTACGATGCCAGAGCTGTTTCTCAAATCCTACATGACCTACCAGCTGCTGAGGGCAAACCAGTAAGGCAGACATCATCCAGACAGGAGAAAAGACCAGCGAGCTGCTGCTGAATGAACAGACAAATGCATCACAAAACTCACTCCTGTACTCTGCTGGAGGGAGCAGGTTCAGGTCACTGGTGCTCCTACACAGCCTGCATGACCCTAGGCAGGTCATTTAGTCCCTTTGTAGCAAGACTTTTTGTCTCAGGAAGCAGAGAGCTATGCAAGCAGTGCTGAGCAAGGCAGGCAGGCTGCCAGCTGAGGATTCAAACTCCTTCAGGGAACTGCAACAGTTACGTGGTAAACGCATTAACCATGGGAACAGCTTCCCAAAGGATGTGGTGGATCCCAAATTGTAAGTTTTTCCATTGTGAGTGGATGCCTCTCAAAAATGCAGGCTGTAGTTCAACCACAACTGCTTGCAGAGATCATTCAGGGAATGCCATGACCCCAGCAAAGGCAGGAGCCCATGCTGGCACAAGGGAGCTGCTTCTGACCTTCAAGCAACAAACCTGTCCTCTGCACCTCACCATGGGAATTCAAGACCCCTATTGGCTATTCCCCTTTTTTTATGTCTCTGCCCAGCCCAGTTTTCACAGTTCCTGTGATCTGCCCCAGGTCAGCTAAATTCCTTTTGAAGGGACCTGTTGAGCAACCTCTAAACTTTGTCACCCTTCTAACCAGTTTTGTTTGATTGCTTTTTTAGCTACAAATAAGATCTCCTAGTGAAAGTTTCTCTGTCTCTTCACTTCTGATTCTGTTCCCCCAGTACCAGTTTCTTGCTGAAACTCCCACATAAGGACCAGCATGAGCCAGGACCAGGCTCTGTGAACAGCGAGGTACAAGGAGGTCATGCTCAATGTCCCAGGAAACCAGCAAGAAACAGGAAACTTTCTGCAGGGAAAAAAACAAAATCCCTTATCTGCCTCAGTCACAGGAGTATTTGGATAAAATGTTCTTGCTCAGCCCTATCTGGACTGTCATCTGGCAGCCCTGCTCTCAGGTCTCTAGCAGCACTCAACTGATCCCCATGTGTACCTTGGTGAAAGGGTAACTGTGTCATACTTAAAGTCATTCCTCCTTTTCTCATCTCTTGGCTTTTACATTTCTAGTTCTTTTCAGGGTCTATAATCAGGAATTTTAGCAGCTGATTTCTACCCAATAAAATGTCATAGCTCCCTCCAGGATATCTCTACCACAGCACTTCTCCTTCTGCAAGTGTTTTCTTTCCGTTCAGCAACCTAGACCATCTCCATTAGCAGAAAAGCCCAAGCAGGGTAAAGCCTTGCCAAAGGAAGAAACTCTCCCATTATTCTCTTCCAAGAAAGTGGCACAAAGGAAGAAAGACCAGAAGGGATGGCTTGCATCCCTGAGTCACGGCAGAGCTGGGAAAGGCTCATCTCCAGGAGGACAGAGTGCCAGCACTTCTTTTTTTTTAACTTAGCCAGCAGCTGCAGAATTTAAGCTTTATTAAAAGCCTATTTTGCCCTTGCTGCTGCAAAGGAAACCATGACCTCCCCTTCTCCCCTCCCAAACAAAAGGCTAAAGTCTGCAGACAGATATCTGGTAATGTCACCTTAGAAAAAGGTGGCAGCTTTACTCATTTCAGTAGGATGTGGTGCACGGAGCAGCTTTACTTCTACTTCAGGTTACAAAAGAAATACACTGCTCCCACGGCTGATCCTTGCTTTGAGGTTTTATGATGAGCAATATAATAAATCTTCAATATTCTCTGATTACAAGTGTCTGGAGCAAGAAAGGAAGAGATAGAGAGGGAAAACAGGCAGGCTGGATTTTGAGGCTCTAGACACCACTCATGACGCAGAGTCTCCCATTTACTTCTGCATGCAGAAGCCCTCTCTCCTAGAGACACACACTGTGTAATAGGTTAGAAAAACTCTCTTTTGAGCAGCTTTCCTACAGTAGATTTTAGCACAGCACTAACAAGAGGCTACATTATTTGTCAGGTCAGAACAAGAAGAGACAGAAAGCACTGAACTAGATGCCATTTACTAAAAAACACTGTACCCCAAGGGCTATTCTAAGCCTACCTTGATTTATGGATTAATCTGCTGGATCAGTAATTTAGGCTATTTGATGGTTAGCATTTGTAAGTGCTTATTTCTGGGAAGGCTGAAAACCTACTTTTGATTTCCAAAATTATGGCAGGGTCTCTAGTGGCTTGGGTATCTGTCAGAGGCAGGTGTTCTATGTTAGCCATGTTCTCCCTTCTCTCTGCACATCCAGGTTTAGTATCAGCAATAAAATACCAACTGCTCCTGTAGCATGTACTCTAAAACAGCAGAGCAAGTCTGAGTCTTGTCCCCCTTTCCATTTCGAGCCTGCTGTGCCAGTTGCTACATGATATTGAGGGTTTAGGATGACGTATATCAACCACCTAGGGTGGAGGAGAAGGGGACCAGAAAGTATCCAGATAATCTATGCCTTCCCCACACCTTGGGGAGCATGTCCCAGCCTCACTGGACAAGAAGCATTTCTCCCCTGCATCCCTGCCTGTGGAGAGCGGTGCCAGGGGCTGGCCTAGCTGAACAAAACAGAGCAGGATTTGAAGAGGAAAAACCAACCGTGCCTCTGTTTGCAGCTAACCCCTCCTTTCACCCAGCCCCTTCTGACTTGAACCCCAGGCTGCTGCTATCTTTCAAGCCTGGGCTCGGATTCCCTCTGGAGTATGTCTGCGGAGCTCTTTAAAATGGCAGTGGGAATCCTCATTAAACAACAGGACTAAATGTCCTTTCTCTAACACCCAGCACATGGGGTACAAAAGCCTCCTGGAGCCTTCAGTGCCTCTGCAAAGCAGGCAGTGAGCTTCAGCTGGCTCTCAGCGTGGCCTGTTTCATAACACAAAAGGAAGCTTGAATCCCCCAGGGCTCAGATTTTTTTCCAGACTGGGTAAACACACGCAAACACACATTATTTGCATGCACAGCAACTGAGACAAAGGATCTGTGGCCAGGTAGGTGTCTAACTGGTGGTCCAGGCATGTGGTAACATGTATGTAATCCTAGAAATCTTCAGCTAAAAAAGATGTCTCTCTAGGCTGACTCCGTGCTGCTTCCAAGTCCCTCTTTGAGGTTAAAATGCAGCCTTTGTTGTTTGGAAAATTACCATTTCAGAAAAAAACCCACCCCTGTTCAACCCCCCACCCCAAAGGTTTGGTTTGGAACCCAAAGCATGGGCGCCTTAATAGCAGAATGTCAAAGCCCTCCAGTCATTAGGCAGATTATATTTAAGGCCCACATGTGCAGCTGATCAGAGACTTACTCCTTAAAGGATTGAAATGGCAAGACAGCGCACCTCAGCAAGCAATCTCGTTTAATAGTCAATTAGCAGAGATGCACTCTTCTGAGCTAAAGATCACTGAAGACAGAGAAAAGCCATGCACCAATATCAGCTTTCCTCCACTTCTATTAAACTGAGCCAGCTGATCCACTTTCAGCTCATCATTAACTGCTAAGACTGGAAAGGTACCCAGCAGTTTTATCCCAACCAGGAGAGTAATATTCCTGATAATAAAATATTTTTTTATATACTAGATGGTGGCTGAATGGGTTCAGAAGCCAAAAGAAACCCCCAACTTCTTCTGTACAAAGCCTGAGCATGTAATTAAACCAGGGCGAATTATGATCCTCTCACAGTGACTTCCCTTGCAGATCCAAATACCTAAACTCCACATTGTCATACAGCTGGGACAAGGAAACAGCTAACTAAAGGCAGATTTGCATCATGTTGATGTATTAGCACCAGCCAAATTACAGATGAGGGCAGGCCACCTACATCCAGCCAAATGGTGGTAACAAACAGCACTGTGAAACAGCACACACACCCAAATTTCATAGGCACATGAACATTAGTGTAACCAAAAGCACATGGGGGTTCTTCTCTAGAGTTGCCAGCCCCACTGTTCAAAAGCCATGAGTCAGCCTAGGCAACCCCTCTAGTCGAGGTTAGCTCAAAAGCTAGACATTGCAGAAAAGAAAATCAGAAACAGTATTAATTTGCCTCCTTGTTTCTAAGCCTTAGGTTAAGCTAGGCAGAGTCGCTGTCCTTTCCTTCCAGCCTTTAGAGGTAGAAACTTAAATTTTCTTCCCTCAAAAGCAGAGGTTCTTATCTGGTCACTTCCCCCAGGACTTGACTGTTAAGAGGAAAACCTGCCAAGTATTTAAAGACTTCATGCAAAGCTAGCATCACTCCCTCCCACAGTCAATCAAACATAACACTGGGTGACTTGTGATTTACAGCAAGAGGCTTGTGCTACCTGGTTAAAAGTAGAGGAGAGCAGCTGTCCACAACCCAGCCTGGAAAATCTCATAGAAAGGTTTACACCACCAAAACAGTGCTCTTCAGGCTTAAAGGCTTAAACTGTCCATGGACTCTGAATGAACATGCTGTGACCATGTGAGCAACCCTCTAAAATCCTCTGTGCTGGAGCAGGTGCAAAACAATGTCATGCTGCAGAAAACCAGGGTTACTAGTGCAATACACTGAGAAGCAGCAAAAGAAGGGTGTGAAAGCTGTGTACCACCACAGCAGCATGGACAGAGCAGGGGGGTTCATAAAGATGCTCATCTGATACAACATAAACACCTCCTGCACACGGCAGAGAAAGCGTATGGATGTCAAATTAGGGTGCCTCTCACCTTATGGGTTACCACAAACATGTCTTCAGGCTGGGACTGACCCTGGGAACTCCGATTTAGCCTCCTGCTGTGAAAAGTGGGGAGAACACAAAGTTGCCAGAGGTCCCTTCCAGCCTTTGTGATTTTGTGATGCCCAAAGCCAAGTGTGCAAGGAGAAACTGAACCATACTTTCTCCTCTTACCATTGCCATGCTAACCGCACACAGGCAACAAAAGCAAAGCAAGTCTCCCTAAACACCCCTTTTCAGCAGCAGAGCTAAAAAAAAGGCCAATTCCGAATAGCAAAAGGCTGTGGGGTGAAGCTGTCACAAGAGATGGTCGTTTGTCACAGTATACCCTCACCTGAGTGCAGCAACAGAAGAATAAATTCCAATGGAAGAAAAACTGACAGCTCTTTCCATTTAAATATATGCCCAAAGGCACAGCTTAAAAGTGGGATTCTTATGTTATGAGCAAAAAAATCCCCTTCAGTTTTCTTCTCCCTCACAGCAAAATCCTACAGGAATATCTCCCAGGTGGGGATGAATCTACCTGATCAAAATCCTGCCATGTTTAACTCTGAGAACAGAGCAGTACAATCCCAAGTAACTGCTTCAGAAGGCGAGTGTTTATTTTACCTGGTTCTTCTGTTTGATGAGTTGGAGGCAGAATTTCCCTACTGGCTTCCTAACCTTGCACAGTTGGTTAAGTTGAAGGTGTGAACTGCCAAGCACTCCTTTCAGACTCCACAGGAGAACTGGACTGCTAGAGCACAAGATGGGAGCAGAGAGCCCAAAGTAATAGGTGGTGCTGGTTTATACAAAGGTCACCCCCTTTTCACCTTGCACTTCTTGCCATCAGGCCCTGAGGCTCCTTCAACTGGATAAGCTAAAAAAGCAAAGGAATCAAGCACTGCAACAGAAGTCCCTGACTTCAGGCACACAGCTGAGTTACCAGCACTTCCACAGTATGGCCAAGCTTTCTCAGCCAAGCTGCACATCCAGGTAGTGTACAACCCAAATGAAGTCAGACAAATAACAAAGGGTACCTGTGGCTGCAGGATTGCCCCAAGGCCTTCATTCCTCATGGGTGGCTTCACTCAGAGCTACATAGAAATCCCAAGCTGGTTTGGAGCTTGCCAGCAGAAGGATGTGCAGATTCACTCTGTGTCCCCTCAGCAGCACTGTTCCTGCGCTGCTGGGCACTTCCACCACCCTCCAGACATACTGCCTTAGCTTGGGTTGAAGCTCCCTATGGCCTCCTCATCCACATTACATGCATCTGGTAATACACAGGTTGTGAGGTCTGGTGTACCCAGCTGTCCCTCACACTCCCAAGTCTACTGATCAAGTCAGAGCTTTCTATGCCCAGTTAAGCTATTAACAAAGCAAGCACCCCAGCCATCAGTTAAGTCTGTTACACTACACACAACTAGCTCACCATCAAATTCCCTTGAAGCAACACCACTTGTTTCAACCTGCCAGTGGCTGGCAGGAAGATGGTGAATACTGTTTCAGGTTGCTCTTGAGAGGTTGTGTGGGAACTGTTCACGCCCTCCTCCTGAACACATGCTGCTGTGAATGCAGTCCCTACACTACTTAGCTCTATGATTACACAGCTCCAACAAGGGGAGCATCTTTGCTCCTACCACATGTGTCTGCCTTGAAGGGGACATGAAAGCTGCTTTGTTTTACACTGGGATCCATGCCTGTGTTCCCCCTTACCATATTTTTTAATACAAACAGCTGGAAGCCTTTCTCCAAGCAATTTTTCCCCTGCTGCTTTCTTCTTTTGTTCAGGACAATGTTAATCTGGTCCTCTCTGATCTTGCCAGATAGTTTTCTGGAGGTATCAGGGATTGCCATTTTTTGATTGAAGGGCTGGAGTACCACAAGGCTCATGAAGGTGCTCCTTTTCCCAAAAAGGGTTGGATAGTCAGTGGAGACAGCAAAAGCAAGTGACTACATGAATCTTTTAAAGCATTACATGCAGAAATCTCATCCTCCCCTTCACTGTTCATGTTTAAAGTGTACAAAGCCCCACATATTTAATTTCCACGTACACTGATTAGTCTACTGCATTGCAAGCAAGGCTATGTCATGAGAAGTCCAACACAGCACATCCTTAACCATCAATTTTGGGAACCAAGGCAGGGCTGCGGTAAGCAGCAGACCAAGAGGGACATGAGTTTATTCCCTGTATGATCTCCTACATGTTCCCCTACCCCCACCATACTCAGAGGGAGCAGCAGGGAGGAGCATGTTAGATGCCTCAAGTCTTTGGTCTTCTTCATATCTGCAAATACAAGTTTCTTATTAAAAGATACAGAAAAAACCCTTTCATCCTCTACATCCCAACCTAATCTTTAAATACCTAGTGAAATATAAGTAATTGAGAAATGCTTTTAGCAGCTGTGGGCTCAGTCATCTCTTTCATGTACATAGACAGAAGCTGACTAGGACTAAAGGTTGCTTAACTTAAAACTGACAGTGTGATCACTGTGCCTGGAAATGAATATTAAAAGCAATGACAAGACTGACATTATCTAGCTGCACTGTAGCTTCTGTTTTTTTTCCTATTTAAATGCTTAGTTCCTCAGTTCTTACTGCAAGGATCTGAGTCAGGAAAATACAGCTCAGGCTGACATCTTCCAGAAGCACCTGCTAAAGCCCAGCTTTTGGGATGCCAAACTTATGACACTTAAAAAGGCTCAGCTTACAAAGCAACATGATTTCCTGAGGACAAACATGAATAAAACACTCCTCAGGTGTCATATGCTGCATACACATTCGAGGCTTCAAAGAGGCACCACTTGACTTTTCTACAGGCAGGGCAACATTACTACACCACCTGCTTCACACCTTTCAGAGCCAGCGGGGTTCTCTAAAAAGTGACTGCAGAGCAGCAGTAAGGAACTGGAGCTCTCCCACACCCCTCAGGGACCACTTTAGCTACAGTTTCTGCTCTGAATGAGGACAGATGTTTCTTTGAATATGCAGAATTCATTTTCCCCCCTAAAGAAATAGCTTTAAAACTGCTAAGTGGCTCTAACTGAATAAGCAGTGGTTAAGCAAGAGTGAAATATGGAACAAGCAAGTTGCCAAAATGCCTGCTTTCCTTAAAAAAGAGAAAGCACCATCGCCTGCACAGACTTGCTCCAATGCTCAAACTGCTATCACCACAAAATGCGTACCTTATTTCTAAGTCCAGCTCTTTCAATCACTGCTTACAACTGCTTCTTGGTGGGCTGTGTTAAACAGCAACTCCCTCAACTGTCCTCATGCAGGAAACTACAGTTAAGGCCAAGGCACATTGTACATGATTCCTTCTCACCCGAAAGCTGTGCTTCAGCTCTCACGTTAATCAGAGCCTCCATGGGATCTGTTGACAATGTGTGCTGTATTTTGTAGTGGAGGTGGAAGCTGTTTTCAAGAAACAGGGTAAAACCTTGGGCTGCCCAAGGTGACAGAGGTACCTCTGCTGCAGAGCATGCTTCAGCTGCTGCTCTGGACTCTGCAGAGACTACAAAGCCTCTCTGGGGATCCCCTCGTGTCTGTGTGAGAAACCTGGGCCAGCTGGTTTCTCTGCAGCTGCAGAACAAACCTAAGTGGAGCTCTAATGTGGGCTGACAGCCCCACCTATTCTGCAGCAAGGATGCAAGCAGCAGCAGCTCCACTTGCCTTTCCACAGTGGAGATGTTCACCACCAGATCCCCAGTTTCCCCCCTCCACCGCTCCTGCCTGCAGTGATGCATGGGCATTGTTGGCAGGCTGGTCCCACACTATCACCAAGCCTTAGCACAGTTCCGGACTTACCTCTTCAGGCTGCCTTATGATACCAACTTAATCACTGTAACTCCAGAGAGGCAGGGACCCACCTCTTGCTACCTTCCCCCCAACCTCAGCCTTCAAAGGAGACAGACATTTGCTGTCACTCTATCAAGCACAGTGTTTTTATCAGCAGATGTTCTCCTTGAGCATCTTACCATCCTATATTGTCCTCTGAAATCTTTCTTAAGTAACATGATGTGAAAGCTGATGGTCAAGAGCTCACACAGAGAAATCTAGCTTGACCTGGCCACTTTGCAAGTAGGATATTGTTTTTTTTGTATATGAAACAAAGGTAAGAAAGCCCAGCACTGGGCATAAACAAGCTGACTGTGCATAATGGACATTGTTAGGTGTCTGAATAGGTCACTGACTCAAAGGAAAGTTCAGCTCCACAATGCATGTCTTGGGCTCTGAATACCAAGCAGAAAGCATCCCTGTGCATTCACGCCCCATGCATTCAGCGCAGCTGGATCTTTTTGTATTTCTCACTGTCCATTTCCTCCTGAATTTCCCTAGTTTCCTTCCATTCGTATTATGAGCCTTTGTTCTTTCTCTGCCCTCTTCCTCCTACTATTTTGAAGTGTACAAATGGAGCCTAAGTGTGGGGAAACAAGCATGGTAGAAAAACAACTTTCACAGCTTAGTGAAAATAGGATAAGCCAGCTCTAGCATTCATTGTATGGAAGGACTGACCTCTGTTGCAAGAGGTAAGACCCTGCCAAACTGCAGCCACAAAAAAATTCATATGTTAAGAAGCTGAAAATAGCCCTTCATGGAATTAATGTCTTTCTAGTTGTGCAAATCTTGTACATGGTAGTTTCCACCAGGGCACCCACCCTCAACTATGGTGGAATACTCCTCTTCCTAGCAACGTGTCTTAAAATGCCGCAGGACTCTGCGCAGCAAGGGAATCCCAACTCTGAACATGGCCTAACTGAAATATTCTGAGCAACACATCTGAGCATCCCTACAGTCTTTAAGCATAGGAGGAAGGTATTCACACACTGACTAGGTTTGGGTCTGACACTGACAAGCTTCTCCATTGGACTAAGTCACAGATTACCCACTGGTGAAATGAATTTTGTAAGAGGCACTCACTGTAGAAAGCAAACCCAGAAGCTGGTGTCACTGATGTACATCTCCAGGCATGTGGGGAAGCCAAAGCTGAGTGAAATACTTAACCCAAACACAGAGGGTTAGGAAACAGAATTAAAAGACTGGACCAGGGAAATGCTGAAAACACCTACAAAGAGTTGTCTAGTTGTTGGCCTTGCTATGTTCCAGATTTTATGACTAGCAGTGCTTCCCTTTGAGGTCCAAGACATCCTGTGATCTCAGGGATACTCTGGGACCAGGTCCTGCCCCAACAGAGCAGTGATCAGCACTCCTGCTCACACAAGTGTAGACAAGCTTCATAACATGCAAGTTTTCTACAGCCTTTCTTTCCAAATGCTCAAAGACAACCTGCATGCATGACAAATAGCATCAGGACTTCTGCGTCACCCGAGACTACGTAAGCTGTCAACTCTTTGAGTGAAAATAATCACCTGTCAAAAACGCAGATCAGACTGGAGAAGAAACAAGGGTTAAAAGGAAAAAATATTAGCAAGTACATGGAGCTGTAGCCAAGGCAATCAAGAGACTGAATTCTGCTGCTTTGTAAGTACCAGGTAATGCAACATGTTCCTCCTCCAATGCAGGGTCCTAGGGTGACTTCATAATATTTGTGTGCCTGTAGCTTTAAATTTGCTGATAAATAGCCTATGCACTCACGCACACCATGGATGCGGGGGAGGGAGAAGAGAGAAAGATTTCAGATTACAACAAGAGCAGCTTTTGTCACTTGATTTTGATGGTGTAACAGGCAGTTTCCAGGCTCTTGGACTTGGGAAGAATATTTTCTGTTCCATTCCTGATGTGCTTGGCTGCCTTCTGCTGAAACCTGCTTTAAATCCATTAATGAAACTAGGCTGAGTCTGCATAACTTCTTAATTCCCTGGTGGAAAAAGGGCACTTGAGCATATTTCCGGGAATGACAGACACCCACAGTTCCCACCATTGTCATGTGAAGCATTGCTCTCTGGCCAGCTTCCTCCCCAGGGAGGGAATATTCTCCCTGGAATATAACCCAAACTTGTCACTGATTGCTTTATGAAGAGCCCAAGAACCTGATGATACCTGCTTTTCTCTTTATACCAGCACCTCACTAGTAGCTAATTCTGCATTTCTGACGTGTTTGCATCCAGTTTCATACATAGAAGCAAGATCACACTCAGGCATGCTGGATCAGGTCTTGACACCCATCTGCTCCAAGGTCATAAACAGATCTGCTCCAAGTTGTAGGATTACGTGAATTATACGGAAGGCTTTTTATTCCTGTATTGCCCTGCTCTAATGGGACCCACATTCATGCCCCCTCTCCTCAAGACGGGAAGCGCAGAAGAGCAGCAATACATCCTGACATCTCCACACAGTTTGGAAGAGCTGGGGAGATGCTCCTAGCAGGAGCTAAATTTGGCAGCTCCAGGACCAATCCAGCTTCCAGGAGCTGAAACAGTGCCCAGCAGAAAGCTGTCAGGTAGTTCTTTGCAGATCCAACGGCAACCTGGAAAAGTCCTATGGGGGAGAGAAAGATCTGATCTACAGGACCACAGGTGAGCCTGAACCTGTAAAGACATACCCCTGTGCAGACATTCGTATTATAAGCAAAGCCCATTCACTTCCACACCACAACTCCCAGAGTTCACATGAAATCCTTTAAGGCTAGGGGCCACTGTAAGTAGTGATGCAAGCTGTGCCTAGGACAGATACCTGGAAAAAATATGCCAAATGCTGCTCATAGACAAATCAGAATTATTCCAGTATATGAAAACTCTTTTTCACAGGGTATTAAGGCAGTAGTAAACTCCATTCTTTAAAACAGCAAGTCAAAGGCCATAGCAACAGATAATAAAGCAGGCACCGGTTCTGTTAGAGCAGCGGTATTTTTTGGCAGCAGTATTTTAAGGCTAACCTCCTGTTCCATGAGCAGCAACAGCCTAATGAGAAAGATTGCTGAGTCAACTTTCACTTTGGCCTGCACAATGTGCTCTATGTTTTCCAACAGGCTACAACCTACCAGGGAAAGCTGAAGTGGGCAGAAGGAGGAGAACACTAAAAGCTTTGAAGAAATGTGGAAAGAACTATATTAAATTTAAGCCTCTGTTTCATTAAAAAGCTGAAGAAAATGGTATCACAATGTCGTGAGCTTACGACTGCAAAGACCACAGGCACTAGCACTTGGATGTATGTGACTCAAGGGATGCTCTGCTGAGACCAGAAATATTTTTTCTTGCAACTCTATACAACACATGATGTTATCCTAATAGTCACCTTAACATAGATGCACATGTAGCAGCTTTCAGAACAGGAGATACTGCAAGCAGGCCATTACCTAAAGGTCATGTCTAATTCAGGACGTTGTCTCTAGCACAGCCCAAGAGCATGCAACTAAGAAAAGATGAAAGTTCAAGTGTGAAATGAATCTTCCTTGGTGTACCTTTTCTGCCTCAGGAGAAGGAGATATTTAAGACTGAAGTTCCTGCACAGTTTAAATCCCATCCACTTCTTTGCTGACATGGGCTCCAGCACTCAGCTGTTGCAGAGCTGTTTTAGCATGCAATGCTGGCAGTCAGGTTGGTTTCAGCTAAGTGCACCAAAATAGCACAGCAGAAAGATCCAACAAGAATGGATGCAAAACCAATAGCAGGAACACAACAGGCAGGGGTCAGAGAGTCTGGCTGCAGTGAAGCCTCAACCTGAAAGAGGTCCTGCACAGGACCACTCTGCTAAGAGTATCTTTTGCAATTAGCCAGAAGAAGCTTTTCTGTTTAAATAAAGGACTTGGCAGAGAAAAATCACTTCCTCCCGTTTGCTCTCTCCGCATTGAGTGAAACTGCAGCTGAATTGACTGAGTTACCAGCCCCCAGCCTGTCCCCCACAGCCTCTCAGTGTGGTTTGCTTTTCTACATGAAGATAGCTATCCTCAAGTTTTATAAGCTTGCTTTTCCTTTTCCAACTAAACATGCTAAGGTGCTTAAACTCTACAGGACAGTGTATGCAGCTGGCATGCACACTAACTCATGACAACATGCTTCAACACCACTACCTGATGCATCAGATGCTGAGACCTCTCTGGCACAAAACAAAAGGTGAGTCCTCTCCTGCACAGCTTTGCCTTGCCTGGATGAGTCCCACCTGCATTGTGCTGTTCTCTGCTATCCCCATCAACAACTACCCTTGTATTTTGAACATTTCTCTCGGCAAAAGCTGAACCCTACATTGGAACAGCCTGCAAAAATTCAATAACCATTGACTACTAGTTATGTTATAGACTACACTTACTATAACTAGTTAATGTAAAAGCTGGTGTTGAGATGCTGAACATATTCTACAACCAGCTCTCCACCTTTGCAGCAGAAGGGGAGGAAGGGGGTCTGCAATGCCCACACAAAGCATCAGATCTCTGCTCGCTGCTCTGCAGCCAGCCTGCGTGCCTCAACAGGCACTACCCAGCAAATCCTATTTGGAGGGAGCTTATTAGACCAGGCACAGCAAGGCACAAAGCCAGCTCGGATTTGGAAGCAGCACAGCTCAGCCTTTGGTCTGCCTCAGCCAAAGGTCTGCCTTTGCCAGTAAGCCCTCCAAGAACTGGCAGGTACATTCTGTGTGGAGCCAGCTCAGAGGTCCAGGGGCCCTTGCTGCAGTTTATTCATAAGGCACGTGATGGGTGCCTTGCTGGGGAAGGGACAATTGCACACGCAAGAAACCCAGTGTGGTCCGACTGTGTATTAACTCTGCGTGTGGCTCCAAGTCCTAAAAAGACCAGAAAGATAAGAAAAACACTGAAAGTTACTTTAAAAAGTATCTCAGCCCTTCTTGTGCCCTCTGGATGACTGTTCAGCTTGAATAGCTGATGAAGAACCACACAGCAGAACTACTCGGCATGCTCTGCACTGAGGCTCTAGAGATGATGATGACCTACCACATCCAACCCTCCATGCCTCCCAAGATTTCCAAGGAACAAGGTCTTCACCTCTTCCTCCACAGCCATCAATCCACAGGCGTCTGGGTTTCTGGGCAGCTGCTTTCTTTCCAGTTACATCACAAATCAAAGTAAAAAAAAAAAAAACTCTTTCAGGGACCTCTTCCCAAGATTCAGTATGAATCTTTCCCATTTTCAGCCCCACACACCCACAGCTTGTGGACTCAAGAGGACCCTGTCCATTATTTCTGCATCTGAAGCATGCTATCACTTAGCAATGCCCTTTCTTTTACTTTGTACAACAATGAATTCCCCAGAGCATTCAGCATAATCTCTGAGCTAATGCTTCAGGGCTCCCAGATGTCACAGCCACAGCCCTGTTATATTGGTATCAATATTTTAAACCAACGGGACTTCTTCCTCCAGCACAGTCTGCGTTTCCAGGTTTGTAACAAAGAATAAAAAATAAATGCATGTATTCTTGGCTCAAGGTGCACATATGAAGCCAGATTCACTCATGCATTGGCCAGACAGCTGACATCCATCCTGACATTTATCTCCAAGCATGAGGAGCAAAGATGAATCACTCACAGCTATACATCACTGGAGTTTGCCTTGGTCAGGCTGCTAAATGTCATAAATCAGCCATTGGGCATCCTCAAATATAGAGACAGACACCTAGGGAGAGCTGGAGAGCAACAGGGGCAGTGAGAGTCTCTTCTGAATTAAACAGGCGTAAACACAATCATGTCCTAGCGACACTGAAATAAAATCCGCAACGGCAGAGTTCAAGCAATTTGCTGTATTCTGGGAAATTCTGGTGTATTTGTAACTACTTCAAACAATTTGTTCAACAATTAGTTGCCACAGTTAATTAACCTCAAAGAAAGGGGAGGATTCTTCATTTACTGAGGTCTTCAACTCAAGATTAGCTGAAATCCTTTACCAGAAAAGCCAAACAAAATCCACCAGTTTGGCAGAGGGTGGCTGTGGAGAAGCACGCTGTGCAGGAGTTGAGGCCAGATGAACTCATGAGCCTTGCCTTCAGCTACAGTAGTCACGCAGAGCATGTAGCTGACAGTAGTTACCAAGGAGCTGTTTTGCAGGCCTGTCACATTGAACATGCCCAATTCAGACAGGTGTTTTGGGGTTTGTTTGGGGTTTTTTGTCTGTTCGTTCTATTAAAAACCTCTTTCCAGGTACAATCAGACTTTTCACATAAAACCCAGCAGGCAAAAAGGTGACCCGGAAAGCAAGTGCTACAACAAAGGTGACCCAGAAGGTTGGGTGACAGTTTTGGTACCTTCAACACACATCTCAAACTCACTTCTTTTGGCTCAAATTGCCTAGAGAACAATGCTAAAGCCTGAGGCCCTCCTGCAAAGCATAGCTCCTGGCAAAGAAAGGGCACTGAATTTTTTGATAGCAAAGCTCTCCTTTTATTTCAGGAACAGATCTGACTCCAAATAATCTTCTAGTGTGACTTGGGATCCTGCACTTTAACTGGTGAAAAGGTACACAAGTTGACTGAGGTCCCATCCCAACATAAACAGGGTTTAGGATTCACCCCACTGAGCTCCCAGCTACCAAGCTCCTAGAGTTTCCAGTGGATGAAGGGCTCAGATCTTTTTCCAGGAGCCATCTGTCCTACAGAGCAGGTAGTGGCAATAAATCTGCATAGCATGAAGGGGTTTTTTTTCCCCTCCATTTACTATTCCCAGCTGTAAACTATGAAGCCAGTCTACCATCAACAAATGTAAAGGCACCCTCAAAGCTTTCCCTGTCACCCCAAGAGTGGGATTGCTGAGAAGCCAATCTGGCTTGCCTTGCCAGTTCTCTAGTTAAGGCCTGTGCCCTGTAATGCCCAGTAAAGACTGAAGTTGTGTTAACTGGCCATCTCTTTACAGTAAGACACATAAGGTGTAGAAGGGGGAGGAAAAGAACAGCAAACCGGAGAAGAGATAACTTAAGGGTTTGCTTTGGGAATCCTAGACACAACATTTCCTTGGAGCTTCCAGGCTCCCTTGATTTATAAGTTTGATACAGAAAATCAAGACTTTATAACTGCAGTGGCTGATCCAGTCACTTCCTTCCCAGCCTGTCACATATCAAGCAAATCAGAAGCTCTGGCACAAAGACAAGTGCGTGTGGGAATGTGTCAATTTCTGCCTAGGTTTTAAGCTCCAGGACACCACACTCCAGGTTTTCCATGACCTGTGGCAGAGCCTGCATGGAGTTATACACCCAGACCTATCAATACTGCCTCATAAAGGAAAAGCATGGCCAGAAATCCCATGGTCACAAACAATAACTTATTTGTTTCCAGGTGTCTGTGGTGCCAATGCTGTCCCTCCCAAGCTGCCCCAGAACAGACACCAAGTCCTGTTACTTGTTAAATATTAATTCAGCAGCTAAGGACAATGCAGCACAAACATATACTCACCTGGCACAACAGGAGCATGGCAGGTCATGGAGAAAGAAGGTATCAAAACTGAGCAAAGGATTCCTGTGTCACAGAGAGACAGGAAAGCACTCCTTGGAACAGCAGCTCTCCCTGCTTCCCATCCAGCTCATCTAGTGATAAGGGACAAGGGAGAAGGCAATTTTTCTCCCCAGGAGACATTCGTTTGTAACAAAGGAAATTGAAGAGAGTCAGCTCTGTAGTGCCCCTCAAACAGCTATGATCAACAGCCTCTTCATAATGTTTACCAACATACTTTTACTCCCAAAGATTTTGGAGAAAAGTCTCCAAAGATTTTCGGAGAAAAACCTTATCCCCCCATAAAAGATTCAAGCACTGCACACAGCACTGACCAGGGGAAACCTGCTAAGCATCTTCATCCTCTCACAGGCATAATAAAGCTTCAAAGGTTTTTTAAGATTCCTGTTAAATGCAGTGGCCATGAAACCATAAAGTGAGGAGAGAGACGGCTATCTTGTACAGACTACAGAGCCAGTCCAAAGCTCAGGACTTGTTTTGTACCCATCTGTTTGCAGAGGCCATGTAATTCTCTACAAGGGGGTTTGCTTCCAAAACAAATGCTACACACTCTTCTTTGACTTTGGGAAGCAGAAAACAAAGAACAGCCAAACAGTGCTGGTGAGGCTCTTGAGTACATGCATATGAGTGGGAAAGTGAGCCCTCCCAGCTTTCCAAAAGGGTTCTTGCAAACAGCAGGGAGGGAGATGGGATTTTACACATTAGGAAAAAATACCAGGATGGTGCTTGTCCTTAAAGTGAACGCTGCACAACAAAAGGCCCTGGGCTGCATTGTCTGTTTATCACTTCTCTTATGCAAACCATGTGATATACAGAGAGACCCCCTTGTTAGCAGGGGGTACAGGGCAGGAACTCTTCCTGCAGCACAGGTCAGAGTGCTGTAGAGCACGTTGTACAAACCTTCATGTTTTTCTGACCCAAGCAACTTTGCTGTGCATCATCCAGAGCCTATGGCAAAGCCAAGGACATCCCTGCACAGCAGTCTCCAGAGAGTTAGAGATACGGTATATACCAGCTGCTTCCTCAGCCAGCCTGCAATGGGAAATGTGCAGGTCACAGATGAATAGGCAGGCATGCTGCATACCAGCCAGAGTGTAACGAAACAGCACAACCACACTGGAAAATTACTCTTTCAGTGCTCTCTCTCAAGGAAGTTTAATAATCCCATCATTACACCTCTACTGGTTTGTTTTTTTTTTGCAGAGCATCCCTGGGTGAGCTGTAGGAGCAGGGATGCAGCTCCAGATGAGTCAGGAAGCTTAGAATAGTGATAAGGGGAGTAGGGGGAGACCAAGTTGCTGAATTCCCACTGGTTTTGCATTATGAAAGCCATGAGCTGTAATCAGCAAGCCTCTGTGGATTCGCTTTAACCCCGTCCTTGCTGCTAAACAAGCATCTCTACTGACTTCCTGACAGCATGGTATTGGTGACACACAGCATGCTCAACCACAAGACAAAACAGGCAAGCACCTGAAGAACAGCCATTTGCTTTCTTTCAGTCAGTATTTTCTACACTGTGCAAGTTTCTTGCATTCATAGGTGCTGCAAGCCAGCCAGCCTGCTGCTCTCAGGCCTGCACTTTAAAGGGACAGAACCCACCAGATTTACAATCCAGCCCTGCACATGCCCAGGACTTGCTACTTCAAGAAATGCCACTACTGTTCTCAAGAACAGGCATCTGTATTGTCCATCAGCTGCCTGAAGGCTCAGAGCAACAGTGCTGAACCATGAGATCCACAAAAGGGTATTAAAAGCTGCCTCACACAGTTGGATCAAACTCATATATCCACAGTTATTTGCTGATAACCCCAGTCTGCTTTGGGTTGGAAGGGACATTAAAGCTCATCTAGTTCCAATCCCTGCCATAGACAGGGACACCTTCCACTAGAGCAGGTTGCTCCAAGCCCCATCCAACCTGGCCTTGAACACTGCCAGGGATGGGGCAGCCACAGCTTCTCTGGGCAGCCTGTGTCAGGGCCTCAGCACCCTCACAGGGAAGAACTGCGCAAAATGCAACTTCCCCTGGAATACCCCCGTGCCCCCTT
Source organism: Agapornis roseicollis (assembly GCA_002631895.1). NCBI lineage: Eukaryota > Metazoa > Chordata > Aves > Psittaciformes > Psittacidae > Agapornis > Agapornis roseicollis. Next base: position 57,381 of record NDXB01004627.1, read on the forward strand.
CCAC
>NDXB01004627.1:57500-90501 GCA_002631895.1 Agapornis roseicollis
CCCAAAAAAAAAGAGGCAGTCTCAAACAGAAACTTCAAACAAATCAGTTCCCTCCACTCGCCGACACAGTGCATACACAAGCATCTCACACACATCCTCATACACCCAGAGGGACATTTGCTGCCAGCATGACATCAGTTATCTGCCTCTGCAGAGGGTTCCTTGGCACAGCAACTGCCCCAAGGAATGCTCTTGCTCTGCAAAGGCAAGGGCTCCAGGGCAAAGCAGACTGGGCTTTAACCCAAAACATCAGGAAGGCTTTGAAACTCCTTGGATAGGGAAATAAGGAATTCCATGGTTTGGCAGACTGGATTAGAGCACCCTGGAGAGCTTGAGACAGTCTAGAGTTTGTTTAAGGTGCCCTTTCAGCTCAGCCTGTGTACCAGGTCATGCAAGGCTCAAGGTTTTGTGCAGGAATAATTAGGGGAGTGCAAGAACTAAGGGGCTCTGACACCTCCACACAGGGACAGTAATAGCCAAGGTGAACCGCAGCCATGCTAACCATCCTCATGGCCAGAAACCAGCAGAGGAAGTCCCCATGTCTGGAGGCAGACATTTGCTCAACCTCTCTCAGGCTTTCTCTGGACACAAAAGAGCATTGCAAGACAGCTGCCAATCAAAGGGCTGGAGCTCTGAAGAGAGACCATGTGCTCTTCAAGAGTTCCAACATCTCCTTTAAGACAAGGAGAAAACCAGCATTTTCATTGGTAACTAACCCTAACTGCTTGACTTCACACCTTGATATGAAAGCCAACCAGCCTGGACATGCCTGTTTTCTAAGCCCAGCCCTGCACAAGGCTGAAAACCTAGCATACAGATCAAAGTTTTGGCTAACACATGTGCTGGAAAATACTGGTGTGCTGATTTTCCATGAATGAGGCCACCAGTATGTAATTTTCCATGAATGAATCCACCAGTATGTGAAAAGCTTGCAGCAACAGTACTACGTGAAAGCAGGAAGCATTGCCTTGCTCTGACTATCACTGCAGCCTTACTTCTGGTTCATCTTTTATAAAGAATGATTCAGCTGAACTTCTTCCTTGACATGAGAAAAACGAGTGTGGGAAAACAAGAGCATGTAACAAGCATCTGGTATGGGGGAGACACTCAAGGGACATGGTGCAGCTCCAGTTAATATGCAAGGAAGCACTATAAAAGCAAAATAAGACAGGAGTGGAAACAAATCTTAGTAGACACACCCACAAGCCACTGCACAGCTGGGAACAGGAGCTCTTCAAACCCAACTCCAATCCCAGTCTTTCACCACGAAGCAAGGCTGCCCCTTTCACTTCTGGCTCCAACCAGACAGAGTCTAACATGGGAAGATTCAGGGATTTCCCTTTGCAACCTAACAAGGGCTCTGGAATAAAAGCATAGCTTGCTTCATTCACCATTAGCAGTTTATTTCCTCAATCATTTTCACAGAAGGGGAAAAATAAATGTGCATAATCTAAGAGATGAAAGCAAATGAAAATAAGCCTCATAAAACCTGTACTGCCCTAAGAGAAAACTGCCCCACAACTTTCATTGGGGAATTATCAAAGGCCCCAGACTGGTAGGGGTTGTTTGTATTTTATAAGACAGATACTTTGGAGATGCAAGTCCTCAAATAGCTGAGATTCCATTCTTCTGAACCTCAAACGAGACTAGAAAAAGAAAACAGCTGATGCCACTTAGTTCGGCCCAGGGTTCCAGCCCAGCCACATCAAGACAGACGACTGAAGCAAGGCACAGGGCTGTACAGGCACTGCTCAACTTCCTTCCGAGGAGATGTCACTGCCCCAAGCAAAAGCAACCACACGAAGTGCTGGCATGGCTGCAGGGAAGTGTGGAATTGAGCTAAAGAATCTCATTCATTTCTATTGCAAAAGAGAGGCTGGGGCAGAAGGTATTGACTCAATTAGCCTGAGAACAAGAAAGGATTGCTCCTGAGAGACTAGTTTAAAAGGATGCTTAGTGCATGTTTTGCTTTGCATGTGGGAGAGTGGGTATGAAACTTCCCACACTTGGAGCTCTGTTTCTTATCAGAAAAGGCTTAATGTTAAGTTCAAGAGCAAGAACCTCAGAAAAAGGGCAAAGACCCAAAATGGCAGAACTCTCCCACCCACAGCTAAGCTCAGAGGTGACTGCAATCCTGGATAAGCCTGTCTGCAGGCAGTGGTCAGGTCCCTAGCACAGGATTCACCAGCAGTCTGGCCATGTTCACAGCTTGGACAGACCAACTCACTTTGCCTCTCAGCTGAATTGTGAAGACCACGCTAGTGCCCTCACTGTTGCCAACCCTGCGGCACCCAGAGAGCAGCATCTGCACTGGTGCAAGGGGTCTGGCTTCATGGGATGCTGGAAGCCTCAGTCCACACTGACATCAAGAGGGGAGGCAGATGTTCAGAGGATAAGGTAGTCTGGCATGCTTTACAAGTGTGTGGCAACCACCATCTTATTTATTACAGCAGATGGAAACCCTTCTCTTTAGTACTGAACCAGTCATCGCTCTTCCTAATGACAAACCTCGTCTTCCACACACATACAAACACTCATCCCATAGGGTAATTAATTTCAGCCCCCCTTAGCAAATCAAACTAAGATACTCCAAAAAAAATCACCCAGTGTCATTACCATGTTGATTCAAGGAGGGGATACACATAGACAGATACCAGTAGATAGACACTACTAATGAATAATTTAACCAAAAATAAAGTATCTAAACAACCAACAGAGAATCTAAGACCTAAAGAGAAATTACACACTTGGAACACCTACCACCACATTTATCTTTCACAACCAAAGCATATGAACAGGAAATAAGTAAAACTAGCTCGAGGGCACATGAATATTGCCCCTGGCCGGTTCATCGTGCTGTGCACAGAAAGATGTCATGTGCTACTCACACCCAGACATCTGGCTATGGTGCAAGGGGCTGGATCTCTCCGTCTGGGAGAACAGCACTCTCTGGAGCCCAGTAAGAGAAGCGCAGGAGAAAGCTGACAAGCCTTAAAATCACTAACAGAGCTATTCAATTGCTGAAGTGACTACTGAAAAAGCCTACCTACAACTTCCCCAAAGGTCTTGATTACTTGCTTTATCTGCACCCTTACTCAGCCCATACAAGCAAAATGTGCAAGAGTTTTAGCTAAACAGCTGCTTACAGTTGATGCTGAGCTGAAATTGGACTGTAAATTCCTGCTTTCTGAAGAGAAAAAGAGCCATGGGACTGCTGTGAAATGAAACTGCTCCCTGAGGCATGTGAATGCTGCAGCACTTGCTCTAGATCCGAAGTTTACAGAAGCTGAGAGCCCTGTGCTTGTCTCACCAGTGTTCACTTCAGCAGTAATCAGTTTTCATCATGATAGCAAAGGGATCCAATTAGCTTGAGCCAACTCATGCAGAAAGAGCAGCTTTAGCAAAAGAAAGCTTTGGATGCAAAGCAGCCCCTAGGAGTAGCCAGGCTAGAGCGAAAGGTTAGCTTAGAAATCACAGTCAGGGGTTGGGATGCTGCAAACAGACTCCAGGTTCTCGATCATCCATATCCTCCCACAACGACTGCCACCATTCCTCCTCCTGCACATTGAACGTGGGGGAAAAGCCATGAACAGACATCTTCCTAATGCTCTACTCCAACACTAGCATGCAGCAGAGTAAATGACTTCTCAAAGCAACAACCTGAAGCTTTCATACCATTTAACGGTCAGTCCATATGAATTCCTGTACAGTAGACTAGGGGAGGAAAGCATCCACGATGGACAGGCCTCTTTCTTGCTGGGTCTTGCACCCAGGTCCAAACCCTTGCAGACCAAACTCAGCCTGGGGGTTGGTGAGCACCACACATCCAGAACTCTGTGGGAGTGGTGCCTAGCTTCAAAGGCAAATTTTACCCTGTGTTTATACCAGCCTACAAGGCATGAAAAGGCCTAGGAGGTCACACATCCACCACTGTAATTTCAGGCATGATCAAACAGAAAAGCAAAAGTGGGGCTGAGTGAGCAAGTCCACATTTAATTACAAATGGGTTTGATAATAAGCAGAAGCAAGAACAAAGCAAGTGAAAAACCTTCCTTTTTCTTCCTGGCTCCCGTTCAGGCCATGTAGAAACAGATGCCTAAAGGAGAATCTCGAATAAAATCCACCAACTACATTTTTATTTCATTTTCAGAATTGCTACAGCAGCACTCTTTCCTATGCTGCGCTTTGGCACACATTAGGAACTGATGGGCAGCCAGTCGCCACTCACAATGCAGGACTTGGGTCTTTGCAAGTATTTCTCAGGCTGGAGCTCAACCCTGCCGTTGTGTCTCAACTCACATATGCACAAGTACATGCACACAGTCATTCTGCTCTAAGCTGCATGGAGGATTTCATTTGCTTTATCATCCTCTGAATATGAAATGGTGGCTGCAAAATAGGATTACTAGCACAGAGGACAATCAACCCAGCTTGCAGGTCCCACCTGGCCCAGGGAGGGGGCATAAAGCAGCTCTCAGAACACCAGTGATGCCCACAGAGCTAACTGACCCCTGGATCAGGTCATGCACTTACAGCCAGGAGCTACTCTTGCTGCCCCCAAAAGGCCCTGGAGCAACATAAGGATAGGAAACAAACCCTAAAGCAGGCAGGCAAGTAGGCTTAGTGGGGTGAGTGGATGGCTCCTTTTGAATGCCAGGAGCTTTCTACCAATTTTTTTGTGACAGCAAATTAGAAGGGGTCAGTGGATCCCTTCATCACACCCAATACCCCTAACAGCATCAGCAACAGCCTAACACAACCTAAGAGCATGACAGAAACACAAACAGAGCACAGCATCAGCCTCAAACCCCTCCAACAGACACCCACTGCTGACAAACCGCTGCCTAGCTGGATGTCACAGGGGGACATGACGGTAATAATGGGAAGGCTGGGAAACTATTTCATCCCTGGGAACCAAGGGCTTCTGACCTTTCTAGCAAAGCCTGCTGAAGGAACTGGGTGGGATGATTTGTGCTCCTGACTTTAATTACAGCCAAGTGTTTAAGTTATTCTCCTCCAACCACCCCCGTATCCCTCACAAGCACAAATCTAGCTTTTTATAGCACATCCGGTATGGATGTTAAACACATTCAGGAAATGCACTCTCAGCCCCAAACATCTCTTCCCCTGGACCAGTTGTGCTGCAAGGGTTTTTAATGTGGAGATGTGGAGCTGGATGTTTGGTTTTGTGATGCCTACTTTCCTGGATTACTTCTGTCTGTTTAGAGAAGAAAAATTAAATAAATGCAGGGTAGGCTGGCTTCATCCAGAAATAATGCAAGCTGCCTGCAAGATGAAGAAAGAAAAGCCAGATGGAGAGGCCACTCTAAGCTGCTTGAATGCCCTGCACACAGGGCAAGGCTTTCTTCTTTTCTCTTTTTCTTTTTTAAATAGCTGACAAAGCTCCTCGGGCTGACAATGGCTCACAGCACAGTGGGTGTCCAGAAGCACATCTAGGATCTCAAATCACAGGTTTTTCACTGCCTTCTGTTGATACTGCCCCAGACTGGGGCTTCTCCTGTAATGTACAAGAGAGAAATGCACCCTCTCCCCAGAACTTCTATTTTAAAGGGCACCATCAAAGTGCCATCAGGCTACACCAAGTTCTGTTAGTCTTCTGGTGCTGCTCGGACTTGTCACCAAGGTTTGTGGCTGTTCACTCCACAGGGGCAGGGCTTGGACAATAGCTGACTCCAAGTCTACAACCCCACCTTTGTAATTTTTGTAACACAAGGGGACTTGCTTATGGCTTTAAGAAACAGTGCAAGCCTGCTAGTAGTTTTCTCACCTGAAAATGCCCTGGCTGACTTCCCAGCTGGAAGCACCCTCCCAAGTCCAAAGGCAAGCATATTTGCTGGCAGCCTAAGGAATCAATCTTGGATACCATCCCAAGGCAGAAAACTCCATGGAGCGCTCTTGCACCCGAAGTCACACATTGGTCAGTCTGCCATTGATGGTCTCCTGCTGGACCCACAAGAGCACTGGAATGTTCCACATGCTAATCAAAATGTGACTGCTACACTTCAGCTGTAGTATCACTGCACAAACCCAGGACACTGCAGCACGTTAGGAGATAGAAGGCACGTGGGGCTGCACTGCATCAGGGTTTGTTGCTCTGAAAGAAGGTAAGACAAACAAGCCCAGGGCATTTTTCCCCTCATCTCCCTGCAGCCAGGCCACCTCATGTTCTGAGCAAGCAACTGTCAGTAGGACATCACACATCAGCAAACTGAACAACCACCTAATTCAGCTGCCTCCAAAATAATCACACTGGAGCAAAGTTAGAGTCCTTGAACTCATTATTTCTTATATTGATTTTTATTCCATTTTTTCCATATTTGACGTGGATTCTTCACTTCAGATACCTGCAGCATTAACTCAAAATGGGCTCTGGCTATTTCTCCTGAGCAACTAGATCTGCAGCACAAACAGCCATGCACCTTGGTAATGACTAGTGGTGCAGGCCCACTGGTCACCCGCCTCCTCCTCTGTGCCAGTAAAATACAGGAGAAAATCTTGATTTCAGACAGTAGGAAGGTGAGCAGCCTCTGGGGCTTTCCCAGTGTGCAACCAAACCCACCTGCACTCAGAGCAGCAGGGCATTTGCTGGGGGAACTGGAAAGCAGGTTTGAAGGGATGGGACCACCAGCAGTATGCACAGCAAAGAAGTGCCCCAGCTTCAGCTACCACCTAAACCCCTTTTGTGCCCACCCAGACTGAATAAAGAGTGCCAGTCCAGGTCAAGGCAAGTTTTCTAGCACAAAACCATATAACACAACATGTAGGTTACAATTAATGCTCTCTGCAGGGACAAATCCTTGTGCAGCATGAACAGCAGCAAGACAAATATGCTCATCCACACACTCATTCATCTCAGGGAACAGCAGCTGTCAAATCACATACACACTTACTATGCTTTCATTGCCCTGATCTAACTACAAGCTATGCAACACTTAGCTGGAAAAATGAGTGACAATCCAGCTGCAGCAACTGAGTAACAGCCTATCTTAGGGAAAGGGAGCCTGAACTCACACTGGAGAACTGCTCTTCAGCAGATGGGAAAAGCAATGTACTTATTTGATGGGTGTGTTTCTATGTGACCAAATCATATGCAGCTTATGTCAAATAAAATATAAATATAAATATAAATGACTGACTTAAAAATCACTGTTTGAACATAGAAGCATCTCCTCTATTCCTGAGAAGCAGGTGATTTCCCAAGCTCACCAAGAGCCACAGAGAGGCATGTCAGGGGACCTGACCTCTTCGTATCTTTGACAAGCGTGATAGTCTCAGAATTAGGTGTTAGAGCTTGACCAAAGTGACAAATCCATGTTGAAATTACATTAGAAAACATGAAAAAGGAATCTCACATTCAAATGCTCCCAGAGAGTTTACAAGAAGCCACAGCCCAGGCTGTCATGGCTTTTTATGGTCCCAAGAAGCACCTATTAAAGGAACTGCAGACAATCCCAGGCATGTTCCTTGGCTACCTGCAGTTTCATCAGGCTGCTCAAGACATTTAAAACAGTATTTCCTTACTAGGAAGAATGATTTATGAGGATTGAGAAATTCAAGCCTGAACCTAAAAATGAGTCATGGGGACTCATGAGTTGCTTCCCCCACTTCCCTCCCCCTCAACTGAAATCCTGCAGAAAACCATCACCCCTTAGCTTAAACACCACACAGCCTTTACTGTATGTTGAGTGCTGTCTTGCTCACTAAGGGTCTGTATCTGGGCAGAGAAACCACATACTCACCCAGACACTGTTGGGAAGGAAGCCGGAGCTGCAGACTGCCATTTCTCTTGCTGCTTCAGGAAAGCTTTAGCTTCTTTTGAGGTTGAGTCCACTTCTTTAGTCACTCTGTTGGAGGAAAAGGAGACAAACCAGAGGATAAGGAAGAGCTGTACCCACAACAGCAAAAAACAAAAAAGCAAGGAAACACAGAAAAGAGGTGTAGAAGTCCCCACACCACCTCCATCAGGTTCAGGCTTCAATCTTGTTAAGATTTCATGCCAGTGACAAGCCCTCAATAACCATGGCAGAAAAAAGGAGAAGAGTAGCTAATTAGAGCTGAGGGAGGAAGGGATTTTCTTTTTCTTCAAACAAACAGGAATGTTTGTTCATTCAAGCAGGCCTGTCTCACTCGCAGCTACTAAATGCTCTGTTCAGGTCACTGGGGGCAATTCAGCTCTTAATTGGGCTCTTGATTTCCTCATTTGTGGGTCAGTGAGGCAGCTCTTATGCCACAGCTGTTCTGCCACCCACATCTCACAGGCTTGGCAACATCTGCATCCCAAAACAGAGCACAGAAACTGGCTCCAGGCATGTGGAATGGGAGGAAAAGTTCTGGCTATGTAGAATGCAGGAATTTGCTCTCAGTTTCCACTTGATTTTTGTTTGAGGCCCTGAAGGTGCAAAATACTGAACTTTAAAAAATACAGCACCAACAGCAGGGAATGTATTACAAACATGAGAACGAATCTCTAGGAAACACACTTAGTAATTAATTGTTAGAAAATCCCAGCTACTTTAGCCCCTCATTTACAATCACCTGCCTCCAGTGACACACTTTCCACACTCTCAGGAGCTCTTATTGAGGTTGTCCTGGTTTCCCAAGCCCCTTTGTTCTTTGATCCTCATTAGTCACAGGACCTGCCCTGGTTACAAGTCAGGCTAATTGCTTATTGCCTCTTACCCACCAACCTGACACTGCAGCTTCCATGTAGGAACTGGCTGATGACATGGAAAAACTCAAGGAGCTGCAGACGCAGCACGGTTACTGCTGGGTTGGGCTTCAAGTGGAGCTGTTTGTTAAGCCTGGAGGCACTGATGCCCTGAAATCCCACTTGCACACAGCTAGTACACCCATGTCCCCATCCTGACAGTATCTGAAGAAGCTGTTAGAGAAGGGAAATCATTTCTCCTTCTCTGCAGACTGCAAATTCAGTGGAAAAGGCATGTTCAGAAATAAGAATAAATTCTTGTGCTGTACACCACCTTCTCTGCCTGTTCCTGCCAGTGCAGATTAACCCCATTTCCCACTGCACTATCACATGCCTTTCAAACTAGTAGCAGTCAAGGGGAGAGAGACAAATCCATGTTATGAATATTTAGAAGTAGGTGCTGATCAGATTGGAAAGAGGTGGGAAATAGGGAAAAGCAGTCTCCAAAGAAATGAAAGCCTTGCTACAGCACTGTCCCAGTTTAGGACATTCCAAACACACCATTATAGAATTATAGGCTGGTTTGTGTTGGAAATGACCTTAAGATCGTCCAGCTCCAACTCAATGCCATGGACAGCAATGCCTCATACTGGACCAGGTTGCTCCAGATCCCATCCTGGCCTTGAACACTGCCAGGGATGTGGCAGCCACACCTTCCTTGGGCAGCCTGTGCCAGTATCTCATCACCCTCACTGGGAAGAACTTCTTCCTTACACCTAACCTGAACTTCCCCTGTTTCAGTTTAAAACCACTCCCCATTTTTTTTATCACTACAGTTATTGATGAAGAATCCGTCTCCATCATCTTTGTAGGCCTCCTTCAGATATTGGAAGGCTGCTATGAGGTCTCCCCGCACCCTTCTCTTCTCCAGGCTGAACAGGCCCAGCTTTCTCAGCCTGTCTTCATACAGGAGGTGCTCAAGCTCTCTGATCATCCTCATGGCCACTTTTGAACTTGCTCCAACAGTTCCATGTCCTTCTTATGCTAGGACACCAGAACTGCACACAGTGCTCAGCAACAGCAGTCACACACCAAAGGTTACTGTACATTCAGTTTCCTTCAACAGAATAAACTTGGTGTCTTTGTGCTGCAATCAACCAGAATGCCCCACAGAGCTCACCCAGGCCCAAGTGCCATGTTCCCATGAATACAGTCACACAGTCTATTTAATGTCAAACACAGCAGCCAAAGAGCTGGTGCCATGTCCTGCCCACTGTGGGGCAGCACCATTTCTCATGCACTTTGCACTGTTGGTTTCTGGCATGGCTCCCCCTCTTCCCATCAACCCTGCACTCTTGTGCCACTGGAGCCATGTAAAGAGCACACGAGCAGTCATGAGAAACATCAGGCAGACCCTGAGCACACAGGAATTCAAGAGGCACAGCATAGTATCCACACACCTGGAAAAAACACTGGCCTTGGTACAGCCACAGGGCCTGCTCCTGGGTTAGATCCCAGCCAAACCTTGCCTGATTCTGGGACTTGAAGAATGTAAGACCAAGAGGAGGAGATGGGAAAGAAAGCAGAGGTCAGAGAAAGCACACTGTATCACTAACTCTGCTACCACAAGCCTACAGGGATTGGGAAATTAAATAGCTTAATAGGGTGTGGACAGGCACAATCCCAGGAGTGTTCATAGGCCAGGATGGATGGGTCTTAGAACAACCTGGTCTAGTGGAAAGTATCCCTAACCTTGGCAGGCATTTGGAACTAAATGAGCTTTAAGGTCCCTTCCAACTCAAACCAGTCTGGGATTCTATAAATGGGCAGTAAGTCTTCAAAGCTTGCGGCAGAACTTGGATCTTAACCTCATGAGTACTTTCAGACTCCTTCACCAACCCAGAGACAAAACTGGCCAATGTCTGCCCTACCGGTTGAGGTAAAAGAAGACACCAAGCTAAGATGCACGTGAAAAATGGTTCCGGGGATATGCCAGCCTGCAGTCTGACAGAATCAGCATGCTGCTGGTTGGACCAGCATAGCTCTTGGAGCAGGAAGATGCTCAATCCCAGAAAAGGTGAGAAGGAAGAAACCCCTACCTGCTGAAGCCCCTCAACATGATGTACAGCCCTTTGATGACAGACACTTCAGCTTTGATACATGTGTCCTCCATCACCTCAGGGTACCAGCAGCAATGGCTGGGCACAGTATGCAACTCCCCTTTTGCTCCCTTTGGCCTGCCAGCAGCTGCTTTAGCATGTATTTTTGAAGTTGTCCACTGTAGAAACTCAGCTGCAAAGCTGCAGGCAACCTGTTCCTGCAGGGCTGGCCAGCTGGGGACAAAGGAATGCACCAGAAATGTAATTAAAAGTGACCTTTCAAGGCAATTTCACCACAAGATCCACTTATATCCTCACAGACTGAAACAAAAGCAGCTCTGAGGCTGGGCTGATGCCAGCAGCCACTCATGAACCGCTCCACAGGAGTGACAAAATAAAGAATATGAAAGGGCTTTATAAGGTATTAATTCAGGTTATGCACATTCCAACCTTTTCCAGATCCCAGGCCAAGAAGGAAAAAAAAAAAAAATTCCTCTGGTCTGCATTATTATGGGAGACAATAACTCTCCATGTAGAAACCAAAACATTTCTTGTTCTGCATGGGGAGAAATGAGAGCCATTAATCCAGCTGGAAGAAATCACAGTCATTACTAAGGAAAATTACAAGACCTTTCACTTTTAAATACTTGATAAACAACTATTTGCCTGACTGTTTACTGGGATGCTATTCACATATTGTAATCCAGGAATAAACATGGAAATAAGTATATTGTCAGGAACAAAATAAGTAGCTACTGTCTTGCCCGCCTGCAGACCCCATAATTCACACACAAAACCGCTCACTCTCATTACTTTCCCATAAAGATTTCATTATATTGCTATGCTACTAAATTGCATAATAAAACTTCCAAAACACAGAAGAGTTATTAATTTTCCTGGACTGTGCTGGAGCCTGATACATTGACAATCCTACTGTAGAAGATGCTGTGCAACTGTAAAATAGAAAGGTCTCCCATGTATAACGTTATTATAAGGAAAACATGCTAGAAAGTAGATCACTAAGTCTCTCTGACACTTACAGGTGTCCTTCTAACTTAGGATGCTTCATCTCTGAAACAAGCTCAAAGTGGTACCAAGCATTTCAGCATACTCATAGCCATCCATCCTGCGATTCTGGTCCCCAGGTATGGATACATTACTTCCAGCTTCCACTCAAGAACTTGTTACCTTTCCCTTCACCTTTTCCAACTAAACTGCTGTGATTTACATGCACAGAAAAGGCCCCAGTCATGCAGGCTGGGCACCAAAGAACGCGAAGAAAACCCACAGGCTGTCCCAAGAGTCATTCCATAGAGCACACACAGTACTGAACTGTCACATCCTAATTTAAGAAGTGTTTGATCTGTTCCCAGAAGTCTGCATAGCCACCTAAGCAGCTACAGGGAAGGAGGAATACAGACTAAAATGAGCACCTCATTCACATAGCTCTACCTAATCTCCAGAAGGGGTTTAAACCCAAATTTTCATGCTTTGGTTCAGTGGCAGAGCAAGCCTGTTACACGAGCTTGTCTCCTGTGCTCTGGTCATACAATGGGTGCGGAGTTACCAGGAGCGAAGGGGGTCCCAATCTAACACATCATACCATTTCTGCTCCCATGGCCCACACAGCACCAGCATCCCAGCACTCACTCCAGTGCAGTGGTCAGGTGCCTCTGCTCCAGCACACCTGAACCCAGTCCTGTCTGCAAGAAACAGAGCTAGCATAAGGGATGCCAAGGGTTCAGTGTCAGGAAAGCACCTGGCTCAGCAGCCAGGTGCCCTGCAAGCCCTTCCAGAAGTGCATCAGCAGGGAGGGAAAAAGGAAAAGGAGGCAGGGTTTTTGAGGAAGGACAGGGAAAGCTGAGAAAGACAAACAGCCACATCAAGAAGACTTGCAAGCTTCTGTTCACAGACTGCTGTGGAACAGCAACCTTGTGCATCCCAAATGCCAAAATCCCTCCAAGTTACACCCATGTAGCTCATCACAACTGCATTCTCTTCAAAATGCCTGATCCACATCAGGCTGAGGAAGCACATGCTTGTATTGTGGTATAAGGGGACTTGGAGCTGACAAGATAGTTAGGATCCCTAATTACAGTGGCACAAAGGTACCATCTCTCCTGATCATGCTGAGAAAGGGAAAGCAAGAGTGGAAGCTCTGGAAAATGCCAGCTCTTTGCCACTTGTACTCAGAACACAGTCCCCACTTGGGAAACCTGCCTCAGTTTAGACCTGACACAATTATAAGACTTTCCACATGATCTTAATGTTGTTAGCTCTGGGGAATCACAGACCAAGGTGGGGGGAAAATGAGGCTAATTATATTTTTTTTTTTTCTTTTTTTTTTTCTTTTTCCCAGTATTCCCCATCTGCATCTAGCCTCATTAAACAGTCCTCCAGCTTTCTGGAATGATCACCTGAGGACCAAGCAAAACTCTTCTACAGTTGTTGGTAAAAAAACCCTAATCCCTTCTGAGCCAAGAGGAATATTTTGTCTGAGTATTTTTTTGGTGGACTCCTGTGCTTGAGCTGCCATGTCCTGGGTACCTTCTACAAGATAGATCATAGAATCACAGACTGGTTGGAAGAGACCTTAAAGCTCACCACATTCCAACTCCCTGCCATGGACAAGAACACCCTCCTCTAGACACAGTTGCTCCAAGTCCTGTACAACCTCGCCTTGAATACTTGCAGATGCACTTAGCCGGTGCTCCAGCCTGTAAGAGCCTGAAGTCACAGAGTTCACTCGTTCAGCACCTTCCTGGAGAGAATGAAGTCCCCAAGCAACTCAACCTTCAGGCTACCACTGCCTACCCACTGGGCATGTATTTATGTTATGCTGGATTGCCTGGTGCAAAGCAAACAGATCTGAAATTAATAGGTCCCAGTGCTTTTTTAATTTCAAAGTAAAAGATTTGTTTTCTCCCTTTCAGAAAAAACCCACACCATTCTCCAAAGCTTCAGACCATGTGGGAGAAGCTGTTCCCTGGGAAACTGAGCCTATTCCCTGAAGCAACACTGGCAAGACCAGGCTGAAGTGACTGATAATTTTTGTGGGCTGCTTATCAGCACAGAAGCTGCTGGCTGGTTTTTAAACAGAAACCAATCTGATCAGAGCTCTCCTGACACCAGGCAAAGGCCACGCTGCTGCCTGGTGCTACTCCTCACAGTGGGTGCGTGGTCTGTCCAAGCAGCCAGCCCAGGCTGCACCTCAAACCAATTCATCTGAGAACAGAGATGAAAGATATTTTAACATCAATAATTCATAAAAAGTAATTTTTGACATCCACATCCTGACCTCATAAGCCCTGAAGGGAACAACCACTCCTCCATCATCTCCTGCATGACAGACTCTGTGACAGATGTAAAGGAAATAGATGGACAGTGCTACCACCTGAGATGCTGACCAAGCTGTCAGGCCCCTTTTGGGCTTCTGTAATCAGCTCTCTACATCCAAGGGGTAGCGGCACTGCAGTTACTGAGCTTCCACTGGGCCTTGCAATAGGTAGTGCACAACAGACATGGGGCTCCCTGGAGTAGATAACTCATGGCCAGGGCACAAGGCTTCACCTCCCTGTTGACTGGAGATTATCCACCCCAGTTTTACATCTCTCCAAGCACTTGGTCTCTGCTTGCCTCTCTGGATAACTATTCCCTCAGCCAGCCCCATCACACTCTCTCAAAATCCTGCCATGCCTTTAGCTATTGCGGCATCCCATAATTTTTATTTGTACCTCCCAAAAGAATTAACTTCAAATTATGGAACACACCCCTAAGTTGAGCAATCCATGTGAACAGATGTAGCTGCTGTATGTGTAAGCATGATAGTGCTCTGACCCTATTAAGTATGACGTAAAAGTACACCAAATGCAAGATAGATCCCTGCAACCCCACTGCTAAAAAGCAATGCAATGTTCACATAATGCATCTGTCCTCTTGCTGAAGGAAGGGGTATTAGTGAGTCAGAGGTACAAAATACACTTAAAGCTATGAACACTGGACACAAAGGTTACACAGATCACAACAGGAGCCAACACACAATACAAAGCAGAAATATCCCTATGGGGAAAATGCCAGACTAAGCTTGACTTGGTTTATAAAGTGTTAATGAGATAGTAAGACAGCAAACAGCTTTGCCTTGCCTTCCCTTCAGGCTAACACAGAAATCCTCTGCTTCAGAACCTCTTAGTTAACAGGAAGAAAAAAAAAATAAATGCATCTTGCAAGCCGTATTTCCCATCCCAGGAAACCCGAAGCTCAAGGACAGCAAAGCAGCTCTGCCAGCATCTCACCAGACATCAAAGGCCCTTTCTGAGCCTGGAGCTGTCAGGAATGACACAGCAGCTTGGAAGCAAGGAAAATGGGGCAGGCAGCAGAATGCTGGGACTGGATCTGAGGCCCCTGCGATGAAGTCATGAACAGAGTGACAAAAAAATCCCCTTCAGTGAAAGAACCCTCGAGAGACCTAAACAGTCATAAGCTCCTTCTGTTTCCAAATTTTTAGAAGTCAGGGAATTGTCCGAGAGCCAGGTACAGAAACACCTCCTCCCTCACCTATTGGGGAAGGGTGGGATATTTTCACATGTTTCCACATTAACTACACACCATATCAGCAGAAAGCACTTGGGAGAACATGAAGATGGGAGAACGCAGCTGGCATTCAGTTCCCAATGCCCATGCATCCCCCAGATACCACAGGTTTGAAAGACCTATAAGTGCCCAAGTTAATCTGGAGGCCAAGCCATTATTTTGGAGATGCTTTGAGACCCCTCCCACCTTTGGCGATCCCAGCTGAGCCTTTTTTCCATCATACTGATTACCAGCAAAAATGAACAAATGAAACCAGCACACACCAGTTACTTCCTTTAAAGCATCAGGCAGTATTAGAAGCATAAGATGACTTTCAGGTGGACATCTGCTCCATCGCTTTGGGGTCTTCAAAAGCATGGTAACAAAGGAACACAACAGGAGTCAGCATGTTGATGAATGCCAGATAATGAAATGGATGAAGCTGGCACTACTGTGTAACACTTTGCAAGTCACAGCCTCTCTGTGCTTCAGTTTCCCCCTATAAGCAGAAGCCTCATCTGCACAGCTACTAATGAAGATCCTGAATAGAAGCTGTTCATTAGACCATTCCCCTTCTCAAAGCACATTAAGCAAACAGTAACATGATTTACTTCAGGAGTAAATCCTCTGGCTTAGAGTTCTGGCTAGGTTTGTCACTCTGTTTACAAAGTTTTCATTTCTGCAGCTGCCTCCGAGAAAGGCGAATGCCTTGTGGGTGAACCAGCAGACAACATCACTCCTGCTCATGCTTCATGACTTCATCCCTGATCCACCAGAGTGCCAATCAGCCTTGTACAGCATTAGGATTCCCCAGGGAAATCTGAAGCATCAAGGAATGGATGCACACAGAGGAAAGGTTATCAAAACATGCCCCCAAGACCCTTTCATGTTTAAGCATCTTTTGAAAGGTAACACATTCAGCTACTGGCTTCCAAAAAAAAGCCAAAACCAACCAACCATAAAAAAATAAATCAATAGCTGGTTTTTAATAGTTGGTTTTAAATTGGAAAAAGCCAATATAAGCTGTGGATAACTGAAGCATGCTCTGACCTCCAAGAGTAACAATAGTTTAAGGACAGGAACAGGCTGATGCTTTCATTCCATTATGCCAAATTCTGAATTTTGCTGCTTCTTTGTAGAAAAGCAACCAGTTGCTTTTTGGAACGCCACCCGTAAACAGCTGTCACAATGATATTCCATGCAATGCAGGGGGGTTTGATTTGTCTTACAGTCCTGGGCACCATCCCCAGGCTCCTAATGCTCAGACTAAATTTCTGGAAAAATCTTAAAAGCCAAGGTTTTTGCACCGTGAGAGTCTCACGTCACTGGAAAGTGGCTAGAATCCGTTTCTCTAGAACCCCTTAGCCAAGGAGGGCTGAGAATAAACCCCAGATGAACATCTAGCACCACTGTCACCAGCATGAAACGGAAATCCTCAGAGAGGCTAGGCTTTGGAGTGGCTTTTCAAGGGGCTACTGAAATTCATTTGCCTTTTCCTAACACTTCCTTGCTACTGCAGCCAAAGCACACCAAAATACAAGCAGTTTCTTCCTCTGTCCCTATTATAATGTTCAGTTAATTGTCTTCCCTATCTAAGCTGCAACACCCATCTACCTCACCTAGTGGAAGCTGTGTATCACTTGCTTATCCACCTGGAAAAAAGGCAAGGTTTTGCATATATAAGGCTTTGGAATACAGATCCTGGTAATGGTCACTTGCCTGATCACTCATACATCAGCAACATGAGCACAGGTTTTTGCAAAACCAAAAAAATAACTACAAAAAGCACCCCATGTATGGAACACATCACACACAGATCAGCCTTGATCTGACATGTGCAACACTACCTAAAACCTCAGTGAGAGATGCACACTGAAACAACTGATTTAAGTTAGCCTTAACTGTCTTGAAAGTAAAGCAATAAAATAGGTATTAGTCTTCCAAACTCCTTGGTTTACATCCTCATTATTTCCCAACTTTATCACATTTGGCTGGTCTCAGCTGTCACACAAGGAGCAGAGAGCATACCACAGCCACTGAGAAGGAAATCAGAGGCTGAACAAGTACTTTGGAAAGCTCATGCTATTCTCAGATGTCTGATCTACTTCTTCTGCTGCTATTTCCACCTACTTTCTCCTACAAATTGTTGGAATCCAACAGGTTGAAGCTCAGAAGAGGACAGCAGATCTGGGGTTGGAAACAGTGAGCAGTCTAGAACATAGATGCCTATTCAACGAGCACATAGATGAGCTAAGATTAAAAAAAAGAAAACCAGTATTTCAGTAATGAGAGGCAGAATCAAGAAATACCCAAGAAGCGGCATCATACAACTGCAGAACACTGAATCATAACCCCAGAACTGCTGCACACAGCTGAGCTCTGCACAGCTCTCTAGAGCAGTTCACCAAGGTGAAGAGTCCAGCAGCACAGCTTATGCCACAGGCTGGGCTCAGACACCACCACCCTACTCAACCAGGCCTAAGGTAAAGGATACATTGACCTTGATGACTCTGTGGGACACCAGAAACCCCAAACTTTGGCGATGGCCTGTTGCCCTGCCCCCATAATTCCTGTTGTCAATATTATTTCTGTACAAAGGATATCTGTACTATTGACTGAGAAAGGGCTTTTATTAGCACAGGAAAGCCTCCTGACAAGAACCTGTCCCCAGACACCTCACTTAACCCTTGCTTCCCCTGCTCAAAAAATCATGAATTTCATAGAATCATAGAATAGTTCGGGATGGAAAGGACCTTAAGATCATCCAGTTCCAACCCCCTGCCATAAGCAGGGACACCCCAAACTAAACCATGCCACCCAAGGCTTCGTTCAACCTGGCCTTGAACACTGCCAGGGATGGAGCACTCTCAACTTCTTTGGGCAACCCATTCCAGTGCCTCACCACCCTAACAGGAAAGAATTTCTTCCTTATATCCAATTTAAACCTCCCCTGTTTAAGTTTGAACCTGTTACCCCTTGTCCTGTCACTACAGTCCCTAATGACCAAATCACACCAATCCAACTTAAGGTCCTAAAGTTTCAACTTCAGAACAATATTCTCTGAATAATCTTTTTTTCTTGATCCCCTGAGGTAGGCTGAAAACCTGTGAAGCAGCAACACAGAATGAGTAAGGACTTTGTGTTTTGTTTGTTTTTTTTTTTTTTCCCCAGGCACATCCCAGATGTTAACCATTCACAAATGGTAACAGATGAAAATCAGATTTTCTTTCACCCCACACTTCAACTGTGGCAGATGAAATATAAACTTAAATCACTTTGGTTTTTACTGGTTGAGGTTAATAACTATTTGGTTATTAATCAGATACTTTATATATCTCTTTAAAACCTTTGTATTTTGCCTCTATGGTGCAACAGCTGCACTATGAACCATCACCTTCCTTAACCTAGAACACAAGCAGCTGCCCTGCTCAGCACACGTAGCCAGCACAACTTGTTTCCGCACAGGATGGTGAACACACAAATAGAAGCAGTCATACTGCAGTAGACCAGAGGCTATCACAGGTCACAAATCCAGTCTCCTACAAGAGCCAACAGCAGGGAGCCCTTATCCAGAGATGGAGTTCATGCCTCACATAGAGCAGCCCAGACAAATTTAGCTGACATGAGCTTGCACAGTTCCTTCTATGAAACTGTATAAACGCTAATTGTATCCAGCAGCAAGTCACACACTCCACATGATGCTCCTTATCATCCAGTATATTTGACACTGGCCCTTCCAGTTTGATTAGATGCATGCTATGCACAAGTTCAGCTTGAACCCCTGGGTATCCTGAGCCATGGCATCAGGATAGCCAGACTATCATGGAGGAGCCCTGATGAATAAGTGGCTGTCAGCAATGCCAGCATGCTTCTGTTTTTACATTCCCAAAGAGGGAATAACAACACTTCTTTAAAAAGTGCTTTGAGATACATGGACAGAAACTTCTGCAGAAAAGCTAAAGATTTTCTCTCTTTTTATCTGTAAAGTCTTTAAGAACTTCAAAAACATCATAGAGCTTTCTGCTCCCTTATATGTATCCCTGCACTAAATGCCTCATTAAAACACACCTAAAAGCAATCTAAAAACACGAAACAGTATCTGTGGAATTGGGTCATCATCTGTCCCCTGGAGCAGGAGAGAAAAAAAAAAACAGCACCCTTACTCAGGTGATTTTCATGGTTGTGAATTTAAGCCAAGAGCTCTCCCAGTGAGTGTATTGTGCAGGGCTTGCTGCCCCACCAAACACAGGCATTCCAGCACCAAGTTCCAAAGCAACAGTAAGCTTTAATCAGGCAAACACTGAAGAATACTTTCAGAAGCAGCCTGAATTAATCAGGAAACAGACACTTAAGAAGCAGATCAAGATTATGGAGCTCAACCTCAAAAGATGAGCTTCAGTCAAACTGCAAAATCTCACCCATCTGCTCAGTCTTCAAATATGACAGTAAGATTTATCCATTGTGCAAGGTCCCACAGTAAACTCAGTTCCCTGCTTGTAGGTGCTTCAGGGTCAGGGCTCTGTGCTCTGGTAGTTTCTGACACTGCAGTAAGAATGATGCCTTCAGCATGCTTGGGAATTCTGGCACTAGATGTGGCAAGAAGCCCAGAATTGCTCACACCACAAGAACAACTGACAGACACATGAGTGCTGAAAGAAACAGGTTCCGAGTGTACAAACACAGCTAAAGAATAAAAGTCCACGGTTAATGCAAAATCTGATCTGCAAGCCCTGCAGGGTCAGGCACAATTGCCTCTGAGAAGTCAGCTATTTACCACCTCTCTACAGTAATGAGCAGGAAGGGACCACAGTGCAGAGGCCTGAGGCCATGGCCCAACTTGCAGTGAGTCTTTCTGGATCCCAGACTGGTGCTCCTGGAGAAGACAGCCTTGTGAGAAAGCAAAGGGAGCTGTGACAGAACGGCCTGTCAGATTTCAGGAAAAGAGTAGGGTTCTCCCCAGTGACAGAGAGTGGAGCCATGCTATGGCTTTGCTTTGGCTTGGCTGCTTTTTTCAGGCACAGAGAAGTGGCCAATGGTTACTGAAGCACCACAAGCCAGTTCTGACAGCACAGCACTCTGGCAACTCTGGAGTACTAGGACATTCCCAGCAGCAAAATAACTCAAGTGTGTGAAGCTCTGGATTTAAACCACATGAACAAAGAACATATGTAAGAAATAGGAAGCTTCTAGCTTTGAACCCTTTATTTGGAATGTGCAATGTAAGAACAAAGCAGGGTGTCACAGACAGGCTTCCCATCTGTGAATAAGCACCCAAGCCAGCCACCATTCCTCCTCTCAATTTTGGTTTGCTTCCCACAACTCAAACGAAGGTGCACAGAAGATGTTTCAAACTAAAACCTATTCCTGCAACGGCCCCATTTCACTCTTTCCTCTCAAGCTGTTACACTGTTTGCAATGAACACCAGGGGGCTGGGCCAGCTGCATGTACAGGAGCCATGTTCTGCTGCAGTCCTGGATGGACACAAAGGACTTTCTTTGAAGGAGTACAAGAGAACCATTTTGCTACACTAAGCAAAACAGCAGTTTAAAAAAAGCCAAGGGCCAAAGCAGTCTGGAGTGCCAAAGAGAAAACAAGCCTCATCATACAACAATTATATTTCACAACAGATAAACCCTAGCACCAGGGATGCAATTCCTTATTAACACAATCATGCGTCCTGCATTGTGAGACAAGTTCATAAACCAGAGGCTTCAAAGGAGCTTTAATCTCCTCTGTCACGGAGAAATTACTTGAACTTACATTCAGATGCTGAACTGCTTTTGCAAATTGCTCCAACTGCCCACAATTACAGCCATGTGGGTGACAGTCACCTGCTGCCCCTAATCTATTTAACACCAGGGAGGAATGACAAGCAGATAGAAAAGTCACAAGTGAAAAACTTAGAAATCAGTTGAAAGCTTGTTTCTAGTTCCAGGATTCAAAAGCTTTGGATTTACAACCTAATACTAAATCATATATTCTATGAAATTTAAAGCCACTAAGCTTGATGCTTTATTTGGTGATTGGTAATCTGTAATACTCAGAACATAAGGATCAGCATTCGCAACTGATACAAGCACAGACTAATCAAAAGGGACATTAAATGCAACAATTACCTATAAGAGAGCTGACAGCTTAAAGAGGAAGGCCTTTCACTGTTCTAGTGTAGCCCTGCAGTTGAAGATCTCTTTCAAAAGACTTCTGCTACTCCAATAATGCAAGAGATTATACGATCTTTTTACAGGAGTAAATACATTGTTCTGCAACACGAAATCAGGCCTAAATGATCTTCTGTTAAGAGCTTTAGTGAGCAAACTATCAAAATTTGTGCCCTGAATCTATTAGTGCTTAAATACTCATCCAAATTCTTATCAAGCTTTCAAAAGAGCAACACTCAAAAGTAGCCTCAAACCATTTAGAAAGTAAAGCAAAAGAGGAAGCTCTCTCATTTCACTTCTTTTGGTCCAGAAACACAGACAACTGCACATACACAACTACCATGTGATGTGATGGCCTTTATAAACTACAATGTGCCAGCTGCTTCCCCAGGCAAGGAAGTCAGCCTTTGGTATTCAGAGCAGTTGCAGACTTTAGGGTAGTGCAAAGACAACCTCCTGCTATTCTAAAGTAAAAGCAGCCCTCTGGCCCTGACCTACTGCCATTACTGGAAAGTAGCAGTTGTTGCAAGCAGTGGTAACCCCCTTCTACCCACAGCTAACACTGTAATGCATCTAGAGATGCAAGATGTAGCATGTAACACAAAAGATTCAGCTCTAAATATTATAAAAACCATGGGGGCAAAAAACATTCAAAGATTTTTCTTTTATCAAAGGAAGTAGCAAGTTGTAACTCTGGCACCAGCAGAAAAGGGTCCCCATAGCTTGCTACAGTGTCTGTTGCTGGCTCTGTAACCTGTTGATAGAACACCTGCTGTAAACAAAACTCACATCAGCCTCCCTGGTTTATGCAGGATTACAGTCTCCTGTCATCCTTTTTTTTTTTCCTGCTTTTGCCTATTTGATCAAAAATTAGTAGACACATGTATTGATTCCTTTGCAGTGCCCAAGGGAAACAGCACTGAGCAGTACAAAGGACACTAGAAAAGCAACTGGTGCAGAAAAATATGCCTTTAGCTAACTTAGCTACAGCTATAAAAAACCCTACAGATAAGATACTGGTGTCAAAAGCACAAATTCAGCAGCTCAGGAGCCCTGGGTATGTTCTGTTCACAAGGCAAGCCACTTCTTGAAAGACAGAAGAAGTTTCTCTAACCACTCCAATGAATATTACTGATAAAAGCAAGAGCAGCACTGGCAAAGTGAATCTTTAACCATCACGCAAAATCTAGAATGCCAGAATTAGACCAACCCGAGTAATTCTAGGCTTAAATCATAATTATTTGTGGCTTCTTTTCCTAGAGACAGGTGAACAAGAAGGTTCAAGGCAGACATTTTTGCTAGCTCCCTGCTTTAAAGGGTCCTATACTTCTCAAAGAATTGCACAACAAAAGAATTCCTTTCCACAAGTGGAAGACTCCTGTTCTGAAGGAAGCCCACATGGCAAGCTTCCCTGTAAATCAACCCC
Organism: Agapornis roseicollis; assembly: GCA_002631895.1. Taxonomy (NCBI): domain Eukaryota; kingdom Metazoa; phylum Chordata; class Aves; order Psittaciformes; family Psittacidae; genus Agapornis; species Agapornis roseicollis. The sequence continues at coordinate 80,422 of NDXB01004627.1, forward strand.
CTCAAGTGATACATGTCTATGCTCATGTTAGGACATGACACCTCCACACACAGATGGACATGTCCAGGTTTTAAACAAGATTGCATGCTGATTTCCTGCAACCCTAAAGCACCAATTCTGCTGTATTCCATCTGATGATACATCAAAACACAACAAGGCCTTTGTATGTTAGCCCTGTGATCCTACAGCTTTGGCTGTTCTCACCCAGCAGAACATCATGTTTGAATCAGGAAAAGGAACAGTAAAATCAGAGGCAAGCAAGCTGGCAGCTGAGGAAGGGAGAGTGCATTAGGAGACAAATTTTGCTACAGAATTTCTACTACAGATTTTTATGTGTCCACAGGAAAGTCTGTGCCTTTCCTCTGAGGACAGGGTATGGTGGATCCTCTGTCTCAGAAAAGATGCAGTGGCAGAGTTCTTTGCCATTTCATCAGTGAATGAAGAGTATTCCCACAGCCTGGATTGTACAGGGAAATAGGAAAGTCACTACTACGGCTCTCCTCAGATTTTTCAAACAGTTCAGGCAGCAGTACTGACATTAACAGCAATAGCAGTGGAAGCCCCTGCTCTCTTGCTTCTGCCTCCAGATTAAAATCTGGGAGTTATTGCTGAGAATTGCTGCCCTCTGCCGTCACACACAGAGACAAAATTCTCATCTGACAAAACCAGGCTTACAGTTACCTGCTGGAAAAATAAAACAGAACAAAACACCGTGATAATAACCACAAGGTCCCAGTGCATTCAGATTTCAAGTGGGTTCACCCAGACCTCTCAGTTCTGGTCTTACACATTTATAAAATGCCTGCCCATTTCTGCAGTGCATCCACAGAGGCATATTGTACACTAAACTCAACCTAAAGATGACTTTCCTGCACCCATCATTTTTGTTGCAGCTGTTTCAGAGGTAAAGCCCTCAGCTACTACTGCATTGAGCAAAACGCCTCTTACTGTCTAAAGATCTGTGCAGTGGACTGTGACTATCACCAGGGAAAGTGTCAGCAAATACCCTGCCCCCAACACAGGACTTGGACTAGACAGAAGGAATAGAACATTACTGTCATCCATGTGGGGCTCTACAGTTTTATTCCTTGTCTCAGCCCTCAAAGTGGACACAGCCACTGTGAAGCTTTGCCAACCATTTTAAACACTGTCCAGATGGGAAAGCCAAAGTGAATTTTCAGGAGTACTTTGAAGTTGAGCAAAGACTGAGGTCTGCAAATCCCGGACTGGTTTGGGTTGAAAGGGACCTTAAAGCTCACCCAGTTTCAACACCCTGCCATGGGCAGGGACAACTTCCAGCAGAGCAGGTTGCTCCATGCCCTGTCCAACCTGGGCTTGAACACTGCCACGTATAGGGCGACCACAGCTTCTCTGGGCAGCCTGTGCCAGGATACTCTGCAGCCCTCAGGTACGGATATCTTAAACTTAAAGGGAAAAGGAAAAGATACACCATGCTTCACAGCACATTTCCAGCCTACCCACAGAAAAACAGTACTCAGTTTGTGCTGAGCCTGCAGTATCACATCTGTCAACTTACCTGACCTCCTCACCAGCAAAATCAAACATTTTGGTGATTGTCACTTTTCCTGAATCTTTTGGTTTCTCCTGAAGCTTTTTCCCACTCCTCTCTCCTTCAGCCTACAAAATACATAAAGAAGAAAGCAAAACAATGAATTTGTGAAGCCAAGCTGAATTATCACTCCAAGGACCCAACACAGACCTCAGGTCCCACTGCAATTTAGACTGGCTGGTCAAAGCAAATCACCCACAGAAAGCAAAAGGAAACAAACATCCCTGCCACCAAAAGGAAGTTCCTCACTTTGGTTTCAGACTCTCACTGGAGCTTAAGGGTAAAAACAGACACCAAATGAATGTGAAATTATTATTAAATGTAGGAATAAGCAAGAATACACTGTTGTGGTTCAGAAAGCAAGCAAAAAGCTTAAGACTTGCTCTCTCAAACTAACTGTGTGGATTGCAACCAAATACATTTATTTTTACTCATAATATAGAAGAACATGAGACTGATCTTCACAGGCAACCTTGAAGTTAATAAGCTACTTGTAAACAATGTCTCTTTGAGAGGAAAATATCTTTACTAAGCAATCTGGCAATAACGCTTCTTAATTTACTCAGTCACAACTACAGCTTTTAGCTTTTTAGCTTTTTAGCATATATAGAAAGCCTCATACCTGACAAATATTCAAAACAACCCCCAAAATTCTTGCTCTAAATCAGCCATATACCACTGAGATCTCCAAGCAGACAACTGAAGTCCAGATTAAGAAGTTAATAAAGAGAATAGAGGAACTGCATCTTTCCAAAAATTTCTCTAGGCCATGGAGGGACTTTTACAGACCACTTACATTTTAGGTTTCTGCCTGTAGCATTGCTCAGAGAACTTTTACTCTCTCTTCCTCTCAAATTCTACCTGCAGTCATCTTATCTCTTCAGCCAGTAACAAGTGAGGTGGAGAAAAGCAGGAGGGTTCAGAAGCAAGGACTGAATGGCTACACTTGTTCTGCAACCCTCCAACAGTTAGAGAAAGAAGCTTCACACAATAAGGAGCTGTACTTGCTAAGTGTTGATTCAGGAGTCCAGACTTCTCCTAGAAAATACTTTTTTTGTCTGACCACTCAAAAAGGGAAAAAACCAAAACAGTTTGAAGAAAAGAGGGTGAGTTTTGGTACCTTCTTCCATTCTACCACCTTCAGTGTGAGCAGCTTTACAAGGCAAATACATGCATCTGGTGTTATTAAGAACTAAATTCTTTTAAACACCCAGTTACACACAGAATTCTTCCTACGAAAAATCTCTGCAGAGAGTGAGAGCGCTTTAATGGGGCATACAAAGGAAACTAGAGAAAGCATGATTCATTCTTGTTACCAGCATCCATCCCAACACACAGCATTTTCCAGCCTCCCTCACTGTATGAGGATGAAGAGCAAAGCACAGAAATGTCAGCAGGAGTCTCTTCAGTTTCCCCATGCACACACACACACAGAGCCCCCCTTTTCTGTTTTATTTGGAGTGTCAGGAAAGACACAAGCCTCAGGGCAGAGCTGTGCCACCAGCACAGCTCAGACCAAAGCTCACTATGACACTTCTACATCACACAAGAATCCAGGACCAGAAAGGGAAGCCACCAGGGCTCTGTGGGCACTCCAAGACACAGACAAGCAGCTCCAGAAGCAGCACTGCCAGGTCATACACCTCCCCAGCCAGAAGGAAACCAGCAGCTTACAGTTTGCTGCATGATGAGGCTCTAGGTTTACTAAGCAGATGGGGCAACAAGCCCAGCCTGCCCCAGCTTTGACTGACACCTGGCACCAGGTAGAGCCGGCGCTGACTGCTCTAAAGCTTTGACCCTCCCCATCTTCCCTGGGTGAAAGCCCAGGGCCCTGTTACCTTCTCAGCCTGAGTGGAAGCCTCTGGTTTGGGTTTCTGTCCCACATCACTGAGGAAACTGGCCCAAAGCGCATCCTCTTTCTTTTTTATTTCTTCTTCTTTTCTTCTTTCCACCTGCTCTACATTATCCACTTCCTCCTCCTCCTCCTCTTCTTCATTCTTCTGAGTCTTTTCTTCCTCTATCTCATCTGGCTCTAGCAAGAGACCTCCTTTCTTCCTCTTCCTAAGAGTAGACACCAAAAAAAGATATAATGACACAGACTGAGGTGCTGCAACGCTACTGTGGAGCGGAACCGAAAGCAACACAGCATTTCATATTTACACTAAGACAGTCTACCAGGGCAATTCCCCTCGTCTTGGGGGTGAAGCTGCTTAATTCAAAGACGATGTTGCTCAGAAACCACCACAGGACCGAAGCAGACTGTCTCCCTGAAGTAGACTGTCACATGTGTATGCGTACCTGTAAGGGTATAATGGGCTCTGGGATACTGCAGAAACCACAATAGAAGAAGAACCTGAGCTGGACAGGATGCAGCCTCAAACTACGTACATGGGAGATTTCGCCCACCAAAAGTACTTTGCACTTAAAAAGTCTTATTAGAAGGAAACTAACGGGCTCTTGCAAGGGGGTTTCAGGACGATCTCCTTCAAGCCTGAGGATCTCAGGTGCTGAACCGCAACGAAGAAGAGCGTTTCTCATCCTCCAACCCCTCATCACAGCGCTCGGCAGAACGAGCACCAGCGAAGGCGGCTCCCGGTCGGGCCAAGACGGACTCTCCCCTCCCGGGATACCGCGCCCGTGCGGAACCGGCTGTACCTGCTGGCGGGGCGGCGGAGAATCCTCCTGCCGCGGGGCGGCCGCGGGCTGTCAGCCGGATCCTCCTGCACCAGCTCGCTCACGTCGTCCTCGCTGTACTCCGCACCTGCAAGCACAGCGGGTAAGCACCGGGACCGGGACAACCGGGAACAACGGTACCGGGACCGCCCCGCTCACCTGAGGGCACGTAGTCCTCGTCCTCGGCCGAAGAGTATTCCTCCGAACCCGACATGGCTCCGTCCCCAGCCCAGCCGCCTCACAGCCGCCGCCTCACGCGCGCAGCACCGCTGCCCAGAGCGTCGCTGCCGCCGCCCGCGCGCCCCCCCTATCGGGTCGGCAGACACCGAGACCTCCAAAGCGGCGCAGGAGCGTAGGGAGCAGCGACGAGAGCCCTCCCAGAAGGGTAGAGCGGCTCTGCCGCCGAGCCGCGACCGGCCCCACCGGGGGGAGGGAGCCCAGAGTTCTTTGCGACCTTCCAATAGCAACGCGAGGGTGGGGACGGCGCCGGCGGCCCGGAAGCGCCGCGGACGAGCGGTGGTTGGCCAAAGGCCGTGTCTGTCACCGCACGACGTTTCCCATTGGCTACGGTGATCGGAAGGGGTGGGGTGGAAAGTGCGGCTGTGAATGGCGTCTGCGGGCCAGGCGCGGGGATGGAGGGCGGCGAAGGGGGTGGAGGGGGTCTTCTGCAGCAGATCCTCAGCCTCCGCCTGGTGCCCCGCGTCGGCAATGGCACCACCACCTACTCCAGCCCGCTCTCCACCTTCCCAGGTACCGTCCTGCGGCGGGGCCTGCTCGGAGCAGGGCCGTCCCGTGGCCCGCTGGCCCCGCGCAGGCCTCACGGCGCTTTTCTCCACAGAGATGTGGTACGGAGTCTTCCTGTGGGCGCTCGTATCTTCCCTCGCCTTCCACGTCCCGGCAGCTTTGCTAGCGCTCTTCACGCTCCGGCACCACAAGTACGGCAGGTTCATGTCCGTGAGCCTCTTGCTGATGGGCATCGTGGGACCCATTACCGCCGGCATCCTCACAAGTACGGTAGATGATCGATAACCGCGACAGGGTGCCTCTGAGGTGATCAGAGATTGCCTTTGGGAGCGCGTCCAACTGCGGCATTCCCCGGGGTACAGAGGAGATGGATGTTTTAGCTGTATGTCCTCCTTGATCTATGTTTGGTGCTGGAACATTGCGTCCAGCGCTGAAGTGCTCAGTACAGGAAAGAGATGGACCTGGTGAAGAGGGTCCAGAGTTGAGCCACAGAAATGATCAGGGGATGAAGCACTTCTCCTGTGGGGAAAGGCTGAGAGAGTTGGGGTTGTTCAACCTGGAGAAGGCTCTAGGGAGACCTGATTGCAGCCTTACAGTTCTTAAAAGGGGCTTATAGGAAAGGTGGGGAGAGATGTCTTAGCAGGGCTTGTGTGACAGGATGAGGGGTGATGGTTTTAAACTGAAAGAGGGAGATTTAGGCTGGACATGAGGAGGAAATTCTGTACAATGAGGGTTATGAAACACTGACCCAGGTTGCCCAGAGAGGTGGTGGATGCCCCATCCCTGGAGATATTCAAGGCCAGGCTGGATGTGGTTGTGGGAAACCTGTTGATGGTGTTCCTCCTCTGTGCAGGGGTTTTGGGCTAGGTGACCATTGAAAGTCCCCATTCAACCCAAACTATTCTATGATTCTGTGTTTGAAAGAGTTGGACCATACCAATATTGAGCCTTTTGTCAGGGCTTCCAAACATACCTGTCAGGTGCAAAGCTAGGTGGGCTTTAAGGTTTCTGAGCGCTCAGAGAAAAGCCATGCACAGGTTTGGTGTCTGTGCCAAGAACTGGGTATTATTTGAAACTGTGGCCTGTGGTGTAAAGGATCTTGTGCCAAAAGTATGTCCAAACCCACCCCAACCTCCACACCTTCTGCAGGCCTCAGGAGATCTTCACCACCAATTTACCTGTTCCTACCAGTGCAGATTGGTTACCGGCTGAGGTTTATCATGGCAAACCCAATCCAGCACTTCTGCTAGCTCTCTCTTACAGAGCCCCATGTTCTCTGCCTTGGTCTCCCATCCTCCTAGATTTCCCCCTTCATCCCTCTGGTGTGACTATGCATATGTCTATATGTTCATGTTTTGGCTTTTTCCCCTCTCTGCAGGTGCTGCCATTGCTGGAGTTTACAGAGCTGCAGGGAAAAAAATGATTCCCTTTGAAGCCCTCATTTTGGGAGTGGGCCAGACATTCTGCGTGGTGGTGGTTTCATTTCTACGCATTTTAGCCACTCTCTAGCTCTTCTTCAGTCTCTAGAGCTCTCAAATCAAAGGAAGAACAACGGATCTGCTGCCTATACCACCTCTGAAACAAATTAGAGGAAACAGCATGGGAGGTGTGCCTGCGTGTGTGCTTTCTCTGCTGGATAAAGGTAAACCAAGGGCCTGCTCCTGCTTCCAGCATGGCTGGAAATGAAGCTAAAAAATGGTGGTTTTTATTATTTTTTGTAACATTGAGTGCCAAGTGAAACTTTATTTCCCTGGAGGATAGGAAAATAAATGGCTTCTAGAGCAGAAGGCACATCTCCCTTTTACCAGTGATGAATTGTAGCAACAGGATGTAGCTAGGAGGTGACAGTATCTGCTGTGGGCTAGAACCAGTGCTAGAGAGTTAAAGTAATGCTCACTCAATGCTTTGACTTCTTTCTGCTTTGTTTGCAGNGTGGTTGTGGGAAACCTGTTGATGGTGTTCCTCCTCTGTGCAGGGGTTTTGGGCTAGGTGACCATTGAAAGTCCCCATTCAACCCAAACTATTCTATGATTCTGTGTTTGAAAGAGTTGGACCATACCAATATTGAGCCTTTTGTCAGGGCTTCCAAACATACCTGTCAGGTGCAAAGCTAGGTGGGCTTTAAGGTTTCTGAGCGCTCAGAGAAAAGCCATGCACAGGTTTGGTGTCTGTGCCAAGAACTGGGTATTATTTGAAACTGTGGCCTGTGGTGTAAAGGATCTTGTGCCAAAAGTATGTCCAAACCCACCCCAACCTCCACACCTTCTGCAGGCCTCAGGAGATCTTCACCACCAATTTACCTGTTCCTACCAGTGCAGATTGGTTACCGGCTGAGGTTTATCATGGCAAACCCAATCCAGCACTTCTGCTAGCTCTCTCTTACAGAGCCCCATGTTCTCTGCCTTGGTCTCCCATCCTCCTAGATTTCCCCCTTCATCCCTCTGGTGTGACTATGCATATGTCTATATGTTCATGTTTTGGCTTTTTCCCCTCTCTGCAGGTGCTGCCATTGCTGGAGTTTACAGAGCTGCAGGGAAAAAAATGATTCCCTTTGAAGCCCTCATTTTGGGAGTGGGCCAGACATTCTGCGTGGTGGTGGTTTCATTTCTACGCATTTTAGCCACTCTCTAGCTCTTCTTCAGTCTCTAGAGCTCTCAAATCAAAGGAAGAACAACGGATCTGCTGCCTATACCACCTCTGAAACAAATTAGAGGAAACAGCATGGGAGGTGTGCCTGCGTGTGTGCTTTCTCTGCTGGATAAAGGTAAACCAAGGGCCTGCTCCTGCTTCCAGCATGGCTGGAAATGAAGCTAAAAAATGGTGGTTTTTATTATTTTTTGTAACATTGAGTGCCAAGTGAAACTTTATTTCCCTGGAGGATAGGAAAATAAATGGCTTCTAGAGCAGAAGGCACATCTCCCTTTTACCAGTGATGAATTGTAGCAACAGGATGTAGCTAGGAGGTGACAGTATCTGCTGTGGGCTAGAACCAGTGCTAGAGAGTTAAAGTAATGCTCACTCAATGCTTTGACTTCTTTCTGCTTTGTTTGCAGTGAATTCTCCTAATGTGAATTTTTTAAATGAGAAAATGAATTTGTTTTCTTCCTGGCCCCAATACCAGCTCTTGCTCATAGTGAATTTGGAAGCAGCAAAAGGAAAAATAATTTTGGACAGATGAAATCGAATATTTGTTGCTGAGAACCGTGACTATGAATGCTGCAGTGGAGGGAATAACTGGTGTTAAAAGGATTGCTATGCTTGTGTATTTTATTACAGTGAAGCCCTCCAGGCACTGTGTACCTTCTGCCTGAGAGACAGAACACAGCTGATGGGGCACTACACCCCACTGCCCACACTGGGAATTCCAGGGCACATGTGTGAGCACTAACTGTTGCTTCTTGGGCTCTGAAGGAAACTCGTGGTTTTAAACTTCCCCATTCTCCTTTTACTTGCTGATCATGTTTACAGTGGTGTGGTGGAATTGGGTGTCTTTGCTGACATGGAAACATTGCTGGCCAGCTTATACAGAACTCAGCACACTGCCTCTTAGGTGGCTGTCCTGGTTGGTGCTGGGTTGTTGGAATATGGGGCTTCCGGGGTGCAGAGGCAGCCAGCTCACAGCATGGTGATGAGTAGGATTACTGCAAGGCTCCTGGGAGGAGCCCCAGTAATTTCAATGTCCCAGCCCAACCCTTGCCAGCAGGCGTCGTGATCTCTCAGAATGAATTGATTTAGTTTGGTTTAAGTGACTTTTAACTAACTCTTAGAGCTGGCTTTTTACCAGGAGACATGCCACATGGCTGGGGCACTGTGGTAGCTAGCCGGGTATTTCCTGGGAGCTTGGGTTTTGGGGGACCTTGGAGAAGGTGAGGTTGAGTGCCAAGGATGAAGGGTTGATGTAGCCAGTCCCATGGCTCTGCTGTGGTCCTTCGGTTATTGTCACTGGCATGGCATGGGCTGCCATGGGAAGGTGCGGTCTGTATCCAGACTTGCACAACACATCAGTGGTTTTGCTGAACTCCTTTGGTTTCCAAACCTGCTTGCCTGTTGTACCTGCAACTTACCATAAGGCCAACTATCCTTCACGGGCTATGTGTCCTATCTGCTGAAACAACCCTAAGCAGGGCACTCTCTGTATCATGAACAATTTCTCTCTATGTACTAATTAATTTCTCAGGAGCGGTCTATTGGCAGCCAATGGTGAGAGGTGTTTTTCAGGAGTACTTACTGAGATTACCCTATATTTTATCCCATGTTAATTCAGGAAATAAAGCTGTGCATTTTAGGGAAGACTTTAATGTGAATCCTTCTCCCTAGGTGGGTGAGGTCCAGGTGGTATAACAAATTCTAAGCTCTGGATCTCCAAGGAGCCCTACGTGCTGTGCTGCTTGTAGAGAGCCTGTTTTCCTACTGCATCATCCTTCTGGGGAATGTTGGGCCTCTCCTTCCCTCTTTGCTTCTGCCCCCAATGAAAAAACAGAACTAGTGATCTCTCTAGATGTCTTTTTCCTCTTGCCATTTCAGATGGCTGCACACACAGCGCATGTCCAGAGTGCCTGGTTTAATTCACATGAATTATTCTGTGTTTTCCTGGGTGGGTTAGACTGGGCAGGGCTGGCCTTACTTTTCAGGTGAAGCTAGAAATCAGTGTCCTAAGCACCTGCTGTGTTCTGCTTTCCCTCACCCCAAAGACTAAGCTGATGGCAACTGTGAAAGCACTTTATCATTGTGGCATGGGTGATGGCACAAGGCTGGTTCCTCTGCTGTAATGGAGCTGAAGCACACAGGCTGCGAATCTGGGCTGTTAAGAACAAAAATTGCATAATAAAATCACTTGGTGCTGGGTGAACTGAAACCCTCCTGGTTTCCACCCACTGTGATCTTCAAAGTCTGTCTGGGGGAAGAGAAAGGAGTCTGATTTACTTGAAGAGTTGACAGCTTGGCCATTGTTTGGAAGTTGAGTGGTTGGAGCCAGTCTGTGTCCAAGCGCTGCGAAATTTGCAGGGAATTCTTGCTCGGGAGGTGAACAATCAGCTGCTGACTTGTCTTGACAGAGATTAGCACTGGGGGGGGGGGGGGGTTTTTTGTGGCCA
>NDXB01004627.1:92214-116499 GCA_002631895.1 Agapornis roseicollis
CCCCCCCCCCAAGTAGGACCAGGGCCAGACCTCTTGGTGCCTTCCAAGGGGCTCTCTGCAGTGTCCTACTACAGGTTAGGGTATCAATCCATGAGGAGTGAACGTCTAGGGGAACCGTTTCCATGGGGCAGGAGGCTGTTGATGATACCTACATGGCTATGAGCGCTGCATCCCGTGAGTAATCCAGCAAAATCTCGTTCAGCCTCACTTGTCGAAGCGACTGCAGAGCAGTTAGGGTTGAGAAACACAAAAATTGGTCCCAAAAAGCTTGAATTTTGTCTGAGAAGCAGGAGACCCTTTGTGGAAGATCCCCCAGCAGTGCTGCTACCTTGACTCTGTTCTTATCAACCTCCTCGTCAGAAATCTTCCAGGGACAGCCTTGCCTCATCTCGTTCACTATGGCCTCATCCTTGAAGCCATCGTTTAGCCTGAAGGGAGCGATGAGGTCATCAAACCTCTTGATGCTGCAAGACAAGCAGATGATGCCAGGGGTCTGGGTGGGTTTGGTGGTGGCTGGGGAGAGGGGGAAGAAGGGGAAGGGGGCAGTTACTGCTCTGGCTGGGGTTTCTGGTTGATGTCAGGGAGGATGTGGACCTCATGGAAGCCAAGGCGGAACTTGCTCAGCAGAGAGACAATCCTACCAGAGGGAAAAGGACATGTTTTCCAGGAATCAGTGGGCACAGCAGCCCCAGGACCTGCTCTGCTGCCATCCTTGGTGTGCACTTATGTTTTTCCCACTTCAATGATTTTCAGAGGGTCAAGGCAGAGCAGCCAGGTCACAGCCTGCAGCTCCTGTTACCACAAAGGCCAAGGAGTTTCGGGGGTAAAGCAGCTCCTGCCACCCACCCACGGGGCAGCAGTGGCTATGAGGGGCTGTGGGGCACTTACACCTTCCTTTCCTCGTCCATCCTGTTGATCTGCCCACCAACAAACACACGGATTTTGCACTTTCCCCACCGCTTCTTACGCCCCATGAGGTAGGGGATGAGCAGCGTGAGACCTGGCCCCAAAAAACCCAGTGGCAGAGGTGGTGGCAGCAGCCCTGTGGGCTCACAGCACTATTGACACCAGATGCCTGGAATGGCCTGGCAGAGTCAGATACGACCAAGCCCTCCTGGGCAATGGGGGTGCTGGGATCACATTAGGCAGACAGAGATGTCAAAGAGCTGCAGCAGCCAAAGGTGAAGGTTACCTCCATCGTCAAAGAGCCAGTAAATGTCAATGGTCTTCTTGCCCTGCTCACTCTGGAAGATGGTGCTCGCCTGCTGCTCACAGGCCAAGGTGGTGGGATCCACTGCCGGGGCAAGAGGGTCCCAGTGTCAACAAAGAGCACTGCCAGCCACAGATTAAGGGCTCATCACTGGTCCCAACCCACAGCTCTAACTGTAAACCTGGCTTCTCAAAATTAATCGTTAGAGTCAGGAATGCTCTGCGTGACCCTGAGCCAGGACCAACCTGTGCTCGGGGCTGCTCTGCCTCTGGTGCCGTTCCTCTCCTCTGCCTCAAGCATGGGGTTAACTGAGGAGGGAGGAGATCAGCATGGGCAAGCAGCAACATCCTGTGTCCCCAACTCCCTCAGTCCCAGCCAGGAGTGATGTCCCCCCAGGTCCATGACCTTCACCTGGGGACATGGTGCCTGCTGGAATGTCCTACAGTTCCAGCATGTCTCTGAGCATCCCCAGCTGCCCAAAAGTACTCACTGTGTGCCTGCAGCACTCGGGAAACATTCAGCCCTTCCTTCATCCTCATCAAGCAGACACCATACTTGAAATCAAAGGCATCGCTGGAAGGAGGGAGGAGAAGGAGGTTAACAGTGGCCATCTCATGTCGGGTGGCACTGGCAGCATGCGGCCACAGCATCCCTGCACCCAACCGCAGGGCCACCACCAGGTCCTGGCGTCCCCAGGGACGGAGGAGCTGGTGTGGCCGTACTGCAGGATGCCCACGTAGTCCTCCAGGCTCTGTGGAGACGCTGTCCGCCAGTTCCTCTTGTAGCCCAGCACCAGGATGTTGGGTCTCATCTTCCCAAGGCCAGCAGCCTATGGATAGATGTCCTCATGAGATCCCTCTGCAGGGACAGATGGACACAGGTAGTGTCAGTCTGCAGGGGAGGATGCAAAGGGGGTGCCTGGAGGTCAGGGAGGAGGGTCAGACCCCCAGGCTCTACCTGGATGAGCATTTGGACGCCACTTCTCAGATTCTCAGCCACCACATCCGTATAGAAAGCCTTGATCTTCCTCTTCATAAGCCACTTGGTGTGGCCGTCTGCTGTCAGCCGGGAATCTAGCATCTTCTGCTTCCGTGGTGCCTGTAGGGAGCAAGGACAGGGGCTCAGGCACAGGCAGCCCTTCCTGCTGGTGGTCTTGCCTCCAATGACCTCCAGCTCCTCTTGTCACAAATCACTGGCAAGACGTTGATGTAACCACTGCACACAAGGGAGGTTGCAATCACAGCAAGACAACCAGCAAATGCTGGGGGTGGCAGCCAACACACACAGTGCCAGCAGTCCCATGGCTGCAGATAAGTTGGCATTTGCTGCACCTCAATTGCTCTTGAGGCTTTTGGACCACCCTCAGTAACTGCCTCATTCAATTAATTGGTGAAGGGAAACCATTAGCCCACAGATACCTCCCAGTGGTTCGTCAGTATTTCTCAACGAGCTGGAAAGAGCTTCCAGATGAAACGTCTCATCATCAAGTGGCACACAATGAGCACTGTTCAATCCCAGCAGGACACATCTGGATTTCCCAGCCCACCACCCATGGGTGGCAGGAGCTCCCAGGACAGGGAACGAACCAGCGGGTGACTCACAATGAGCACATTGCCACAGAGCATCAGGCTGAGGTTCTTGGTGAAGGTCCCCACAAAGTCCACTAGGGCTGGGCGGAAATTGGGAGGGCCGGTGAGCACCAGGCACTGCGGTCTGTGGGCAGGGAGGAAACAGGAGATGAAGGCTGGTACTGTGCAGGTACAGAGCCTCTCTGGAATGAGGCACGTGTCTTCTCCCGTGCCTGACCAGCAGCAAGTGTAGGGAGTATCTTTAGGATGAGACAAAATCCAGCTGTGGTTCTCTTTGAGGTCTCTTTATATCAGGTTAGATCAATGGGTTTGCTGTGTACAGGGAAGGCAAGGTTTGCCCTGCTTTTCACCTCTGCCCATTGGGACTTTGGAGACAGACATGTTTTGCTGGGGCTCCCAGTTACTGAGGACGGTGGTGAAGATTTTCAGGTTATATATAAGGAAGAACTTCCCCATGAGGGTGCTGAGGCCCTGCCATAGGTTGCCCATAGAAGCTGTGGCTGCTCCATCCCTGCCAGTGTTCAAGGCCAGCTTGGACAGGGCTTGGAGCAACCTGCTCTAGTGGAAGGTGTTCCTGCCCATGGCAGGGGTTGAAACTGGATGATCTGAAGGTCTTTTCCAACCCAAACCATCCTATATTCTATGATGTGGCCATGAGCATGAAGCCATTCTGGGTTTGCCAGCAGCAGCTGGCTCTGCATCCCCCTGCCTCTGAGATCTCTTGCCTGTAGTTCTTGATGTGCTCATCCACTTCACTCAGCCCCACTGAGTAGTTGAGGGCCATGTTGTATGAGCTGGCTTGCATGGAGGAGCCCCAGTTGACATCTACGTGGAGAAGATTGATTAGTCGTAAGTCCAGGCACCTCCTGGGGTATCACTGGCACCAGGTTACTACCTGGCTTTTTGTAGAGGACGTATCCCAGGAGGAAGATGACGATGCCAAAGGCAATGAGGGCTGCCCACCAGGTCAGCAGGAACATGATCACCACTGAGATGGCAGCCCCGAAGAGCGCAGCCCACTTGCTGTAATACCTGAAGGAGGGTCGCCAGCCTGGAGCAAACACACAGAGTGGTGCTGCCGTGATGGAGCCGCACGGGGAGCTGCGTGCAGCAGCACGGCACAGCGTGGCACAGCGTTGGCACTGCATGGCATGGCACAGCCCACCTGGGGAGTTGGTGATGGAGGCGTGGAAGCAGCTGAAGTTGATGAGAGCGTAGGAGCAGAGGAAGAAGTTGGAGATGATGGGGGCGATTGCGTTGAGCTCGGCTGCAGGGAGGATGAGGGCAAGATGCTCGTGGCAGGGACTGAGGCACCCAGCAGGTGTTGGACACCAGGTGGGCAGCACCTACCGATGAGGATGAAGCCCACAGCAATGACATAGGTGAGCATGTAGCCACGGATGGGCTCACTGTTCCTCCCGTAGCCCTTCCCAAAGAAGCCTATAAGAGGGTAGAGCTGGTCCCTGCAGAGACACTGCGAGAGAGACACGCTGGGGATAGCAGAACCATGGTGGCTCTTGCACCCCTTAGAGCAAGGGCTGAACTGGCCTCATGCCATACACCAGTGGCAGCATCCTCCTCACCCTGGGGCTGCTCATGGCCACAGAGCACTGGGACGTACCCAAGTGCATCACTCCTGCTGCCAGCCCTGGGAGCTGCAGCACACAGACACACACCCCCTCACCTGAAAGACTTTGGGGGCTGAGACGAGGCAGGCCAGTGCCGAGGAGAGGGTAGCGCCGAAGATCCCTGCTGTGATGAGGGGGCCAAACCCGGACACCATGCTCATGCTCTACCCAAAAACCAGGCAGTCAGGAAAGCTGGCACCCCCAGCACATCAGCTGTGCCCTGGCCCTAAGGGATTTCCAGGACCCATCCTGCCACCCTCAGTCTTTTTCTGTCAACATTATCCCATCAGTGAAGTCCAGCCACATCTAAAACCCTAGGAAGACATGCTCCCCAGTATATCCCCCGTTACATAGATGCTCCCTAGGATGCTGGGATGGGGCTGCCCTGGGAATCCCATCCCTTGGAGCACTGACCCAGCCAGGAGCATGGAGCAGGGTGGGCAAGCACCTGGTAGTAATTGCTGAGCCCGTATCGGCAGCTCTGCCTCTGGGCACAGCCGGTGAAGTTCCACCCAAAAGTGCAGGCCAGCCCCTCACAGCCCTGTGAGCCCAGCACCATGCTGTCGTTGAGGCTGCCCGAAGCATCCCGGACCACGCAGGAGCCTGTGGGGACACAATGCTGCTCAGTGTCTGCTCACCTGGAGATGCCACATGTTCCCCTGCCTGCGGCATTGCCCCAGTCCCTGCCTTGGGGCTGCCATGAGCAATGCAGTGTGACCAGCAGGTCCAAGGAGGTGATCCTGCCCCTCTACTCTGCTCTTCTGAGACCTCACCTGGAGCATTGTGTGCAGTTCTGGTGTCCTCAACATAAAAAGGACATGGAGCTGTTGGAACAAGTCCAGAGGAGGGCCACGAGGATGATCATGGCCATGGACANTTGTGTGCAGGTGTCCTCAACATAAAAAGGACATGGAGCTGTTGGAACAAGTCCAGAGGAGGGCCACGAGGATGATCATGGCCATGGACATGGGGTTGTGGGCAGGGTGAGCAGGAGCACAGCTCATACTATCACAGGCTAAGAAAGTTGGGGCTGTTCAGCCTGGAGAAGAGGAGGCTGCATGGAGACCTCATAGCAGCCTTCCAGTATCTGAAGGGGGCCTATAGGGGTGCTGGGGAGGGACTCTTCATTAGGGACTGTAGTGACAGGACAAGGGGTGATGGGCTTAAAGTGAAACAGAGGAAGTTGAGGTTAGCTAGAAGGAAGAAGTTCTCCCTGTGAGGGTGCTGAGGCCCTGGCACAGGTTGGCCAGAGCAGCTGTGGCTGCCCCATCCCTGGCAGTGTTCAAGGCCAGGTTGGACACAGCAGCTTGGAGCAAGCCGCTCCAGCAGAAGGTGTCCCTGCCTGTGGCAGGGGGTTGGAACTGGATGAGCTTTAAGGTCCCTTCTAACCCAAACCAGTTTTAGGTTCTGTGAACGCCATGAGCTTTGTTTCCCTCCCAGGAGTGCATGGGGACAAGGATGAGGTCTGGTGCCTGTGGGGTATCAGTGCTTGGGTCCATGCTTTACTCCTCAATCCCACCACCTGCATCCTCCCAGACCTCCCATTTTGGGGAAACGGGTCCTACCCAGCCCACCCGAGGATGTGCTGCTTACCAATCGTAGCAGAAAGCACCAGGTAAGACACGGTGGTCCAGAAGATGGCCATCAAGGTCCCCTTGGGGATGGCCACAGCAGGATCCTGCCCAAGAAAGTCACAGAGATGTAACACAGCTTTCCTGCAGCAGCACCACCAAAATGCTGCTACACAAGAGGAATTTTAATTCACTGTGACACGGAGCCATGAAGCATCTCCTGGCTGAGTCTTCCACAAAGCTTCCAGAAGAAATAAACTAGGGCCTAAGATGGGTCAGAACCAAAGCCCCAGGAAAAGCAGGGCTTCATCCCTGAGAAATGCCAGCTCAGCGATCAAACTCACCTTCAGGTCACCTGAAATGTTGGCCCCAGCCAGGATGCCGGTTGCCGATGGGAAGAAAATGGAAAACAAGCTGAAAAAGGAGCCCTCAGGTCCCCGCCAGTTGGGCACAAAGTTCTGGGCAAAGATGTCGGCTGGGGAAGAAGCAGAGGAGAAGAATTTGGGGCCTCTGGACCGCCTGCTCCTGGGTGAAGCATCTCAGTGCTGGACAAAGGCACACCACTGGTGGCAGTTAAGCCATGGGAGGAAGACACCAAGCTCTTGATGACATCTCTCAGCGAAGAGCACCTTCCCATAGCAAACTCCTTCCCCAGCAGCAGCAAGGAGCTGGGCTCCAGCCATGCACTTGGCCCTGTTGACCCACCTCGGTAGCTAAAGAAGCCCTTTGCTTGCTTCTCAGCGGTGGCAGGGATCACCGTCCCCACCAGGTAGTTTATGAAGGAAACCAAGATGACCAGGAAGAACAGTATCTGTGCCTGCCAGAGCAGAAAGAGCCAGCTGAGGGCTGGGGTTTGGGCACTGAGAGGGAGAAAAATGTGTTTAGAGAAACCCCAGACTGTTTCACAGAGCTATGGGCATCCCCTGCTCCTGGGGTGCCTGGTGGGCAGCAGGGATGGCTCTTCTCAAACCAGGGGAATAAGGTGAGTGGCAGAAGTGAGGGTTACCTTGGCCTCCCACTCCATGCCAGCCAGAGAGATGCCCAGCAGCACCGTCACGGTGACCACCCCGATGATGCGGATGTCGTTGGTGGGGTCCACAATGAGAGAATTGTGCTCCTAGGGAGGGGGAGCCATCCACAGCATGGGAATGACCCTCATCCTTACTGAACCACCAGCACCGCTGTGACTTTAGCAGCATTGTCAGTGGTCTGATATTACTTAGTAATGAACGCTGCTTGTGTGCAGAGGTGGGGCCCGGGGGACGTGCGCAGACACTGTCTTACCTGCAGCAGGTCCCGGACAGTTTCAGCGAAGCCCACGGTGTGCATGGCCACAGCCACCGCGTTTGCAAAGGCGAAGATCAGCCCGATGGAGCCGCCCAGCTCCGGCCCAAGGCTCCGCGAGATGAGGAAGTAGGTGCCCCCTGAGGCGGCAGAAGCACCCCATGGTGTTTGCTGCCTCCCCAACATGGTTTTGGGGCCCCCCTTCCCCTCATGGCCGCTGCCAGGACACACACACATGGTACCTGACTTCACTTTGCCGTTGGTGGATATGGCAGAGATGGACAAGCCAGTGATGGTGGTCACTGTCACAGACATCAGGATGATGAGCCAAGTCAGGGCTACAGGGAGAGGGTACAGCTGTGATCCCATGTCCGTTTCCATCCATCCCCCAGCTGCATAGATCCCCTCACACAAGTACCCCCATCCACTGCCTCCCACCATGCTTGATGCTGCTGGTGTTGTCCCCCCAGTGCTTTGGGTGACAGGGAGCTTGGTGCCACTGTTCTGCCTGAGCTGTGCCTCAGCACCCACCGATTCCTGCCTGCGCAGTGATCCAGGGCAGGCGCAGGTAGAGGATGACTCCCCATATGTTCAGCATGCAGCGGATCTGGGGGACAGAGAGGGGACACTGACCATCAGCCCATGGGTTCCGGGGCTGCACCAGCTGTCCTTCAGAGGCTGCTCCTGCAGGACCAGTTGCACTCACCATCACACCCTTTACCCAGCCGAAGCGGACAGGCTCTGGTGCAGGGTCTGTGCCTGGCTCCGCTGATGCCTCCTCGGGGCCGGCCTCTGTCAGCCCATTGCTCTGCTGTGGGTCAGACATGGGCGCACAGAGGTGGCCTGGGTCGGGCTGCAGGGAAAAGGCAGGGCGGGTGAGGGGAGAAAGGCAGCCAGAGATTCCCCGGGTGCGGAGCTCTGGAGACAGCTGGGTTATCACTCTGCCTTCCCCTAGCGCCTTCCCAGGGACGTGCACATCGTCACCAAGAAGCACGAGATGAGGCACCACAACCACGACGATGGCACAGGGACCCACAGCACGGGCAGGGGATGCTGAATCCCACCTTACCTTGAGGATGGAGTGCAAGTCTGCCAGCGAGGGCCTGCCCTTCCTGGTGTTTCCCACCCCCTTGCTGTTGGCATAGTGCTCATAGGCAGGCACGACGTCCACTGTGTTGTAGCCAAAGGTCCTGGTGCAGAGGGTGCTGCCCGAGAGCTGGGTGGGCTGGGCGCTGTCGCAGCCGGAGCTCTCGGTGGGCATGTAGGGACCAGGACTACACTCCTCCGTGCCCAGGAGGGTGCTGATGGTGAAGCGGCCACTGCAACGGGCCGGGGGCAGCTCTGCAATGGGCAGCTCGGCCATTGCCCCTGCCCAAGGCACTGTCAGGAGAGGGATGGGGTGGAGAGGGGCTCACTTGGGCTTTATACCCAGCAAAACCGGAGCGAGGCAACCAGCACCCACCCACTGCTGCTTGCTGCTAATGGGGTAAATGAATCGGCTTGAACCACTCTGAGCTGGTCAGGGGGAAAAAAACTAGCTGGAAGGGATATCAACCCCGCTGTAATCAGTATCCCTGCCTCCCGGCGCCCGATGGGGCAGCGATAACAGATTTGAGATTAAGTCCCAAGGACAGAGCAGGAGAGAAATGTGGCGCAGAGTTTGCCTCCGGCCCTGACCTGAGAACATTCAGTTCCCACTGGGATTTATTATGGAAAATGGGGGTAAGTAAATGCCATGCACCCTCACCCTTCCCAGGGATACTGCCTCAGAACCCGCACATCCCGTAAATCATCTTGTCTGGCCTTGGAGCTGCTGCCTGTGGCACTGGGCTGCGCCAGACATGGGGAGGAAAACAACCCCTTTATCTCACAGTGGAACCAGGGGGAAGCGGGGAGTGTGACATTGAGAGGGATGCCCCCACTGGGACTCGAATGCCAGGGGGCCTGCAGAGGCTGGAGAACACGGATCACTGAGAGCCACCGAGTCCCTCTGTGATTCCCCAGCTCTGGGACCTGGCACACTTCTCACAGCCCTTTCTCGTGAGCCCAGGGAGGAAGAGCCACTGAGCACCCAGAGTTCAGAACTGCCCCAAACCCCATCCCTGAGTTAACAAATCCCTTAAACCCTTCCCCACGTGACAGAGAACATGAGCTGAGGCCACGCTAACACACAGTGTCCACCCTGTGGCTGGGGGAAGGATGGGATGGGAGTCCCATACCTCTGCAGCCCGCCGTCGCATGTGCCTTAAAAGCAGTTACAGATAACATCAGCAGAGACAGCAAATAAGTCAGGTAATAAAATGTGAGGGCAGCCCATTTGAGTTTCAGCCTAATGTGGCTTTGCAAGCGAATGGAAAATTCAGGCTGCCCACTCTGCTGCCCCTGGCTGTCTTCTGCACTCATGCACAAACACTAACCTGCTTCCCGAGGACTCGCTTCAGCCCCCCTGGATTGTTTGTGTGTGAGCAGGCACCGTCCACAACTGCACCAGCCCCACATGGGCTCGCACAGGCCCATGACCCAGGGAACTGAAGACAGGCAGCCCTGCCTGCAGCATAGCTCAGCCCTCGCAGCACCCCAGCAGCCCAGTGCAGAGCAACTCAACACTGCCCTTAAGACCCCCAGCTGTGGAACAGGGAGAAGGGTGAGATGGGGACAAGGAAGAAGCCTCGCTACAACGTCTCCTGCAACACCTCCTTGCAGGGTGAGGTACACACTATCTTCCTGAAGAAGGGCACCTGCTTTTGACAAGAGCAAGGGCACTGCTGGAGGGCCCAGAGCACAGGTGTGATAAGGAATGGCAGAGGGAACTGGGGAGTTTAGTCTGGAGATGACTTGGGGAACCTCATCGCTTTCTACAACTAACTGAAAGAGTATATGGAACCAGGAGGTGACTCCCAAGGAACAAGACAGGACAAGAGGAAACGGCCTCAAGTTGTGCCAGGGGAGGTTTATATTGGATATTAGGAAACATTTCTTCACTGAAAGGGTGGTCAGGCATTAGAACAGGCTGCGCAGTGCAGTGGTGGAGCCACCGCTCCTGGCAATGTTCATACACTGTGTAGACAAGGCCCCTAGTGACACGGTTTAGTGGTGGCCCTGGCACTGCTGGGGTGACAGGACTTGATCTTAAAGGTGTTTTCCAACCCAGTTAATTCTATGATTCTTCTCACAACAACAGATGCAGCAGCAGACTCATGCCCAGCAGAAATGGCTTTATTTTAGAGCCCTGTATTCCATCAAAACCACTACCTTGCCCAAACCAGCTCAAATCAGTCTCTGAAACTGTGGGTGGGTATCTCTGTTAAACACAGCATGGTGAAAGATGCTCCAGCAGAGACAGGAGTTCTCCAGATGCCAGGCGAAGAGTGAAGCAAATGGTATGATGCCACCCTGGTGTAGTGAAATAGCCGGATAGTAGGATGCGCTTGTCGTCGGCCTGATTCACAACACCAGCTGCAGCACCGATACCAGGTCCTGCAGCGCTAGGAGCAGGAGGGAGATGCTCTGTGGCACATCCTGCCAGCCCCTCCACTCATGCAGTGAAGAGGTGCCAAGTTGCTTCTGCAGGGCCTCCCCTTGCTTCCAGCTGACCCCCTGGTTCATTCTGGCTATTAAATGGATCAAATGAACCCACAGTGAGTTAGGAAGAGCACAGTACAATGCTTTACATGTGGCTTCTTTCAATGTTTGCCAAAATGTTGTTTCAACAGGCCTTTAATGAAGCTTTAATTGTCCTGTTTCTATGGAAGAGGGAACCTACCACCCTGGGTGTCACAGGTCGCACAAATGATGCAGGGGCTTGGCATTGCAAACCCACTGCACAGAGCAGGTCCATTTCTTGGCACTGCAGGGAAGGAAGCCTGGGAAGAGGAAATAGATGGTTATCTAGGTAACTGCTGGTCACCTCACCTGATGGGGACAAAGGCATCATCTCCCATCCTCTTCCAGGCACCACTTCCATCCTTACAGCTTCAGACCCAGACAGAAAAGGGACAAAAATGCTGGTACAGGGACATGAACAGCAGTAGTATTTGAGCACTGTTCCACCCTAGGGACACAGAACTGGAATTATCAATATGCCTTTCTTCCCCCAAGGCTTCCATGAGAGGCTGGAGTTCATTGAGGTCAGGGAGATGAGTGTTGAGAGGGTAACAAGAACAGAAAGATTCATTAATTCATTTTTTTCTGAATACAATTCCTTCGGATCCCACAAGGAACAAGATCCAAGTGCTGTCTTAGACAAATGCCGGTGGGCGAGGGACCAATGGGGAAAAGAGAGGAAACCCCTCTTCCAGCAGGTCTGCTCCAGCCAGGAGGTCTGGAAAACACAACAAAACAATCGGGATTGACTGAGATGCAGAATCTGCTGCCAGCAGGAAAATTCCAGGCAAGGCTGAGGAGCAGGGGCATCTCACATAGGGTGTAGGCAGTAACATGATGGTGCAGCCAGCAGAGCCACATGTATGCCAGGGGAGCAGTGTAGGCACCATGGTGAAAATAGTTAGAATTAATGCTGTGGGGCAAAAAAAAAGCCCCTAGAAAACACCAAAGAAACCAAGCTGAGGAGACAGGACCCACTGATACCAGCTCTGCAGCAGTTTAGGAGGAGCCCTTGAGGCATTTTTCAGCAATTTCCTGCTTCTTGGCAGAAAATCCGTTAATTCTCACATGAGCTGGTTGTCTTCCCTTAGCTCAGTTGAGTTTTTACCAGTAGCCCATGGCTGACCCCTGGGCAGAGCTTTAATGTTGAGGTTTTTTTCCTGACTGGATAGGTAAACATAGGGCAGAAGTTTACAGTGAGTATTTCCAGATTCCCCTGCAACTCCCTTGTAAATCCAGACCACACCAACTCAAACGTCATTCAAAGGACACGCAAACCTTAAAGCTTCTGGAGCTGCTACACTGATACTGAAGCTCTTGGGAATGTTTCACAACTGATAAGCCATGGAAAACTGACTTGGAGATGCATGGTGTCTCTGCTGTGTCCATACCAGGACAGAACACCCCATGCTCTCAGAGCAAACACCTTTTCACTTTTTCCTCGGATCTTCCCCAGCAACACGAGCACAAGCTGCATCTGACTCAAGCTACCTGTGTCTCATCTATCTGGAGGATCTTTACTGCAGAGGGTTAATCCTGGACTAGGAGAAAGCAGATGGAATTATCCTAAATCTAACTTTCAGCATTCATCTGTACTTCTTTCTTGTATAAAGGGGCAGAGCTCCAATGGCTTATTTGTCAGATTATACCAAGAATAAATTCAGCCCGGATTAATATTCACAGGTCATCTGCAGGCTGTGCATGGCAAACTACAAACACCAACCTGCTCAGATGCTGCTGGCCACTGTCATGGTTTTGTGATGAATTTAATGACACCCCAAATAACCTCTTCTAGCAGGTGAGCTGTTTAGAAAACCAAGGCTAAGGCTGCACATTAGCACAGCTGGAGTGTGACAGTCCAATGGATTCACAAACGTCACTTCAGCAGCAAGTCAAAACCCTGAGGGAGCAGAACCAGGGTGCTCTCTCCAGCAGATTAAGTGTGGGGTGGAGAAAAAACATGACATCTGGAAAACCACTGGGGTGCCTTATTCAGCAAAACACCAATGTGTGTGTCAGCATCTACCTCAATGTGACAAAGCCCTTACAGCTGTGCAGAGGAAAGCCAGGTTTGCCAAAGCCAGGCCTAGACACGGAGCTGGAACCTGCTGCTCTGAGGAACGTGGGAAGACTGGAATGTTTACCACCTGCAGGGACCCAAGAAGAAATCACAGGCCAATCAACAAGAAATTACTTAATTCCAACTGTGGCAGCTTCTGCTGTGCCCACGACCTCTCACATCTTATCCGAAACAGGGATGGGTCTTACCTTTCCAGGGTTAGCCTCAGGCTTGGACTCCCTGGGGTTTACTTTCTCTATCCACACATCACAGAATTACCATCTTGGTTTTTGGAAGTGTGAAATGATGCAGTTTCTGCTTAGTTTAGAAGGGAGCACATGCTGGAGTTACAATTACTGAGCAGAAATGGAGCAAGCAGCACGCAACCATCAATTTTCTCTTTTACCAACACCCATGAAGGCTGAGAAGCACCAGGAAGCATCTGCTACAGCCATCCTCGAAGGGCAAACAGAGAAAGGGCAACGTGCTCTTTTGAAAAGGTCCCCTGGTTCAAGGTTTGACATCAGAAATGTGCTAGGGAGGCAGCACAATAGCTCCACTGAGCAGGGGATGAGCAAAAGATAGGAAAACAAGGTCCTGCAAATGGCCAATGGCAAAAGCTGAGCCCCAAAGGGCCTCTCTGTCCCTGCATGAAGGGTGAAGGGGGAAGAGGGAATTACAGTGAGTAATACCTTCACCCTTCCTGAATAAACTCCACAGACGCTGTCCCATTCCTGCTCAGGTCAGCAGCTGCCTGAGGCCAGGTACAGCCTCACCAGTCTCTCTGTATGTGAGGTGATTCGATGCCAGAAATAAGCTGGGGACAGCAGCTGACTGCTAGTAAGGAAAACCACCACAGGAGCAAGGTTTACACCACAGGCCCATACCTGGGGCAACCCTGGCCCAATCAGACCCATCTGCAACTATCAAAAAAGATGTCCTTCTCCACCTGTTCTCTGAGGGATTGCATGACTTGTCAACAGAGACATACCAAGCAGCATCCCCACATCAATATGCCAGAAATGTTAATGGCTAATAAAGCTTTTCCACACTTACCTGTTGACATTTTGTTAGGCAATTCAATTCCCCCGCTTCAAATAACTCCTTTGAAACTCACCAAATGCCCTTTACTTTCAGGGTGCTGTCCAGGTCTCTTTCAGCCTTCAGTGGAAACAGCCTTGATCATGTCAGTGGAGGACTCTCTGCCACATAGCCCCCAGCTCTATCAGCTGAGAGCCCCAGGAGATTTTGCTAATGCTGAGGGACATGGCTGTGGGTGACTTGGGAAGCCATCCCTTTGCTTCCTGTCCAAAAAGGTTGACAAAATCTATGCTACAACATTTCTGGTAGGAAAAAGTAATTAGGAAATCATCATCAAGTCACTCAAATATCCCTCTTTGCTCTTAGACAGACACAGCAAAACGAAGATGAATTCTCTCCCACAATAGCTATTAATGTGCAGTGGCTGAATCAGCCTGTGTTTTGTTGTCTGTTCTGTACCCAGAACCACGTGTTCTCACATCCCTGAAAGGCAAAGGGCACACTGGCAAGACAGCAGTGGCACAAAGGGCGCATCTGCAGAGAGGAGTGGGAGAAACAACTCACATTCCTCCCATTTAATTTCAAAGACAGGCATATATATTAGAGCAAAGCTTACACCACAACATGCTCCCTGGGCTTTCATATGGATTTATGGTAGCTCAAAATATTTAAAGCTAAACTTTTTTCAATGCCCCCCACTTCAGTGGGACTCAGGTTTCCCACTAAACCAACAGTCGTATCTACTCATGCCCAGTGCATCTACACTTGGACTTCTCCTTCCTTCTCCTAGTGAACTACACACGGGATCATTTTGAATGCAACTGGGTTGAAAACCCATGTCTCAATCACAAAAATCTTTCCTACCCAATAAACCTGTTTCCGATCCCAGCTGCTCCTCTAAAATGGAGGACTTCGTGGTTTAAGGTCCAACTTTAACAGTTGGACTTGATCTTAAAGGTCTTTTCCAACCCAGCTGATTCTATGACTCTATGAAAAGCTTCAGCTGAGTTCCAGAATACATCCAGCTGTGCACATCTGAGACACCAAACTGAGAGCTTAAATTCTGTTAAGCTTAAAGGATCTCTGCAGCACACAGAGCTCATCTACACCACATGAACACATACACCACACAAGACAACTTTATGAACTGACAGCATGTGGTGTATCAAACATTTCAACATTTAACACACATTAAAAGAACAAGAAAACCCCTAATTTCCAAGCTGTTCAGTGAGCATTAAATCAAAGTTGTCATCTCTACTTCCTTTCCTGATACAAAATTGCTTTCCCCTCCCTGCTGCACATCTAAGACTTCTTAGCCCATTTATCAGCAAGAATAATTTTCTAAATAGAAACCAATTTTAAATGAGTAAAAACATAAAACCACAAAAAAACCCCAAAAACCAACAAACAAAAAAACAAAGAGTGAAAATGAAAATGTCAAAACCAAATAGAAATCAAAGAAATTTATTTCCAGCAACAAAAATACAGAATACAAAACAATACCGGTCCCACTAGTACTAAAGACAGGCACATGCTGCTGCGACCCTGATCAAAAGCTTCTCTGCTAATTCATAAGGACCTCCATTTGCACCAGTCTTGCGTTTGTGTCTCCCGATGTCCTGTAAGGGATCATTCCAGCAAACGTGATCAGTGCGCGGGCTTGAGATCGAAGGTGCTAAAACCCAGAAAAATAGAGTACTGTTACTTTAGCATCAAAAAATCCACAAGGAAAGCAGAGGTAGACACCAGTTAAACACTTGCCTTTTCACACAGGCAAATGCAATCTTTATTTCTCAGGGCTGCTCTCTGGGTCATGTACCTCCACGTGTGGATTTAAAATTACCCAGGAAAGAACATTTTCAACAATGTGGAGTGTGGCTGTACTGCAGCAATCTTGTAATTTCTGTATGAAGTGGGCTTTCCCAGGGCAACAGGACTCCTTCCCACCTTGCAAAGTCTATAGCTGACCCTGCTGAAAGGCAGCACTAACACTCTTAAAGCAGATACTAGAAACAAACCTGTGGTGCCACACATGCCCAGAGGCCTCCAGCATTCCCTACAACACACCAACATCTTTAAAGGCTCTTCATTCCATAGCGTGATGAAAGCAGATGTATTAAGAACACCCAGAGACCTTTGCCTAAAGTAACCAAATCCCTTCTTGAGAAGGCTACACAACAGTGGAAGGAATTCAGGGATAATTTGTCTAGTTTGTTAAAACATGAGTAAATTAAAAGGAAAATCATCTCTGTAACTGGCAGATGTCAGGAGAACATAAAAAGCCTGTATCCCTATGGAAAACTATGCAGACTGTTTTGATTGCTCACAGTATTTTCTTCTTAAATATTAAGCATCTCTAAATTACTGCACTAGAAGATCCTGCTGGTCAAATCTTTCTTAATCTATCAACTGCAGGAAAAGCTAGAGCAGCTTTGGGTGCTGCAGGCACACGGAAGGTAAATCTGACAGCAGGAGCTTACAAACAAAGTGACAGAAGTCCATTACATGGTTGGGCACAGTTATAAGCACCATTCCTGAGGCCCATGTGGGCAATTCTACTCCTTTTCCAGGGTAATGTTAAACCAGTCAGTTACTCAATAGCAGCAGAAGAGCTTTGGAAGCTGATAATGGAAATGCTCATCTGCTTGTTTCAAGCACTGTCTAAATGCTACTGCTTCAGCTGGGCAAAAGACTGTCAACTTTACACATGGGGCAGGAAAGTAAGTTTTCTTTAGCACTGAGCTCACAGCCATTTAATACTCCATTTCCATTATCTGTTTGAAGAAAAGCTGTGACTGTCTACAAAGTCCAGTGGCCTGGCAAAATACAGAGCAGAGTTCCCATCTTACACTGTATTCCGGTGTGGCTGAGGATGAGTGGATGGAGGGGTGGATACCTGGAGCTGCAGAGGCATAGTAAGAGTGGAAGTCACTCCTCCCTTCCTTAAGCGCTGCAGCTGAGGAATGTCAGGAGGCAGCACATCACATCAGCAGTGCCTCTGGAGTAAGGAGCAAACTTGGGACTGACCCAATTGCCCAAACCTCCCAGGATGGTTTCCCCAGCTGCATGTTACCACCTAGCTAACAAGGTCAAACAGGTAGGTGGGAAAAAAAAAAAGGAATGTCAAGGTGTCTGACTCTTTGGAATTAAAGTATTAAGAAGTGAAACCTCTCACTGTGACTATAGCAGGCTTAGGAGCAGCCTGAGTTACTACTCCCTTTACCTTTGTGGCAGCAATGATACTAAAGCTGGTCTATTTTTAAAAATCAAAACAATACTTGAGGAAGAACAAACAGAAGTTTGCCGAGGTTAAGAGTGGCCTGGAGGTCTAGATGTTCTATTGGCTGTGATTACTTCATAAATGTTAGAGTCACTTGCAATTTAAAATAAAACCACAAATAAAAAGGATAATTCCATTCTTTTCATGACCTAATTTTGCCTCTCTGATAATGCCCTTGAGCTGCTCCAGAGTTTACCACCCCAGATCGGGGCGGGGAGCAGATGACATTGCTGTCAGGCACTCACGGCATCTGGGTCAGGGCTGTCGTTGCAGCCACGGTTTCCAGCACTGCAGTCTGGACTCGCTGCTATCTCTGCCTGAAATATGGACAAATGAGATACAACACATAAAATATGACAAAATGGATCAGGCCAAGTGGGACAGGACTTTGCTCCCTCATTCCCAAAACTTGTTAATGTATATACTTTAAAAAAAAAAACAGACTCAATGTATAGCTTAGGCAGCTTCATTCTAAAATAAACAAAATGCATCAAACACCAGCTCTGACTCCAAACCTGATCATTTCAAAATAAACCCTATTTTGTCTCTGAAGTGGGACAGGAGCATTACTGGTTCAGCAGGTTCCAGCAGTACTATTCCTCTCCATCCTGCCCTTGGTGTTGGATCCATACTGCTCCTGCTGAAGCTCCTCTAGTCCCTGCCTGTCAGAGCAGGATCCCCACTCCAGGATTTTGTCCACACGAGAGGCAAACTCAAGGACCGTGTTCCTACTCTGTGGGACTCTGTTCCCTGATACACGGAATAAGCCTAAGACTTACAAAGAGTTACTACCTCACATTTTCAAATTCTTCTGATAAACAAAAGGGATTTAAATCTGTCTGCTTCTATGGATCTAGAAAAAGCCTGGGGATTTCAAAGACCTATTGAAGACAGAGTCATTTTTTGCTTACACTGACTACTGGGCAATGTGCTGAGATGGTTAAACTTCTGGAAGAACCAAATTTCCCCTCAAATGTGCTTCCCTGTGGAAAAAGGAAAAGCTGCCTTGGTCCCAAGGAAGTTCTAAAGAAAGCTTCTTGCCAAGCACAGCTTGCAGAAGCTTGGATCTATCATCTCTGTTGAGGTGACTGGGGAGATTTTGTTAATGAAACACCTCTCTCACGCTCAAAATATCCTCATTTTGTCCCACCACTAAAAACCCCTGAGCTGATTTGCAGACAGGGACATTGAAATGATCCAGATTCCCTGCTCCTGCAGTCTTGGGGGAAATTTTTCAGGCTAAGAAAAAAGGGGACCACGTGTTAAAGCTATTCTTACCCTACCTTCCATGCGCCCAAGCCTGGTATTTTTCTCATATGCAGATCTTTAGGCAGCAGGGAGCTTAGGCTGTAGGTTTCTTCTCTCCAGCTAACCCTACATTAGCAGATTTATACTCCCTTCTGACATTACAGCCACATCTCTATTCTGTTATCACCTCCCTGGCTGCAGACAGCAAGTGCTTGTCCCTCTAATGGTTAAGCACAGCTTTTATTGCATGAAGCAGCCAGAGATCTGCGACTCAGAAACCCTGTGCCTCCAGCACCACTGATACCCTGCTGCCATGAGATTCCACCACAAGGTTAGAAGCTTGATTAACAAAACATGAAGCCTGAAAAAAAACCCAACTTTCAAGGGTTTTTAGCAAGGTACTTCATCAGCTGACCTCCAACAAATGTACAGCATGAAAGTGCAGAACATGTTTTTGTGAAGCACACTCATGCTGAGCATACTGGTGACAGGTACACTGTTGATATATATGATGTCATGGCGGCTTCCTTTTACACAAATTCCTGCCCGCAACACTGCTGATCCCACTGCCAATCAGTCCAACAATTTTTGGTCCTGACATTCCTACCAAGATGACACCTGACGCATTCCACCCTTACGGAGACCAATCAGCACCAATACTGTGAACACAGTTAGCCTGGGTCTTCTACACAGAATTTAAGATGGGAGATGTCCAAGCAGCATGCACCCCTCTCCAATTCTGCTGATCTACAGTGCCAGCACAGTTGCAGGCAGGATCCTGTAGTTCTCACACAGACTAAAGCTGCCTAAAGACAAAAGCTGCATCATTACTTAAACCTTTCATTTTCTGATGTAATTTATGATGCCACCAAGACTTCTACCAATATTGCAATTTACAGATCAAAGGCATTTTTGCAGATGACCAAAGCCTGGCATAAAGCTGGCTGTGGCCCAAGTTGGCTTTCATTCTCAAAAGGAGTTGGTATTTATTTCCTGATTTCTATGACGGGATGAGTGGTTTGGCAATGGTGTTCAAGTGTGTGTGGCAGCTTCAACTGAACAACAGCTACAAGTCCAAACCCAAGAACAGCTAAGCTGAGAACCGTTCTGCTCAACACAGCATGTTGACAGGTCAGTGTCTGCCAATCTGACTGTACCCTTTACGTAATGCCAATTTTAAGCCTTGCTGAAGAAATAGGTTTCTATCAGTGGGTGGGGGAGGTGATTCAGCACCAACTCTAGCACTAGCGACATCAAACTCACCATTGTCAGCCATTTAAACCAGCAGCTGGACCACACATCATTGTACCCAGAAGCTGCAGAGGCAGCAGAGCTACACAGGCAAACTGCTACAGCCATTCCCCAAGTGACTGTACTTGAGCATCTGGGTGTATTGCTCGAGGACATTCTGAAAATATCAGCCCACATCACTACAGAAGCAAGCCAAGAGGAGGAATCAAAGAAGCCTTTCCACCACAAATCAGTCATGCACAAACAAGGGACTAACTCAAGCAAAAGAAGTGGAAACTACCTTCTGGAAAAAAAGCAGCTCAGTTGTCAAGGCAGCAACACCAACCATCCTAGAGACACTGAACTGTTCATGTCAGTTAACCATTTAAGATCCCACCAAGAAGCAAACTGAACACTTGTTTTCTCTTGCTAGGAGACGGATTATAGTGTAATATATCTTAATTGGCTCACTGCCATTTAAAGCGATATTCTTTTTTTACACAAGGTTAGTTTTGAGACTACTCTTTTGCAAGTAACCAAGCAGGCTGAGCAGGCAAAGACTAAGAAATTGGGAAACTAAAATTTCAAGACCATTAGAGAATCACATTTATTTGAAGCCAAATCCCTTGAAATCAGGGGAAAAAGGAAGTAGGAAAACTTGTTAGAAAATGAGGATCACAATCTTACCGAATCTCTGTCTTCCATTACCCGCTGGGGTCTGGTAGGAGTGGCTGGACTTGTGCCTTTCATCCTCTTATACTGGGTGAATAAAATATTCATAGTTGCAAGCAGGACCTCAGATAAGTTGTGCCTGATCTACACAAGGAAGCAGAAAAATAAAGACATATTGCAATGAAGAGCAGGCTGACAGAATCATTAGCTCTGCTACACATCAGAAAACCAAGCACTAACTATGGTTGATATTTACTTATAGAACATCCATATATTTAATAGTTAACCATGCAATGACTACACCACCTAGTAAAAAAAGTTACCCGGAGTTTTGAGACTTCTGCTAATACCCAGATACATGATTTCCTCGAATTTGGGGAGAAGGAAACGGACCATACAAATGCTTGGTGACCCTTGAGAGCACAGAAAACTAACTCAGCAGCACAGCTGAAAGCTTTCAATATGCCAAATTCTTGAATCAAACTCAGCAAGTTTAGAGAGATTCAGATTTGCAGATGTGTTCTGCCAAATGGAAACAGGATTCCTGAGTTGGGAATTCTAGTGAAAGCCAACTTGTATGGATGTAAAATAATCCCATCCTGTGTCCCTGCTAAAGCATAAGAATAATGAGATAACAAGGCTGACAAGGTTTTAAGATTCTTTTAACAAAGGAAAAGGCTTTTGGAAGCTAAAACCAAGAGTCATTACTTACTTCATCACTGAAATTCCGGAAGGCAGCAACTCTCTCCTCTACACAATCTTGGCTAAGAGGTACAAGCTTTAGGCGTTCAATAATCTTCAAAAAGAAATGCAGGAATCAGAGAAAATAATCAATGTTCAATGTACCATACATTAATAAAGTATGGTTTTGAAGTGTTATTGAAATGCTCATGATTACATTCAAGAGAAATACTTTAATTGTTGTTTACTATCTCCTCACTTTGCTGAACAGCAGGAATATTCTGTTCAATATCTACAAAACAGCTTCAGAAAGATCTTTCTGATTATCAAGCAACTGGAGAGAAACACATTTCCTAAATTCCTATAGCACTGCATCACATTCTAACTCATTAAATACATTTTTTTTCTTTTAAGTGATGTTATTTGAGACATTCTGGGCTTTCAAGGGCTTTAGCAAGGCTGCACTTCAAACAGAAATCTTGAAACTTACATCAAAGGCCCTGTCAACATGACCAGCGTGATATTCATCAAAAAATGTGATTAAGTCTAGCAGAAGGTAGAACGTGGAGTCAACGGATTTCTTTGCACTTATCCCCTGAGCTTTGTACCTGAAAGAAATTGATTTACAATTTTATTGTTCAAAATGGCAACAATTTATACATGTGCTTGTGCAACTCCTGGAATAAAGAGACATACAGCACAAGGACAAAAGGCGTCTAATAAAGGACAGCCTTAAAGTTCCTTAACCATGAGGCAGAATTTTCACAGACTGACTTCTTAAAAATACTTTTATTCACTTTAGTCTTCCATCTAATCTGACTTCTGTTTCCTTTTAAATGATTACACTTCCATATTCATGGAGAAAAGAGTGACGGGAAGCAGAGACCTGCAAAGCAAGCACTGTAGAAGCATATTTAACATTCTGGTTTATAGCAGACAATTCTTCAGTATAACTACCTGCTTCAGGCAGAAAGTTAAGACTTAAAACTAGATTAGATGCTTCTGCATGCTCGCTCGAGCTGCACTTGCTAGGGGATGAAATGGAGGGCTGCCTGCTCTTACTCCTCATAGCACAAAGTCAGCAAGAAGCTCCTTTCTCAAGGTAATAGTAAGAGTGGTCAAGTACACAGAGGAGGAAGACAAACAGCCTCTTGGCTTTTTCTGTTGGGTGTCTTCCCTGCTCCAGAATCATCACAGAAGGAAAGCTGCACTGCTACAGTGTTGTCAGTACAGAGCCCTGTATTGCATTTAATTGGCAAGAACATGAGCTAATCAGAACCATTTCAGCTTTGCAATCATGAAGGTTTGCAGCCGTAAAGTGGCATTACTGAAGAGTCATATTCAGCTCTCTCATCCAGATCAAAATAACTAGCAAAACAAAGCTCATTACAGCCTTTCCTGAAGCTTAACCTCAAGACACAGGTTTCTCCTTAATGTCTGCTACCAAATGAGGATCTCACTAAGACAGTATGGCACCACTTTTCACTCAGTCAGCAGCCTGACTAAATGAACCAAAGGCTGAGTGAAAGAGTGACTGACAAATGCCACTTGTCAAAAGAAGAATGACAAATGCCTTCGACTGAAAACAATACATTTCTGTATTTGCTTTCCTAATTTCCAAGGGGCAACAAGCCTGCTCGGTTTATTTTATTCTCTCACACCACATGGTTGAGGAGAAGCTGTAAGACACTTCTCACAGGTATCCACATTTTGCTCTAGTAAAATACAGGAATTATCCATGGCAATCACTGCATCAAAAAATGATGATTTTAAAAATCCCAAAGCTATTTTGCAATTACATCCTTTCAGAAGCAGGTTATTCTTAGGCTTCTAGCTGTTAATGAATCTTCAGCATTGATGTTTCTCAAACATGTATCCTAATTAGCACAGGGACACTGCAGGAAACATTCCTTTTGGTCACTTCTCTGTCTTTTCTAAACATCACATAGCACTTTCCTGAAGTGCTATGAAGGGTTGTGGAAATGAGGCCCACTGTTACATTAGCCATACACTCACCTCAGCTTAAATGTTTATCTTTCATTAAAGCAGCATTTCAGCTACTGAACTCACCACTCTGCTGTTACAACTCAGAATGTTATAGCTCTTTCTTAATACTATTTCAGACAAGTGAATTGTATGCCATGATTCTGCAACTGTTACAATATTTTACTTTAATAATCATCTAAACCATACAATTCACTGTATTTATTGCTCCTTAACAGATTATGTTTCCAGCTGG
Organism: Agapornis roseicollis; assembly: GCA_002631895.1. Lineage (NCBI taxonomy): Eukaryota > Metazoa > Chordata > Aves > Psittaciformes > Psittacidae > Agapornis > Agapornis roseicollis. The sequence continues at coordinate 115,553 of NDXB01004627.1, forward strand.
CAATCCTGCAATTCCCTTTTCCTGATTCACCTACAAGTAAAGCTTCTTGCCACATTTACCTGCCCCTCCCCTAAAGATTATGTTTCTGGTTTCAATACTACAAGCTGTAACAAGCAGGACAGGATAAATTCCAACCTCTTCTCTGTCTTCCTGAGTACATAGCTGTGGATGCCACAGTCCTGGCAGCAAAAAAAGTCAGGAACTAATACCTCCACCTTCTCTTACCTCTCAGCAATTGAATGGGCCATGTTCTTCAGCCGCTCCTTGTTTGACTGGGGGGTGCTGATCTGGGAAATGACAGGACTGAGGAGCTTGTTCATCAGTTCTAGAACTTTGTCAGGATTCTGTTGGTATCAAAGTTACACACAGATAAAAGGAGTACAATGGGACTTAGTGTTTTAATTTCACTGAAGAAGCAGAAAGGTCTCATGCAGCAGTGCCTAGTGCAAGCTCAGAGATGTCTCCTTTCCATAAAAGGGCAAGACTGCATTAGCTGTGAGCAACATAATTGTGCATGCCCATTCGTAAAAGTATTTTCCCCTAATTGTCCTCTAAAACAATGGCTATGTTTCCATCCATTTTAATTTCAAATATATTTCAAAAGGAAACAAGAGTACTCAATATAAAGTCCAACTATTTTAGACTTCAATTCAACATCTATGAAATTGGAAGAGCACACTCCAGATAAATAACTAGCCAGGATAAAATCATGCATGAGGCAATCTCTTCAAAAGGCCACACTGATCAAGAACCAGGATGTCTTAAATCAGAATGGGTTGGAGCGCAAGCCATCTTGGTTTACTTATCAAAACCCTGCTTCATTTAGCCAATGGCTAAATAATCTGCTTGAATTATAGAATCCTAGAATGGTTTGGGTTGGAAGGGTTGATTCGGAGAAAACTCCAGGAACAAACTTGCCAACAAAGTTTTCAAGCTGACAAGCAGGT